>OV121094.1:29485728-29937913 GCA_921293015.1 Phorcus lineatus | reverse complement strand
GGGGGTTCAAAGTAATCATAAAGTAATTTTGATGGCAAATAAACAGAATTTAATTAAGTTACTTTTTGAGCCAAACCAGAAATCTCTCCAAAATAAGATAAAGGGGCATTCCATCTTGTGTTTGACGTTCTTCAGAGTATTTGTGGGAAGACCTGAACAGTATCAAAAGCGCTGGATTTGGCAAGCTCAAAACAAGAGTTGTTAACGAATACCTAAGGTGATTACACGTATGGTTAATATGCAACAGCTAATGTACACTTGTATTTTAGAATCCAATGGATGTTGCCTTGGAAGAAAACATCGAAATATTTAAAATCGCACTTGCCTTTTGTTTGATAACATACTCTAGCTTGTTGTGGAATTGGCTAAAGACATATGGGTCCTAAATCTTTGCATACTTATCATTCTTATGATGAAATAATATACATAGATTACCACGTCTTTGAGGGGCAAATATATTATAAAGTTAAAAAAATAATCATAATTATAATTAGGGTATTTATATAGCGCACATATCCACACCGAATGCATGCTCAAGGCGTTCCCTGCATTATTACCCTGGTCTAACTTACAAGCAATCTCAACAATGTTTATGGTGCTACAGCGAAATTGCCAATATACAAGTACAGCGTCGGTATGGGGTCTTACAATATGGGACATTAGTGAGTTCAAAATTGACAGTGCTATGTCGTCACTGCAATAATGACATGGCACTCCTTTGATATAACATTGCTCAGGGCCTTACAATGCTAAACTCTCACTGAGATCAATTCTCAGGAATAATAATTGAAGTTATCTCATCATATACACACATTCTTTTTCTGGAAGTGATGAATGATATATGATTATTGATAAGATTTACCTACTTGTTCTCTGATATTGATATCAAACGTGTGAACACTCTTAATTTGAAAAACATATGTACACATGGCATATCTCGAACATTTCGGATCCTAATCAACCCTTGATAATATAATTTTTCTCAGAAGAATGTTCCATCGTGTAACATGTAATGAAAGGTATACAATCGACACAAAGGTCTAAATGAGATCAAAGGGTACGATATTGGGATTGACTCTCGATTTGGAATCCACGTCGAAGGATGTAGAGCTTCAATTACTGTGAGCACTGGCGGAAAAATAACCCAAAGCAGTGTCGGCATAGACTTTGGTACCAAAAGACAATTCAGTCATGTATTTTAGGTATCTATGGACAATGTCGATGTCCCAGTGGCAACTTTTCATAGCTGAGCTAATCGATTATCAAATTGCCTCCTGGACATTCGAGGTTGGAATGTCTCCGCCAGCAGGGGCATCTGTCTACACCCCTGTTTTTAGAAATCTAAACAGGATTGTCTAAGACGTATTTTTCATACATGGAACATGCATGTAAAGAAAACCTCCAACCTTTGGACGGAGTTCTTGACGAGACCTTCCCCTTATAATCCATTATGATCGAGTTCTGATTATCCCGTACCGTAGCTGGGGATTCTAATAGATCTTTACTGCGATAGTTTCACTTGTAATAATATGATCACAAAAGTTCTCTATTCCAGATCAGCTTAGCGAAGGTCGGGTATCTTTTGAAAGTTAACCATGAATTTGAATACAAAGCAGTTCAAAGTGCGATAACAATATTATCAATATAATATAATAATAATAATAATGATGATAATAATGATGTCACTACTACTACTACTAATAATAATAATAATAATAAACATAGTAATCATCATTATTTTTTCAATTATTATTAGTAATAGTAGTAAGTAATTTCGATTTGTGCTATCGGCAGCTGGTAGTCACAGCGCAGTGCCTGAAAGAGTTGTCATATCCTGAGAGCCAAGCAAGGAAACAACACCTCCCATATCTTAAGTATTTAGGTATGACGCGACCTTGAACCGAACCCCAGCCTCCAAGATGAAGAGCGGACGCTCTACGACAACACCAGAGACTTGTATACTTGTTTATCAGCGTTCATTATGCCATCCCAATCCTTGTTATTACACTGCTGTGACGTCAAATTATTGTCAGGAACTTACTGATGACGTTATAACACTATATACTCATGGGTCGGTATCCCCATGCCCTTGATATTGTTACACGTATAGCATAATCATAATTCAAAGCTCGAGATTTTAAGATCATGCTTAGTAACTGACATGCCTAACTTTTTTACCCTTGATCACCTTGAAACTTGAAACAAGATGATCACTACATTTGATAATGCTATGTGTGAAATATAACAAGCTGTGGTATGTTATATATTTCCCAAACGGAGTCCAACCTTCGAGTAACATTTTCCTGTAGGAAAGTTAGTAGTCTAGCTATGTTTACAAAACGAGAACACTGAGGTTGAGTCGACCTCATAGCATAATGAAGAGTTACTTTGGGTTAATGATGATCAATTGATCCCTCCTCTTTAAGAGTAATTATATCCTCGGTGCTGAGTGTAAACAAAAGTGACTATATCAAAAGCTACATCTTGAGATCAGTTCACTGATCGTCTTAGATATCAATAATCACAATAATCACATCCATCCTCACTATCTGTTTAAATCCAGTAGATCATCAGAAATCCAACATCAAAAACCCGAAACTCTTGCTACATATATCTAACGAACCTGTTTGTTATTTAAATATCGTTTTTTGAAATGGGATAAGTTTTATTCATCAACATTTATTCTTATTCAACATTATTAAACAAAAACATTACAACTAAAATGAAATACCACGTCCACTTTAAACACAAAAATACGACAAGCACTTTAAATTGAGGAATTTATGAACAAAGCCAAAATGTAATATGGACGACAGTGTTCCGCTACAGGACGAGATTGATCGATAAGGAAAGAGTACTCACCAGATCCCTGGGTTGCAAAGCTCATACACCTTCCCGAATACCATTTTGTCCTAGTCTCCTTTAAACTTAACTGTCAAACAACTGTGCAGTGGGGCATCTAATGAAGGCTGTTTGAGAACGGCTGAACATCTACTGTAAGTGAACGCCCGTGTAGGAAGCGGTAAGTTGGTGTACGGCCGATTACAGTTATTGATGGCTATCTTTGAACCTTGAAACAAGGATCGCTCACATCTGCTTAAAAAAACACAACCGATGGCGTTGAGATGTTGACATTTCGGTATCGTCGCTGCATTAAATCCTCTTATTCACCTTTGTAACTTGATGCCAGAATATATTGGCATCTCCCGTATGGTTGAAGATGATATCTGCCTTAAGGCGTCTCACTCCACTTATCTGCCAGTCAAGATT
Organism: Phorcus lineatus; assembly: GCA_921293015.1. Lineage (NCBI taxonomy): Eukaryota > Metazoa > Mollusca > Gastropoda > Trochida > Trochidae > Phorcus > Phorcus lineatus. Next base: position 29,934,643 of record OV121094.1, on the reverse strand, counting down.
CAAATAGCCTTGAAATCTCTTCTTCTCAGGCTGCTAGTTAGTGTATCGTTTTTGTGGTATTACAAAATGTCTTGTTTTAAGATGAAATTGCGTACAATTGATGTATAAATCTTAATTTCCAACGTAATTACGGAAATGATACATCTCCTTATCACACTCTCAACACGTTTTCTGATTATCGTCCAACTACGTCCCTTTGAAAAGACCTCTTTCTCCTAGCTGCTAAATTACACGTTAATGACAGCTAACAATCCGTTATCGGAAAATCTTTTTTGCAGCAATTAGAGCCACTTTCAAAACTTTCCCAGAGTTCGGCACCGAATTTGAAAGCTTGATCACTGCCTTTCATGTACATCCGTTTGTTCGGACGATTATGTGCTCCCTTTTATTTCGATGGAATTCCTGTGTCCTACTTGTCCTACATTTTCCTCTTCTTAACTCGATCTGGCAGGTGAGAGTCCTGCACGCTGTTGCTTTAGTCAACTAATCCGGGCAGGCTTTCAGTATGGTTTATTCATGCTATAATCTATTACATTGTTTATACTATGAAGGGTCCCTAGGTACCTTAAAGGGCGATGACATCAGTGTCATCATTGATGCTTGGCAATGCTCCACATTTGTTCAAATAATGGGTGATTGATTGAGAATCGATTAAAAATACACTAAATCCTTTGACACTTCATTTATGGCGCTGCACATCTGGCTTCACGGGAAAAAAACCGATTATCCCTCCATCTTCAGCAGCCATAATCCGGCTATAATCCAATGGGACTTGTCTTACTTCCCTTATATGAAAAATGGCTTTAACATACCTACTAAACTATGTGAGCAAGAATGATGCCAAAACATTCTATAGGCCTTAAATAAGTAATGTAATGTTTGTCGGGAAAACAGTAGCGACGAACTCCACTTGTAAAATGTACACAACGATGCGTGTTAAGAGCGCTATTACCTCGTCATCGCATAGACTGATTGGATTCTGACACCGAACACATCCCTATCGATCAAGAAGCCATTTCAGCCTTCGATATGATTAGAAAATTAATGTTTCAATATCTAAGATCTTCTAAACCTATTTCCGGCCATTCTATTCTTGGACTCAATTAGATAGTTCTATTTTTTTAAGGTTTTGGTCCTTGTTGAAATAAATCGCAACGACAGATTGTAAACATCGTTATGTAGTCAAAGGATCTTAATGGCAACGTTTGTCTGACGTTCATTCAACGAAACCAGGCTCATTTGCTTCCAAATTGAAGCCACTCGACTCGATAGTTCGATTTGCTATTGTGTAGGGTTCTAGAACGGATGCAATTCAGTCTCCCAATTAGAACAATCCAAATGCAAATCTTGTCCCCAATTTCCGCCCCCGACAATAATTCCAAGAATTTGAACAAGAGTCAGTATCAAAACCTAACATCATTCGACTTTCTGAATGCCTTTATCCTACCCCTTGTTCAGAACTGTCTCACTCACTATATAATGTATCTGTTTAAACGGAGTATTTGCAGAGAACAAATTCTGCTCCTGGAATATTTGGAATGAATGGCATTACGAAAGCTGTTTTCAGAAAGAGTAGATTATCTCTGTGTGTTAAGAGCTCTACTATCTCACCAAAATCCATAGTTGAGTCATGACAACTCAATTATCATGAAAGGTTGCTCGAACCCTGCCTCTCCTTTACGTAATGCAATCATTGTGTTCATAATCCCTCCTCTAATATCGTTGCCGAACGTCTATAAAACTGCAGGAGGCTATGTACTTTCCTCTCTTTGTTGGTCCTGAGAAATCACTTTCCTTGAATCAATACCCTTCCTTATTTTATGAAACCTTTCAATTTCCATACGGAGGGTCCCAGTGCAATTTTATGAGCTCAATCACTCAACAGATTATAGTGTTAGACTGAGACATGTCTTTGCTCACTAATTTTACAACACGAATCATTCGGGGCCATAAATCATCACCAAAACAATACAGACGCTATACAAAATACAGAGTGTTCTTGCTTTGCGAGTTAATCAAATTAAAATGACATGAACATGAAGAGAAGGATGTTACTCTCAATATAATGAAGTTTGTAGAGCTAAAGCATTCAAAAACAAAATGTTCGCCCGAGTGCATTATCAATTTTCCAATAGAGTCTACACTATTAGTGGACCCCCGAGGAAGCAATTTCATAACATGGACAGCCTCAGGGCGGTTAATAGTTGTGGGGAAGACATGATGTCTGAATACAACCCATCGAGTGGTTCCAGGCATGATGGACATGGTAAGGGTTGAAATGCGGTTATCATGATCGGCGACAGGAGCAGGAACATCGTTACAAGTATGCCCGTGTTGTCTATATCATTAATAAGATAACATGATGGTCGCTATTGGCAAAAGTCCGAGTTATGTCTCCAGCTCCAAATCAGAACTAAAAGTGACTGCTTTCTTCATGTTTTTGTATAAGGTTAAGTTATGATATTTTCACATACTCACATTATACAAGAAGAAGATATAGAGCTTTTAGATTTTCAATTTTTTAAAATCTGCATGGTACAGTCTTTTCAAAGCATGAATTGCTCAAAATGAAAAAGGTAGACAACAGTCAATCCTGATTTTGTTATGATGAAAATAAGAACCTTTGTCATGTGTACTGAGAATATCAGGTGACCCAAACCTTTTGGAATAACCTACAAATTTGGAGTAACAGTTCATTTCATCCCTATCCAATATTATCCAAATTTATGATCTGGTTTGGTACTCTGCATCAAAACAGACAACTGAATCATATCATTATTGCTGCAAAGATACATATTTACATATGCAATATCAAGAATAAACTGCCTAATGTAAACTTCAACATTGAAACTCTAAAACAAATATTTCTTGTTGAAAAATATACATCAAAAGGTATATCATGTGACTGTACTCTATAAGCTGTACATATAATAACCTATACATGTAATCTTTGGAGCCAATAAAGAAAGGTTATTGTTTCCATTTCCGAGACTGTGCGATTCAATCGCATGTGCAAATGTGCACAATTCAATTTCAAGTCTTCGTTGTTTTTGTGTGGCTCATCATATTCTGCGTCTCTGACGTCATATGATAATTAAATCAATCGTGTCGATACTTCTACACACCATCGTAAAAGAAATGTTTTTGAAATTTTTTTAACGATTTAAAGGGATGAATATTTAGTTAATATGGTAAACATAGGTTAATTAATCTTTATGATCAATACGCACACACGTTTTGAATGTTAGTTTATTTGATCTAAAGCGTTCGTTACTTAACGTTGTTATTCATTGTAGTTGCCAAATGGTATGCATGTTCAAATGTTCATGTGCGGGCAATAACGAAATGCTTTAGAAATATCAGAAATATTTCAGTGATGACACCTTTATTCACAACTGAATGGTAAACAGCGACGAATATTTCTCCTCATCAAATGTACTTGAAATATAATTTGTTTCATTTTTAAATTCCCTCTCTCTGCATTAAATATCAGCTTTGTTAGGTATCAATGTATTTAAAACTATGTAAAAGTTAATTTTTCTATTGATATCTCTCATTAACCAATCAAATACTAGCTCTGTGATAACTCTTTGATTTTTTGGACACTTCCCACTGATAGTTGCTAGAAAGACCAATGGTCACGACTGACTCCAGAGTAATGGAATAAAATTAGAATCAGACCGACTGTCTAGTGTCTAGGGGCTGTCTGGGCTATCATTATCTCTGTTATTCCAACCACTAACAGTCACGCATGGACAAGCATAGTGCTTCTCGACAATGGGGACAGTAATTTGTTAATTACATGAATAAAAGCAATAACTATGATTTCTGATCTGTGTAAATAATTGTCTTGAACATTTGTTAAGGAATTGTTTTATTTCCAAATAAACAATTTTCATATCATCTGCAAAGGTCTTCGTATTGGCGTTTTAAGGGCATTAACGCGTTATTTTGAAACGGAAATAAATGTTTTAAATTGCAAGACAATGTCCTATAAACCAAAGAAGCAGTTGTAAAACCAACATACCATGATCGGTTAAGCTATGCGAATAGATTTTCCTACCACAAATGATTAAAAGTGGAATTCTGCCTGATATTTTATTATTTCGTCCCCGACAACGGATGACCAGGTTTTATGTAAAGAAGTTTAAACCCTCTGAAGATGATACATTTAGAATAAAATGATGATTATTTGAGAAAATTGAAGAAATTAATCTTTAAAAACAACGTGCTTCTGCCCAATTAAAGATTTGATATACGAAAACGTCCATTAGACAATTTAGCACATTAATATCAAACACTGGTTATCAATTTCTACCTTACCTTACTCTAATAAATCAATAAAGGTTAAATATTGCTTTTTATGCTAACTAACTATTTTATCTAACTATTATCTAATGCTAAGTTTTAATAACTATGGTATTATCTTAGAAAAATGTGAAGAAAGCTGAATTGATTCTAAGATATATGTATAAAGGTCATGTAAAGCCAGTCAATGAATCAAGTGACCTTTATAAGTTTCAGTGACATTTATATTTTGTACTAGTCATACAATTGACCTTATCGAAAATCCAATACGAAACCTAATAAAGTAAGTAGGCGTATTTCAGATGTCTATCTTATATCGGTTACAGGTGAAACGTGATTGGAGCTTTCATCTCTTCAAATGAAAGTCTATTAAGGTACGAGTTTATCAGTATACGTATCTTACTTTTAAAGGAACGGTGGCAGGATTTGTGTTCAGATTCTCCCTATCAGATTTCAATTAATCCTGACAAAAGCGTATCGTATTAGTAGAGGTCGCTGCCACGTATCAAATGAAAGCTTCATGCGACCATTTTAGTGGGAAAACCTTTAAATCATCAAATTTTGGAAAATGAATTCGGGTAGATTATCCGTACTTATCCATTGTTATGTTCGTTTTATTATTTACAAAGATTTTCTTGCTCTTGTTGTTGTTGGTTTATCATTGTCAATACGATCATATACTTTTTCTACAAAGCCTCTCTACTTACTAAAAGCGTACAGATGCGTAACTATTGGACTCATTTCAATGCATTAAACATTGCAGGTATTGTCATCAAGTCTTCACTTCATTGCTTATTCTAATGGTTGATATTAGATGTTTACATGATTAACGTTTAATATACATCTACTTAGACTCGTACCATTCATTGATCATGGATGTTCATTTGTTTTCCTTTGAAATGACTATCGAAAAGACACTGAAATATGCATTGAAGTGACCATCTGCTTTACATGGTAAAAGTTATAATGGAAGTTGATGAAGTTTCGGACTTTTCCGGACTTTTGTAAACGGTTTCCAACGGTATTTTATGTTTTAAAGCGTCATTGTAAGGCGCCAAAGTATTTGATAAATCATTTTTATGACTAGGAAACACAGAGGCATTTATTTGACACGTTTTGAATACGTTTTACTTTGTATCCGTTGACTGTATATGAACAACTTTATAGAAAGATCCTTGCTTTTCTTGTCTTGTTGTCTTACAGACAGCCAACGTAATTCAATCTCCCGGTCCTACAATACATCAATGACAACTTGGAGACAAATAGGTAATTAATTATGGCTCTCAAGGTCCAGCATGACGACCAATTAGCTGTAAAGCAACACTCGTATTTCTATTTGTGGTTAATTCTATACATTATGTACATGGAACAAACATGATACTTGAAATAACCAAAATGTGTTGATTTCGATGTTTTCATTTTTGAATTACTTTAAATAATATGTTTGAGGTCATATAGAGAATTCGGCAGTAAAGTCACTTCATACACGGTACTTAGTTAAGCGATGGTTTAAACTTGCGAGATGCTTTCCATAAAGCATAAATGTAACCAATTGGAGTTTAAACACCATAAACTACAGGGATTGAGTTTTACTGCAATAGAAAGTCAGTGTCAAAACCAGGAGTTGAAGTTTGACAGACGGTCAAACGGCAATAATATTGTCCATTCTCATCAGGTCATATGTCACAGACGACCCAATTTGAAGAACAAGATATAAGTGATAATATCAGTAATTCTGTAGGAGTTGACTCTCATTGTCCTGGGGTTTTAATTCTTATTATTAAAATCCGGGTTCGAAAGGTGACATTACTTTTGTAATCTTAAGTAATAGATTATATTTTGCACCAAATTAAACCAAAATCCGCGATTGTCACACTCTTCCCCCCCCCCCTCTCTCTCTCTCTCTCTCTCTCTCTCTCTCTCTCTCTCTCTCTCTCTCTCTCTCTCTCTCTCTCTCTCTCTCTCTCTCTCTCTCTCTCTCTCTCTCTCTCTCTCTCTCTCTCTCTCTCTCTCTCTCTCTCTCTCTCTCTCTCTCTCTCTCTCTCTCACACACACACCACACACAAATGTGATAAGTAATATAATAGATATTGAACTCACCAGCAATAAGTAGAACCCATGATTTCGGTAACAGTTCTTCTGAGGCGCAACAACTCTGAAACAAAATAATTTAAACCTACATGATCTTCATATTACAATCTTCATTTCCATGAATTTAGGCAATTCATTGGTTGAAAGTAATATGCTTATTACAAACTGAATGTTTGCAAAGCAGCCTGAATGTTAATGAAATTGGCAGTTTTCGTAACTTTATTGAAATGTTTCAAATAGTTTTATCAAAACAAAAATAGTTATATGAAAGTTTGCTAGTAATTTCAATCAAGGAATTGGTTAAACAAACAATCATGAATCCATTTGGAAAATGTGAAGGACATTATTTTGATAGAATCTTTTCCAGGTTATAGTCATATCAGAGAGTAAATCCCTAAGTAGAAAACGATATTTGTAATCTTTGCATTCATTATGAGATTACATTTCATATTGACATTACATAAGAATTCCGCTGTAAAATCGATTGCAAGTTTGCATTCATGTTGATCTCGCACATTTTTCTTAACGTATAAGAGATATACAATATGGGAATGATAACTTCAGAGCAACAAAACATTGGCCTTTATATGTCAATAAGATACAAGTAAAGATAAAATTAAACAAAATGCTGTTAAATAATTTCTCTGAGTGCAATATACAGAGTTGTTAAAACATGTATGAGACGTCACCTCAATAGAGCGACCACCTTCCCAATACGGCCACCCTAAACTCTTCCCGACCTCTCGAGATAGGCAACCTGTATATGAAGGCCATTTTTGGTCGATCCTCTGAGTGAAATTTATACACAAGTTGACAAACATGAGATCTTGATCAACTCCAGTTGATTTAAGCGCTGGTTTATGACATGAACGACACTTCATGATTGCTGTTAGGCATAAATCAGGTCGCGATAGTTCTCCCGGAAGCTGTATGGCAATGCAAGATCACTAAGGAGGCTCTCTTGTGGCAAATATGAAATCCGAATCAACAGGAAATTTTCTGCATAAATGGCCGAAGAAATTGAATGAAAAAAGTCGACCATCGTTTATGAGCATTGGTTTTAATTTAACTTTTCATGAAAATGCTCTATTATTATTTAACAAGCCACTAACAATATCCTGTTTAAATTATGGTATGTGAGATCAAACCAAGTAAGGTTCCAGTGGACGTATCCAGATTACTGACATATTATGTTGCCATATCGTTACGCGAGTCACATAAATGATATTGTTATTTCTCTGAGTAGAGTACTGAAATAAGAATTAAACAATCTTGTAACATATAAATACATGTACTAGACATATTTTAAACTAAGACAAAATTGGTTGGGATGTTGATAATAATATCATTATTATATATCGATACGCTAATAAAAACATCGTAAAAATGTTCAATATATTTTACGTATTATGTCGAGTTTACCAAGGTAAATCCCATGATGATTCGAGTAATAACAGGGAGAAAGAAATGGTTCTGGCGTGTATACAGAACTGGAAAAGATCATGCAATAATTTCCCAGAAATCTCAGAAAAGTATATGTGCATATCATTGATTGCATACAGTTTCATCCTCAAATGATAGAATTTATAAAACCAATGCATGCAACAACATCAACTGTGAAATGAAAATCTTTTCGAGAGCTAAAACCTTAAGTATTGATTTAAAAGTGATTTTTCATCCTAAAAACGTTCCGAGAAACAAGCATAAATGTCATGTTGCACAAGCATTAACTTTTTACTTTCGAGACTGTTTGTACAAATCGGTATAAAAACGCCTGCATAGCCAATTTTATGAGTTCCAATATCAATTTCAGTGCTTGGACGAGAATCAATAGCAACTTGTCTTTCCCACGCATGTACACTCTTCAAGAAAAAAAAAGCACAACTTATATTCAGAATGTTGGACTCAAGTAAAGCACCATACATAACAAATAACTCATTGTTCTATAAGTGTTGATGACTTCAACACACTGAACGACAGAAAACACCGAAACAAATTGCCTTTCACTCTTAGCCTTAATGTGGTACCAATCGCTATAACTTGGCAAAATTTAATTCAATGTGACTTTGAAAAGAGGTAATCATGGTGGTACGACAAAGTAGTGAAAATCGAAATGTCGAAGGAAGCGTCAAAGAAATTGCAAATTATCCACTACGATATCAATTTGAATGTCAAAATCCTGTTATGTTCAAATACAAGATCTAAGCCCAATAGAACTCTATAGGGATCAGTTACGATCGACGAGTATGTCAACGTCATATAACTTCTCACTCACTTTCACCGCTGGCCATAGCACTGTAGAATAGTGGGTATGATTTCATAAAAAAGACTTAATCGACTATACAGTAATCACCTTAAGGATGCCAAAATTACATTGTACTCTAAATGGTAGTCATGCTGGGAACTGACGCCTGTGCCACTGGAAGACAAGTTGGTTAGCTGATGTCAATGCTGGCGTTGTTACTGATTGCGTTAGATTCCCGCAAGGGACTCGACCCGACAAAAGTACAAGAATTTCTATTTTTGCAGATTGTGTAATCTCAATATAACAATTATATATTTTTTATTCATATATAAAGTAAAACATTCCTAAACAATAACGTATAAGTTTTTTTACAGAAGATTGTATGATGTCGACATCCTTGAAATAAGCTGAAATCGGATTTTCAATAAACTTATCAGTGAAAAGTAATTTTACTTTACATTTATGTTTTATATCGTTTGAATATCGTTTTATAAAGAATTTGGATTGAAAAAAGTATCTTTATGAAAACTCTTTATCATATCGGTTTTCTGTTATTCGATTCGTGCTTTGATTTTACATAACTTTCGAAAGATTTATTGATATGTAGAAGAAATTATTGTTTTTAATTTCTCAGGTTTCATTATTTATCCGTGTGGGTGGAAACACGAGACGTGCTATCCATATCTCAATGTAATGTCAATAAGCCTTATACTTATTTCAGTAACTGGCTTCAGCTGTGATGTGTAGAAACATTGGACTTATTTTCCTTATGAACATGTTCATGAATTGCCTCACATACGTCGTCTGAATTGTAAGATTTTATAAATTAGTATCACTTCCTTCTACGTAGGAGCTTCTTAACAACCTTTACATGTAAACTCTTCAAAAAAAGAAACTTGACATTCATGCGAAATAGATTTTTTCTAAACGTGTAAAAAATTTTCATGATACATACCTGTAATTTAAAGAAAGGCTTGCTCAAAAGTGTAAATTTACCAAAAACAATGGCCCAAAAAGTTTACGTTGTGTTCAGGGATGAAAACGAGTGATTCGACCGAATGCATTTTCTGCCAAAGCACGTGCAGCATGGAATCATGAAGGTTTACATGCAGACACGTCTGCTTTAGGGGTATAAAAAACCATATCACCCGCTGTTCATTCAGACTACACAACATCGGTACAGCGACCTGAAGAATGCTAAGACTGAACAGAGCACAACGCAACGACGCTATTGGCAGACTGCAAGCAGAAGCGACGCAGCGAGATGTTGCAATACACTTTGGCGTGTCCAAAAAGACCATCTCTTCATTGTGCACCCGTTTCAACACCCGAAACAGCGTTGATGATAGGCCAAGGTCAGGCAGACCAAGGGTGACTACTCGGGCCCAAGATCGGTACATCCGACTGCTTCACCTTCGGGAACGCACCAGGACAGCAACGTCCTATCTTTCTTATGCTATTTCCTCCTTGATCATAAACTATAAGTTTAACTCGAAGACAATATGACATCGCCTAAAGCAGTGTCAGTAGGAGTCTATTTGTTCTTCCCTCTCTCATTAATAAAATATGCTGTTTCTTATTCAAAGTTAAAATCCTCATTAAATTCTATAAAAAAAATCAAATAAATATTTGAATAATTGAATTTGATCGTTTTCTTTGTTGGTCATAAATTTTCATTAAAAGTTAACCTTTACATAATAGAAATAAAAGAAATTATGTCATTGTAATTCAAAAATAGCTTTTGGAAATAACTATCAACTATTTCATTTCTTATTCGATGTGAACAGGGCCATAAACTGTTTTGCTTTCCATAAGTAGTGTAAACTCTATTGTTTGGCGTATGACCCTTCCCTATATATATGAAACTTCCATGAATTAATACAATATTGAAGGTTAATAATGAGTTTGATGTACATCAAAAGTGACCTTCTGTGGTCCATTATCGCAGGGTATTCTGGTAAATTCAAAATACATATTGTTAACAAGTCGATTGATCCATATCTAAATTTTTAGTAAATATTTGTCTTGTTTGTACAATTGGTGCCTAAAAGGTTAAACCATGTTTGTCTTTTTGTGTGGATATAAGTATCACATTAATCATATTAATATAAACTTTTAAGAGTATTTTGATTAAACAGAGTAGAATTCCGTTATCTAAAGGCAAGCATAGGGTTTCTTTCAAATCCAGCAATCATACATTTACGTCTATGGCAGTAGCGCTGTTGATAGTATAATACATATGAGAGAACAACAGTTGCTTTTAGATCAAGATTGAAATAGAAATTGAAACATGTTTGGTTATGTTTTAAAACACATTGAAGAACAAGTCGGAACACTTTAATCAACATTTGCTTGATTTCAACATTGAAAAAAGGATGTTTATGTAAGAACCAAACTTTTGACTTTTCTTATGTCATTTTATTTTAAGTTTCGTCATGAAGTAGACGTTTATGCACGAACATAACATTCCCTACAAAGTAATCGCCTGAAATACTGTAGAAAGGAATTCAGAATGTTTTCACCTATTGAACTCATTAATTGGTGTTCTTTTTAACTATAAGAAAAATTCTCCACTCAATTTAATTCAAAACTGAATAAATATTCACTAATCATAACTTTTAAATAGATATAATTTGTTTTCATTAGCAATAAATTCTCATTAAATCTTAACCAATCTTTTTTAATTAATTATTTAATATTTTGATTTAATCTGTCAACTAATGAAAAACCTAGTCATTTGAACTTCAAAACAGCACTAGGACAGTTATGTTATTTCTCACTTGAGGTGAACAGGACCATAAATGTTCTTTCATTCCATAAGTAGGAAAAACTCTAATACTTTTACATAACTACCCTTCTGTTTTAGAAAATGCACTTCCTTACATGAATGCTTACATTTCAGGCCAGTTAGAGGTTGATGCAAGTGTAAAGTGACCATCTGTGGTCCATGACCGCAGGGTATGCTGATTAAATGAAGACAAGGTGTTGCATTTTAATTCATTAATTTTTTCAAATTGTTTGGTTCAAGCGCCTACAAGACAACAAAGTATAATTCCCATTGTAAGTTGTAAGAAAGTTCTATTTTTCCTTTTGAAAAATTATTTCAGGTCAATGAGACATTTATGTTAAAGGGATAAAACTAGTGTTTTTGAAAATCAGAGATAATATACACTGGGTTGACGGCGACTAGATTTTAAATTGAAACAGAATGCGTAGCAAATTAGAATATGATAAACTTTTTTTGTTGATTTAACCACCTTCAATTCATTTTGTAATCTTTACCAATTTGATGACCGGTTATCGTCACGTGACCCTTAATACTCCTCTACTTCCGAAATGCCGTTTTTTTTTAGTCTCAAATTCATTGTAAAGAAGGTCTGATTTAAGACAAGGGAAGAGAAAGAAGTCTAATTGGAATATCTATGAAGAAAAGGAAGGGTAGGTAAGAATCCTGATTAGTAATTAGCCCACTGACTTCAACTTTCAAAGACTGAAAAAGGTTCTTCTATTTCTGATGCACTTCATTTTCGTAGTCATAAACCAAGTTCTAGTGTATTATCTGTTTTTAAGGGCTCTTATTAGTACATTTTTCCACACTTAGTTTTACTGACTTCCATGTAATGAACAAGTACAATTTAAACAGTTATTCTAGATATTCAAAGTCGAGATCCTATTACATATTTTGATGAAAAACGGATAAAGATTAACAAATAATTCGCTTTGAAATGATCAAGCGTTTTGGTCGACACGTCAATACCGTTGTGTACGTTGCATTATGTACATTGTGGTTCATGGTCAGTACTTGAGACAAGAAAGCCAGACAGTGATTACCACCTAGTGTGATCAATTATTGTAAGACACACATTTTTATCTCATACCAATGACATAAATATTTACACAGAACAAGATTGATCCACTAGTCAAGTTGTTGAGAGAGAAGACCCAGACAGTGATAGGTACCACTGTGATGAATAAAAATTTCATTGAAACTGATGTAATGACATGAACAGTATGCGTATGCCTATTGTAGTTCTATAATTGTTAATGTATTCAAATTCTTTATCTCAATATTATTCGTACAGTATTCACTCTTCACAAATTGAATTCCACTTTTCTCTGAGCCAGTAGAGAGTTTGAATGCCCATGAACTAGCAGGCAATAAATTATAATATATATATAACGAATCGAAACACAGATTCAGCTGTTATTTGTGCATTTTGATAATTCAGAATGATATTTTATCGCTTTATCAATTAGTTTTGTAATGTTGATATTGATTATGAAATTAAACAGGTAAAACATTCATAAACTAATTTTTACAGAGTGCATTTTCAACAGTCTTTGAGGACAGTGGACATTAAGTGTGAACTCACACACTTACGATGTGTCATACATGATGGACAGAAGCATAAAATCATTCTTTTGAGCGTTGGAACGTTATACACAACAGAAAACAAAACTAAAGTAATTTGAATTTGTCGTATATTTAAACAACATAATATGAATATTATATTTTACTACAAATAAAATCGTTCCTTTTCTCCATTACATACCATTAGATACACATGTATCAAACTTGATTTCAATTCAAAAGATCGCCTTTCTCTTTTACCACTGTAAAATACCATTAAGATGTTTTGTATTATTCCTCCAATTGTTTGCTTGTAGGATTAATGGTCACGGCCGACTCTTGTGTAATGTTTTTAGAACAGAAAGGGGCAGATTATGGATTGTGCCTGAGGGCGGTTTTGGGAAATGTTACCTCTATTGTTCCTTGCACTAACAGCCAAATAATGATTGGTAAAGAGCTCTCATGAAATTGATAGACATTTCTTGACTCAATGAAGTCAAGGCAATAACAGTGATTCCAAACTTTGTACAGTATCAGACTATTACATACCATAGAGCATACCTTTCATATATACTTAACATTTTTATATTTTTTATATATATTTTAAGATTATCCTAATATTGCAAATGTTTTCAGTTTTTAATGTTCCTGATGTTTTTGTATATGGCAAGATATGACATTCATATAAACATATAAAATCAATACTGCCGTCTCAATTATTGTATAACTTTTACATTCAGATGTTTTTATTACTTTTGAGGGGCTGTTAAAAGGTTGCGAACCAAGTTGGGAAATGTGTGCTTGAACGTAAAATGTAAAAGGTTTTTAACTACGATTTTACCGTAGAAATCACGAATATCAATATATTAAATTATTTCAATTCATAAAGCAAATGGCCATTATTAAATAGGTGATATTTAGGAACAAGACACTTAATTAGCTTTATCGAAATTTATCACAAGAAAACTATGCAGTGTAATAAGAAGTAATTTGTCTATTTATCGTATGTGTTTTATTGTTCAAACGTTTAAGAGTACTTTGAAACTTTTCATGCAAAGTGACATAAGTAGACATTTAAAAGTGTACATCACGTTCACGTTTTCCCTTTCAACTCAGTACATGTCAATGTTTCACAGATAATTAAGTAAAAGGTAATAGTGGATACCAAAATGTTTTTTAATGGCCAAACCACGAACATTCGCCTTGTTTCATTTGTCAATGCATAACGATCAGTGCAAATGAAGTTTGATTATCAAATATTATTAGCTTTAGCTTATACATTCTATCAGTTTAATGGAAACGTTGACAAATTACATTAAGATTTAATTCAACGCAAAGATTCGATTTAAAATGAATTCTTCCGCATATTTTCATTTCAGCTATTACATTATAAAGTAATAAATAACCACACTTATGCAAGCTTTGCTATCTCGATGATATAAGGTTACTTCATGACATGCCATTACATGATATGTGAACGTTGCTGCAAAAATAATTGGCAATATCGATTACATTTCTGTAGAAACTAACATACATGATAAATATGAGTTTGTAGAAATTTTGGTTATTAACAACGAATCAAATTAGGTTTTGTTTTATATAAGGGAGGGTTGTTAAATAAAATGCAGATGACTATGATTTATTTTAATCATGTTTGTTATACTATTGTATATTTTCTGCAAAACAATTTTTAACATGAAAAATGAAACGTTTCAGAAGTAATGCTAATCATTTTTTTAATGTGGATCGAATAAAATACACTGGAAAAACACGTGGTGAATAATGAAATAAACACTGTAAGCATAATAACATCTTTGTTTTGATTACAAGTTTCAACGCTATAATCAATGTATGACAATACTATTTATTGATATATGTAGGTTTTGGAATCATAAATCATTATTATTATCATTATGATTTTATTTTATTGCCCACTCGTGATTCCTCATTCGAAAGTTTAAACTTAATTTATATCATCAAACATATATTCCTTTTACAATTGATGTGGCGCCTTTGAGATCTTGATCCAAAGTTAAGAGAAAACATTGAAAAAAAATATCATTTCTCCTGTCGGGGTCATAAATGTCAAGCTAAAGTAATATATTTCATTGAACCGATTTCGGCAAAGACACAAACTTTGAAATAAAAATCTATTTGAAAGCTGAAGCTAGAAGAATTCCTTCCAAAATGATTGTTTATATGAATATACACATTTATTCTAGGAAGAAGCCATACATATCATGTTTCATGAACATTAAGTTCTAACTGCTTAAGCTAATATTTGTACGAATCTTTCATAACCCCACACTCGTACTTTTACGAGTTTTTGTTATAAATTGCAGTCCTTAGACTGCAATGAAAAACGTATGTATTTTTGTATACAAAACCATATGGTTGGAAGTTTGAGAACAGTTTGTCATACCAAACCTATATGTCATTTTTCATTTGGGTTGTAAACTTTTATTACAATGGTCTTGATTGATGGAATCATTTTCTGAATATAAAATTTCAAAATAATTAGTAAACCAATTCTTATATTAAAACTAACTCTAAGATGCCTATCGGGTAGAACAATAAAAAAAAAGTAATGTATCAGACAATAAATTAATAGTACTTTCATGACGTAACAATTGAATGACGTTATCCGCTCTTCCCCGCTGCCCCCTCGTGACCATGCGTCCATGGTAACCCTTCATCTAGGTTCTATCTATCAACATGGCTTATCCCTCCCAATATTTATCATATTTGCTGTTTTGCGATAAAGTTGCATGGAGAGAAGTTTCGAATACTTGTCGGGTGATGAGTTGTTTCACGTCATGTCATTGCGCCCTGTGTCGTGAGATCAGGTCAACCCTCTCAACTAGGTTCAATGTTATACCATCAACCTATGAAGTAACTAATTCATGGTGTACGACCCCAACAGTCTGCTTATATAAGAGATTTAAGCATCACATTCAAAGTTTTTGACAGCATCAACAAAATAAATGTCGGGATTCAATCCGCCATCACGCTTCCAAAACAACTCATACCCATAATTCTTTGTGGAATTGTAAACACGTGATAAGCCTTATATAGGCAACGTTGCCCACACTGCATGATCGCAGGAGAAGAGTTTGTAAAAGTAAAGATTTTTGTAAAACAAGAACGAAAGGAAAAAATAGTAAAAAAGATAAAATTCAAAATTGAATTTATAAAAAATTTAAAAGTGCTAATTGAAATAACTCACCCTGACCTTCATTAATTAAAATTGAGATATTTCTTCAAAAAAGGAATACATTTAAAACATAATATGTAATCTATTTTTGTGCGCTGCAAGTTTAACAAAAGCATATGATATAGCACAAAATGATTGAGTTGTTATTCTATACTCAAGTAGAGAATATAAGTTTCCTACAAGTAATGAATACTACAGGTTTAGTTAAGGTCTAGGACACAAAGTAAATAACCTGGACCTGCTTGTTAATTTTTGTAAAACAATCCTACACTAGGGTTATCAGGAACAAACATGTTAAGACATATCTAACATATTCAAACAGTTCTTAAACTAAACCGTTTGATTGATGAGATGCAATTAAACATTCATTGTGAATTCTGTGTTTGTAAACAGCAAAGCTCAAAATGATATCATATCTTCCGTCAAGAAAAGATGACGTAAGGCACAGGGATCTCCAAGAGACAACTACAATTATTTTTGTCCGATTTTAACTATAACTAATTTCATTAAAGAAGAATTTGAAACAACATAATTATATAAGTATTCTCTTTATTTCATTACTTTATAACTTTAACAAAGTCAGAAACTGAAAGTATTGGAAATTATCAAGTCGCAGTTTTTACATACATTTTTAGAATATCAAGTAACATAGAGAGTCAGTAGAACTTGCTTTCAAACATATTCTGAGAAATTCGGTTGACATGTTATACAAGTTGTATACATTGCTACATTGCAAGTGTGGCGAGTACTGGAGACAAGAAATTCAGACAGTGATTATCACCTACTGTGATCGATTCTTCCAACACACAAATCGTTGTCTCGTATCAATGACATGAATATTTACATGGAATTACATTGTGCTACCAGACGAATTACAGTGACAGGAGGCTTAGACAGTGGTTATTATTACTACGATAAAGTAGAATTTCTTCAAAAGAAGGATAATGATATCAACAAATTTAACATGAATAAAGCAATTGAATATATTTCTATATTCAGGTTAAAAATAATTTCTCAACCTAGCTTGGCATATGGAACTGTGTACATAATGTATTCAACTTAATCTGAAAAAATAGCAAGTACAGCTCTGTATTTCAAAAATGATACTTAATAAGCAATGCTGGTGACTAGAGCTACATCAAGCAGTTAACATTTGTTAAGTAGAGTTACGTTAAAATCTATTGAGTATTTAATCTGAAGAAATGAATAGAATACATCCTTGTTTTTAGAATTACAGAAAGAAGTTTATTCTTGGAAAATTTAATTACGTTAAAATCAAGCCATTAATAAACAATGTATTCAAAATGATTTTTAAAAAAAAGTTATAAAAGAACTGTATAGATCTGATTGATCAACATGACATGCCTTGCGCATTTTATCGAGAGTTTTTTTAAAGGATCACGGAGCATGTTGTTGATGTCAAATTTGTCAAACTTCATAAAAGGTGTTATTTCTGAAAATTAGTATCTTTGTGCTTTTGGAAACTGATTTACAGCAGACGCAAAGACAAATATTGATTGTTAGTGTTTAGTAGGTTTAACTTATATCCAAAAACATTAGACATTTCGACTTCCTTATATTTATATCGCTGTTTTTCATTTTTTACTAAAAACAAGAAAAATTCATGATTTTGAAATTTTGGAGATAAAGATAAAAGTTTATAATTTTGATTTGAACTTAACTCAGTGCATATAGTATTTTGATTCTTATTTAACCGACATGTAAAAATCTTGAAACATATTCTGTGTCAATTCTGATATCAATGCAGTTGTTTCATGTAACTTTGACAGAAAGTAGAAACATCATCTATACATATTTATCTAGGTTTAGTCACGAATTTTCACTTGTAATTGCTAATTGATTTCAAATTTAACAATTTTATAAGGGATGTAGTAATCCCAGTCTTGAAATACTGACTTCCCATACTGTAAATAAGGATGGACAAATTTGACCAAAAGTCTTTTCCAGACATCAATATTTCAGCAAGGAAATAATCTTAAAGATTCCAACGTGATGACATACATCATTTCTTATATGATGATTTCAAAACATAATCAAATTAAATATTAGGAAAAGGAAATCACCTTTCATTGTGTTTATTCTGGTTAAGAAACCTGTAACATAATTTGTAAATCTCTTTTTCAATGTTATTAAAAGAATTTTTTCTAAAACTGCCGCTAATAAAATCGTATTATTCTATTTAAGTAACTCTTGCACCAGAATGGTCTTATAAATCTGTGTGTTATAGTAAAAAAAAGTCTCAAGAGTGATACAAACTCCTTTTACTTCCCGATTGTCTAAGTCTACATATTTGAAAGCAATACATAATTGTGTATATCGGAGTAAGTCACTTTAGATTATGCCTTCACAAACCTAAACGATTGAGTTCTATAACAAACAGTTCTTATAAGTAGGACTCTTCTAAAATAGTATTATTTACTGCAAAATTGTAGAGTAAAACCAAAACGATATAATGATATTTCAAATTTGTCCCCATAGCCCATAATTCCAGATAAACAAACTGAAGAGAATATTGAGAGTTTGACAAATGAATTCCCAAATTAATGAGGATGACGTTAAGACATCTCTACTTGCATTGTTTACAAATTTGCAGACTTCTTTTAGCGTGTAAATGTATATTACATATATCGATGCCTATCGCAATAACTCCTAATTTACGAACCATTTCCTTTTTATCAGTGATAATAGTCCTCGATTATTTCTGGTCATGCAACTGGTTAATGTCATTTGTTGATTTATTACTGTCTGGGGTTTCCTTGTATAAACAGAAAACAATGCTTTCTTACTGGAGGGTTTTATAACACTAGCGCCCTCAATGGATCATTCTTATCGAGTTATGCCATTAATCAATTCTGATATGTTTGTGGATTGGTAAGTATCATATATCAGCACAGACGGTGGACCATTGACTTTCCTTTTGTAAAAAAACAAATATCAAAGATATCGACTTCATTATTGGACCATACTTCCAGATAGTGAATAGACATGAAATTACAATTTTTAAATATATTTTCAAAGTCGCTGTCTTCTCCTAAAATGATTTTATTAGAGTCATGAGAAACATTGTGATTGTTATTTGAAGACTGAATCCGACTTTCAAAGAGCATCAGTGGACAAATGAAATATTGAAAATAGTAACTGTTCTGTTGTAGCTGTAAACATTATACAATTATAGACTGGTGATGAGGTCAATACCTGTTTTTATAGACCCGAGGAAAGCAATATTGACTGAGGACGAAGTCCGAGGTCAATATTGCTTTTCTCGGGTCTATAAAAACAGGTATTGACCGGACTCACCAGTCCATAATTGTTTTATTATGTATCGAAACAAATACGAAAATAAAAGAAAAAAACGGCACCCAGTAATGAACATCACTTTGGATCAATTGTTCAACAAGACGGTCAAATGACGTCACGATAACAATAGCATGACGTCATGTAACAACGGTTTGACGTCATTATGTCTGTTTCAAGTCAATATCACATTTGGTCGGACTTGGAGAGAAGTCAATATGCTTTTCTGTCGACTGACACGTGACCGTTCTCGACCAATCGGGTCGCCGGAAAAATAAGCTTACATAATAAAAACAGTTGTTTTTATAAATAAGTACAAAGGAATTGAGACAAGCAGATGCAGGATAAAAGCAAAATGAAAGAAATGGTATGTGTTGAAAGAGACATAAAAAATAACCTACTGATAATAGCATGCACACTTAACAAAGAAATCTCGTTGAAAAATGATGGATTATTGAACTCTCTAACATGTGTCCAAATATAACCTATCTGGTGTATACAAAACAACATGGATATCACATACATAATGATAACTATAAACATATACTTGAAAACTATAACTGTTTACTGTTTATATTGACACAATACCTTATCAGACTAAAATTCAAATTTGACCTTATGATATTAACGTTTTCCATGGCATGTATTCATAGCACCGAGCACGCCATAAAGAATGAATTAACTAGATATGCAATATTTACTATCTCGGTGATATTAGGTTACTTCAAGACTTGACATGAGACCTTACTTGCAAACGTCATTTGCGATATTGCTGAAAAGAATTGGATTTCATCATATAAATAGAGGTTATTTGACATTTCTTGTCGAATACCATGGATATTTCAAATGTCAAATATTCTATTTATTATGTTTCCCTAATCTCCGTAAATGACCCTAACTATATGAATGGAGAACCTAAAATGCTTCGCTAGCGTGGCCGTTGCGTGACGTCATTCAATTGTTTCATGACGTCACATACGACGTCATATGATTGTTGCATCATTTCACTGAGTAGAATACCATTTTTATTTCACTCAGTGAAAATACGGGTTTTATTTTCACCGATAAATGGCACATTTCACCATTCGAAATATAATAAGATAAGATATTAGTTTATTGATATGTTCAAGTTGTTGATACTTAACAAATCAAGTTGTTAAAAACTGCTTAATACAAGTGAGGGTTATCAAATAAAAGGAAGCTGACAATGACTTTTGCGCATTTATTCTAGTACTTTTGGAATATTGTTTATTTTTACTCATGCCTATTCCTTCATCTCATGGAATAGATGAAATGCACTCACTCTCGAATTAACCCGTATGGGAATGAATGTCAAATTATCTATAATTGATTACACCTTAAAAACTATTTTGATTAAACAGAGTTATATTTGTTTACCTGAAGGTAAGAGTAAGGATTCCTTCCAATCAAGCAATCATTCATGTACGTCTATGGCAGTAGCACTGTTGCCAGCTCAATACATATTATAGAGCAACGGTTGCTTTTAGATCAAAACTGAAATTGAAATTGAAACGTGTTTGATTATTGATGATTGACTCAATTCCTGTTTCTCAAAACACTATAATAAACATTTGATTAATTCGAATTCTATCATTTAAAAATGCCTGTGTAAGAAAAAGTTGTTATCAAACTTATTAACCTACTTCTGTCACTTCTTTGTAACAACAAGAAGTTGATACACGACTGCAAATACGACACTCCTCACAATGTCAAGACAACACTTTGAAATAATTACCGACACAAAAAGTTAAATTTTCTTTATGACCAATCAATTTTTTTACATGAGGCATTTAAATTATTTTTAGGAGAGAAGCTTATATTTTGTTATACTGGCTTTGTAGCAAGTAAATTTTAAATTGAAGCCAAGTGCGAAGTAAATCGGAATAGGACAAATCAACCAATCAGATTCCAGCACTTTCATGGTAGAATATATAATAACTTTTATTAAAACATACTATATAGGTAAGAATTGATTTAGATATATTCATGATATTAAGTGCAATTCATTAACTTTGGAATTTATAGCAATGTAGTTGATTTATATATCCGTCGTTAAATGATAAAGAAATAAAACTAACTGCGTAAAAACAATGATCATATGACAACTATGTATGGATAAGTGAAGATTAAATTGTACAATATTTTCTTTATGATAATTAATACTGTTCGCTGTCAAGTTGAATCTGTCCATTTCACACAATGCTAAATCAGGATTAAATAAAACCAGGCAGATATGTCACTCAACTCGTTCATGACGTTACCAGTTGTCACTCTTGATTTGCTTTGTACAAAGGGATTTCTCATTAAAGAAAACAAAAAGATAATAAAGTTTATCGCGGAATTTCAGATCACCATTTGTGTAACGAAGCAACAAGAAATTCTTTTCTGACAAACGTGATATCTCCAAATGAATTTTTTTAATCCTCTCAAAGTTTTTAAAAACGTTTTTTATAGATTTATTATGGGCAATATAAGGTTAAGATTTGGAAACTAAGTTTTGGGCTTTTTACAAACTTAATAGGTTAAGAATGCTTAATCATAATTCAGTGACAATAAATGTACGGGTGGCGGGATAGCGCAGTGGTTAGTGCGTTCGGCTTCGGATCAAGAGGTCCGTGGTCCGAATCCCGCCAGGGGCTCGGAAACTTTGTCTGCAGTAGAGACCTGTTCTACACGCAGTCAGGTTTGGGTGCAATGCTACACTGAAATTCAGCGCAGTACCACCCATGGTTCGCTAGTTCCAGCCGATGCTCGCAGGTTTCACCGCAATGCATAGCCACAATGGCGTTGCGGGCTTTCTCCCTGCAATAATACGATATAAGTGAAATAATCTTGAAAGCGGCGTTAAAACCCCAACTCACTCACTCATAAATGTACTTGGCATTCCTTAACTGCAGTAACATTTTTTTAGATTTGCTGGCTCAGTTTGACGAAAAGTAATCTTATGCAATGTTATTGATATTACAATCACACCTTTAAAGAAAGGTATAAAAGATGATTGAGGTTAACCTTAGAACTAATAGCTTCGTGGTTTGTAATAACTGAATGTTTTTATATGGTTTCATGTCCATAGGGGACGTCTGTTTTCTATATACGAGGGTGTCCTTACCGTTCCTGTCATAACCAATAAACGTGAAGAAACTTTCAAATGTTCAGGAGTTACTTTTGTCATAATCATCACCGATTTCAATGCATTTTGTCAAAAAAGTTCCGATTTCTAAAACACATTTGATTACCACTCATTTTTACGTGAGCTTGAATACTACTCTACTTCGCAGTGGATTTCTTGTTGTTCTTAAATGTGTGGCTAAGAAGGTCTGGTTTCAGTCAAGGGAATATAATGAAGTCTGATTGGGCTAGATATGGAGGAAAGGACGGCTAGGTAAGAATGAAGAGCCAACAGTAATCCTGACATAAAGAAAGTAAAAAATTTCAATATTTCTCTCCTGATGCATTTCAGATCTGCAATCATTAACAAAGTGTAAAATCTGTCTTTCAAGGTTGTTATTAGTACATTCTTTCTTTACTATGTTTCATTGTCTTCCATGTGACGGTATATGTTACAAATAGGTACAATTCTAAAACTCATACTCAAGATCTTATTATATATAATGATGAAAAACGAAAAAAAGATTAACTATTTTGCTTTAAAATGATTGTAAGCATTAGGACAAAATGTTCACATTTTTGTATACATTTTTGTATTATGTACATTATGGTAAATGGTGATTACTTGAGTCAAGACAGTGATTGCCACCTTGTGTGGTCAATATTGTAACATACACATCGTTATCTCCTTTCAATGACATAAATATTTACAAGGAATAAGATTGGTCTACTAGTCATGTTGTTTAGAAAAAGACACAGGCAGTGATGGTAGCTATTGTGAATAATCACTATATCGCTGAAACAAACATAATGATAATAACAGTATTTTGCCTCTAGAAGTTCTATACATGTCTTAAGATGTTTTTATTCTTTATAACATAGTATTCAAAGTTCTTCTTGAGCCAGTTAAAACGTTTAACGCACTATTAAAACCTTTGCAAATAGAATGTCACTTAACCAGCGTAACAGTTAAAGAGTTTGTACAGGTACACTCCTTTCCGTTCATATGATTCAATACAGAGGCTCTTAAATCGACATTCTAATCTGGTTATCAGCAGGTGCAAGTAGAATCAGACAAACACTGATTAAAACCCTGAGTGCATTAAAAGGTTCTCTATTTTATTGACTATGAACTATTGCACTAATGTCGATTAAAACTTGTGTGAACCGTATGAAATAAATAATCATTAATGTCTCAAATCATCGAGATTCATTTCAGAAAACAACCTTCACAAATATTGCCACAGCTGCATTCTCGTTAATTAGCTTCAGGTTACATATAGTGAAGGTACTCTGGGCTTTCAGCCTTTTCGCCTTTTTGTTTCTGTTACATGATATGATCAAATGTGCTATAAGGTTACAATTATTGATGGTAAGCTGTATGTTTTTGAAGAAAATAACAAGATTTATAATATGTAAACATTACAGTGACAAACTACTTATCTTGCACTACCAGGAATATTTAGTCATAGCACTGATGACTCGTTTGGCGTCAAACATGAATCCATTTTCAATAGATGTTTGTATATTTTTTCAAATTTCAAAACTTAAACATGCCAAATAAAATCATTCAGGAATAGATGAGTCAGCTATATTGAGAAATGATGATATACTTTTAATCCTATTTTCATAAACAGCACTATTCAATTTGAATTTCCAATACACATAAATGTACCAAGACCCTCCCTTTTATTTGATAGATGTAAATATTGCTACAGCATGATAAGGATATATTCCTTAGCGTTGCAATCGTTTTTTATGTGTATTTGTTAATTATTCCACCGATAGTTTTAACAGTTTTAGCCAAAACCGCTTAAGCTATTAAAGCCAAATTCACCATTTTTGAGGAGAAGCTTTAACAAGTTTTCTGGCCTAATCGGATGAAAACTTCAAAAGATAAAAAAAAACTACCAAAAGTTCGAAAACGTAACCTGGGCAAATTTGCAAAATGCAACTCGCTTTAAAATATGCTGAGGAATCATGTTGAATGTTGAATATGTGGCATGTACAGTTTCTGTGCTTTATCTGATGTTTAAACTTTTTTTATTTTCATACCCAATTGAACTTTGAGAAACATAAATTTTTTCATTAATGAAATGATAATACTCATATCTAAGTAAATCTTCAAAGTCAGTAGACTTTATTCAAGGTACAATTTTCATGGGGCGATTACTAAATAGCTAAAACTCAAAATTGAAAAAGTTTAATGAAATTAAACAAATGTTATGTTATTTACAAATCTATTTAAAAAAAATGATCGCAAGTAACTTTACCTTCAGAACCAACGATAACAGTTGACAAAATGAATAGATGCGAAAAGATTAACTAGAAGCATCAATTCACACAAACTTGTTAAAATATAACCATAAAACATAAAAGAGCTAGAAATGTCTGCTTTGCGACCTTTATAAAACGTGTAAATTTACATCATACCTGCTTTCTCTGAAGTAATAAAGTTGTTATAGAAAACAACACGACGTATTAGCTTTAGTACGAATTCCAATGATTACCCAAAAGGGTTTCCAAAAAAATGCACTTTTTAGCATTAATTATTTTTATTTCAATAAATTATTTCCATTGAAATTCATAACAAAAGATGAAGGAAGAGAAAATTTCTCCAATTTTGTATGTTTACTAGGATAGGAATATGGAGATAGCATCGCCTCTTTCTTCATTAAATACCATCGGTAACGCATGAACCGTATTCTAATTTTAATTGATTCTGCCTCACAATATCCTTTCTTCATTTGACATCACTTCAAAATACAATTCATATTTCTAAGACTTATTCCCCTGACCGTTTGCTTGCAAGATTAATGGTCATGAGCGACTCATGTGTAATGTAATAACAATATAAACTGGCGGATTATGGCTTGTGCCTCGGGGTGGCATGGGAAATGTTATCGCTATTGTTTCTAGCACTAGCAGTCAAGCATTGATGGGCAAAGTGCTCTTCTTGTACTTCATAAACATCGTTGGCTCCGTGAAATCAAAGCCATAACAGTGATTTCTGAATAAGTGCAATACCAGACTGACGGATGTAGTGCTTTTAACATATTGTAGTGTTTTTAACATATTTTAACCATCTGAGATCTAATTAACATTCTCCAAAAAGTAGCACACGTCTTCATTTTCACATTTTGTGTATCTGATATTTATGTATATGACACGATTTTTAGCTATACTATGGTAATTAATACTTCACATTTTTAAGAATTCTTTTACTCATTCTCATCACTTCATACACAACATGTCACAGACAACATTTTTGTTTGAATAAGAGCTATACTATTGGATGAGTATTTACGGGACAGCGGTACAAAAGCAGGACAGCCGCAATAATGAGGGTTCCACCTTTCCCTTTTCCGTTATCTTAACAGCCACAATAAACTTGACAGTTTTTCTATATATACCATAAAAGCATGAAAGTAAAAAAATTGTACTTAGAACAAGTAGCAATGGGATGCCCTGACTTCATTTGGGGGATTTTACACAAATTTGATTTTTTGGTGGTTTCAGAACTTTTTGTTTTGAACTTTGACCTTGGTGATAAAAATGTCTAAAGAATTCCCAGGGTGTATAATCACTAAATGATTAATCAAAGGTCTCATAGAGCTACATGTATATCTGATTTCCACATTTTGCGTTGGCTTATTTCGTGACCTTTGCCTTTGACGTTCAAGGTCACGCAATCTTATATCACTTTTCATTGACTATAACAATCATGTAAAGATATAGTGTTGAAAGTAAAAATAATGCATTTTCTAAAACTCATGCACAAGTTGTGACTCTGTTGTAACCTACAGCTTTGACCAAATGTGGCGAAAACCTTTTAAAATTTTGGTACTTCTCGTTAGTTAATATATCAAAATATGAACCTCAAAGCAATAAAACGTTTCAAAGTGTCATGTTAACATGTTCACAAAGATTTTTATGGATTTCATAACTCGCGAACTTGATCTTTAACCTCGAATAAGAACGTCAAAAGAATTTCCGGAGGGTATAATGAATTACTGGTTAATATGAGTCCTCAATACCTATTTCTTGTTTTACAATTTGATTTAAAGGTGAACATATGGTCATTACCCATAAGTTGCGACGTTAACCTTTGACTTTCAATGTTAGTATGTCAAAATCTTTTGCAATAAGGTTATTTTAATGGTATGAGGAATTTACTGCAAACATCATTCTAACATACATAATAAAAACGAGTATACAGAAATGTTGTAAACATTTCTTCATACATAAGTTAGGACTGTCAAACTACAATTCAGATTGAAATTACTTATACACATAAACATTGATATCTTTTGTATATTGCATGCTTTTACAAAATGTTTCATTAGATATTTTGATAAGAAAACAAGATTGTTTACATAAGTTATCCTTTTGCAATCAACTTGGTGCCTTTGGGAAACAGATTGTTATTATTTCCATCGAAGTTCTGGAAAATACATTGAACAAATAATTACTTCCTGCCGTCAGAGTCATAAATCTTAAACGAAAGTCATATATGTTTTTAACGAATTTCGGCAATGACAATAATTCTAAAATTCATAGCTATTTGAATGCTAAAAATGGAGAAATATTTATTCTAAAGTTATTTGTCATCTGAATATACAGATATTTCTACGAATAAGCCGTAAATGTCAGGTTTCATAAATATTATCTTCTATTTGCTTTGGCTAAAGTTTGTACAAATTCGTATATAACGCCAGCAAATCTCATTTATGAGTTTCTTCTATTAGTAAGTAAATCTCAGATTTAATCTAACTAAACTAAGAATAGAAAATAAATGTTCATTCCAAACCCTTATGTCGTTTCTCATTTGAGGTAAATTCTTTTGCTTTTTACTTGAAGTTTTTTTTACCGTACTCTTAACAGAGTTTTTGCATAATGATGGCAAGTTTATGAAATTTTAAAAAAAAATTGTTTTATAAAAAATAGTTCATCAAAATGAATGGCCGTTTATATGATATCCTTGCAATAGAAAACATATGAGTGGTCAACCTAAGCCCCCTAACACGAGTTTTTCTTGATACAGATTTTTCATAAAATCATGCAGGTACTATGAATTAAACAATTTTTACAAACTGATGTTGCATAGATAATTCATATTGCATGTACAGTTTCCCCACAAAAATGCATGTACATACAAACAGTCAAGTTGTCATTTGACTTTTTTCTACCTGTTTTTTTAGTTTTGTTTAAGCAAGAAACAACGATTTATTCTGTCATTTCAGTACTGACGGTAGAGATTATAGAGATAGAGATTATGAATGCGCAAAATCTTTAAATATAATAGCTTTTATTCCTATTTGAATAATATGTCCTAGTTTTCCTAGGGCAAATTAAAGTGCGAAATGAAAGTTTTCATCCACATTTGTTTTTAAAGATTTGCATTCAATTTACCTGGTGCAGCACATTCAACTAAACATTTCATTTCATTTATTACATAACCGGTAGGTAAATTATTTTTTGAAATTAATTGAACATTATAGATCTTTGATAATTAAAAATATTGAATGATCAGAACGTGTATGAATCATATTTCATTACTGTGCAACATAAAGGATAACAGTATGCACCGCAGTTATTACAAATGTTGAAGTGAACAATAGCATCTT
This sequence comes from Phorcus lineatus, assembly GCA_921293015.1. Lineage (NCBI taxonomy): Eukaryota > Metazoa > Mollusca > Gastropoda > Trochida > Trochidae > Phorcus > Phorcus lineatus. The sequence goes on along the minus strand of OV121094.1, from coordinate 29,906,363 downwards.
CTGTCAAAGTGTTTTATCAGGCTTGAAATATGCCATCCTGTCTCAGGGTAAGACGTATAGCTGACGCTCCACTCTTCTTACCCTGGGTGTAAACCCCAGCAAAAACTTCGCGCCGTGTCCTATCCCCTACAAACTTTCTAAAAACAATCAACCAACGACTGCGCTTGAAAGGCGAGTCGACAATTTAATATGGCAGCGCCCATGCCTTCAAATTCAAACCTAGTGAGTGAGTGAGTGAGTTTGGGATTTACGTGTTTTGAACAATCTTTTGACAAGCATCCAAAAGGAGATCGAAAGGACGAGGGAAAAGACGGAATGAAAGGCATTGTGAGAGATAGACAACAGTTTTAGAACGACTCAAATTTGGTCTGACTTCTATCCGACGACCTATCAAGCTTGGGTGCCCCTGCAAGGAGCATGTAAACCGATCTCCTAAAACTGGATGTATTATTTGTTGCAATAAGCTAACCAGAATCGCAAAATTGGATTTGGACATTATCACCATGGTCGATCGGTTAAAAAACTTTCGATTCCAGTTTGTTTGTCTAAGAGCGAAAGCCAACTCCTGTTCAAATTCAAATTCATTTATTCTCAAAAACGCCACCGACGGTGGTACATGAGCATAGAAATATATAACAAAGAAATATACATAGTTTCCAAGATGAACAGGTGAAATTTTCATTTAACGAGTAACAAGAGACTGAAGATTGGTATAAGCATTGAATAAAACAGTCATGGTCACAGGTATTGTACATGTAATGTAAATCAGGATTTAATAAAGATGATCTTTATACATTTCGATAGTTTTTTTCAATTTTTTGGTATCTTTATTGGACATTAGTTGTTTGAATTTGAAAAGGTCTGTCCAATTGAAATAGTAATTGTCAATGAGCTGTACACGATGGTGGTGAAGAGCCTCACACCTCAGTAGGTAGTGAAACTCATCACCAATAGAGGGCGAGTTACACAGATTGCACGTACGTTCTGTTTTAGGAATTGCTTGCCATCTGCCTGTTTCAATTGGTAGTTTGTGGTTGCTGGTTCTGAATTGTAATAATGACATGTGTATCGATTTATCAAGATAGAGATATTCCTCAAAAGCAGGGTTTTCCTTAAATAATTTGTAGTAAAAGCCTTTAGAGCTGGTAGTTATTTCTGATCTCCATATTTGGGTGAATTGATCTTTTAAGGTTGAATTTACCATCGAAACAAGCCACGATGTCGAGCAACTAGATGGGTTATAAAAAACATATGAAAGGCCGCAGTTATCGAGGATATATTTTATAGAGAATAACCAGGGGTTGAACTCTAGGGAATCTCTTAGGTTCAGTGCCATAAAAAATACATAATCTCGGAGAGCTTACGATTCGAGGAAGATGAAGCTAATTTATGCCAAAAAGATAACATTCTCTTGTAGATGGTTATATACAGTGGAAATCTTCCGAACTCGCCATACAGCATAAATGAAGGCGTAGACACTCTAAGACCTGCTGCTAACTTAAGAAATTTTAAATGAACCTTTTCAATAATATTCAGTTTTTCATAGCCCCACACCTCGCCACCGTAGATCATGATAGGAACAACCATAATGTCGAAAGCAGTTAGAAGGCAATCTAAAGGGATACTCATATTTCCAGCTTTCTTAAGTAATACAAACATAGCTTTTGTTGCGCTTTCCGATAATTTTTTGTGGCTTTTACAAGTCGCCTATTTCTATGAAAAATAATACTAAGGTATGTGTAATCATCAACTACAGTAATATGATTGTCTCCGATTGTAAAAGAAGACTTTGATCTGTTTGCAGGACCACTTCCAAATATGACAATTTTTGTTTTCGAGATATTGATATATAGTTTGGTTGGCTGAAATTTAATCGCACACCATCGCGATTAAAGTATTTGATTGGCTGAATCATGGGTTACGGCGCGAAGGTTTTGCTGGGGTTTACACCCAGGGTAAGAAGAGTGGAGCGTCAGCTATACGTCTTACCCTGAGACAGGATGGAAATATGCAGGCAGATCGAAGTCCCTTAACTCGTTCAAACATTTGTCACTCGTGATATTTATCTCAAATAGAGCTCATAATATGGATACATTATACAAAAATACACCGGCTTACAGTCATAAATTTTGTTAATGCTGTGTAGATGTAAATCCATAACCTTTGAAATATTTGGAAGAATAATTAAAACTTCTAAAGTCAAAGTTTTACATACATTTTAAGAACATAAAGCAAAATAGGGTGCCAATATGTCTTGTTTTCTAACGTAATGCGGGAATTTGGGTTGACATGTAATACACGTTGTATACATTGCTACATTGCAAGTGTGGCGAGTAATGGAGACAAGAAACCCAGACAGTGATTATCACCTACTGTGATCGATTATTCCAACACACAAATCGTTGTCTCGTATCATTGACATACATATTTACATGGAATTACATTGAGCTACCAGACGAGTAGCAGCGACAGAAGGCTTAGACAATGATTGTTAAAACTGTGATAAAGTAGAATTTCGTCAATAAAGGCTTGATGATATCAGCAGATTTAACATGAATACAGCAATTGATTTGTTTCTTTATATTCAGGTTGAAAAATAGTTTCTCAAGAGTTTCTTGATTTGCTGAACTTTCCGCATATCTTATTCAATAATAGAATTGTCAGTAGAGCCTTGTATTGGGAAACTGATACTTAAAAAGCCATCATTGAGACTAGAGTGACATCAAGCAGTTTACATAAGTGAAATTTGATTACGTAAAAAAAAATCCATTGTGTTCCTTATTGGAAGAAATAAATAGTATTCATCCATTATAATGTTTATTAAGGGTTTGTCGCAGATTAAAGTTAATAATACAAAAGATTTCAAATGACATTTAATGACATATTAAGCTTTTTTGTCCCTTCTGTCAACAAAACAGTCACAATGATAACAACATCGATTTCTCATCTCAAACTCTAGTTTTCAAGATTAAATGTACTGTGCAAACAATGCATTCAACTTGGTTTTAAAACGTCACTTAAAAAGCAATTCGCTAGGCTTGAATTTTAAGGCTAAAATAAGTTGCACCAAAATCTGTGCAGTTCAGTGATAAAGCTTTAAGAGAAATTTAAAAAAAAAACAACTTCTAAATTATACATATTCATCTTGATTTTGTTGCGGACTTTAAGTTGTAATTGCAAAAGATCTTAAATCTAATAATGTTATATAGCATGTTCTTATAATCCCTGTCAGAAATACTGACTCTTCATACTATAAATAAGGATGGTCAAATTTGTCCAAAAGTCTTTGCCAGCCATCAATATTTTAGCATGGTAAAAATCTTAAACATTTTCAATGTGTATGCATATGTCACTTCTAATCTGATTATTTACGTTGTAATATTAAATAAAAGGAGAAGACAATCATGTCTCAGTGTGGTAGATCTGGTTAAGAAATCTCTCACTTCATGCCATCTTCTTTTCAATGTAATTATAAGAATGCTTTCTGAAATTGTCACTTTTTTACCCATCTTACAGTATCGTTGGCCAGAATTCTATACATATCGTGTATATCCCTGTTTTTGTGAAAAAATCTCAAAATGAAATAAAGTGATAAAACAATCTAAAAAATTGTCTGACTTCCGGTATTTTGAATCATTAAGATATTGTGTACACCAGAGAGAGTAACTAAGTTATATACCTTTTTATATTCACTCTTATACTACCTTGACAATCCTTAACGAATGAGCAGTTCTTTTAAATGGGACGCTGCTAAAGTATTATTATTTACTTTAAAATTGCAGTCGACCAAAAACGAAATATCAAATTTGTTTGTCATGAGCAAAAATTCAGAGAGGCGAAGATATAAGAATATGAAAACTGTGATAAACGATTTCCAAAATTAATGAGGAGACATTCCTTTTGTATTGTTTACAATCGCAGAGTATCTTACGCTGAAAATGTATCTAACATACTTTCAAGCCCATCACCATGACTCATGATTAACAAACCATTTCCTTGTTAGCTGTTATGGTAGTCCTCGGGAACCTCTGGCCATTTAACTGTTTAATGTCATTTGTCAATTTATTACTGTCTACGGTGTTCTTGTATACATAGAGAATACTATTTTCACGTCCGCTGCTTTTTATTATAGAGCGTTATATCTTGAAGTCCATAAATGGATCATTCTAAATCAATTTGAAATTATTGTGGATTAGTAAGTATCATATATAAGACATTTTCTAATTGACATAAGTGCATGGAAACAATATATTTAAAAGATCTTATACAATTTAGCGATTTCATTATTTCCCTTTTCGTGAAAGAAATATATTTTATCACACCAAAGACGCAGTTTAAAAAACACATCACAGTAAACAAGAGATAAAATTAAATACTTAGCCAAGGAAACTTCATCTCCACAACGGCAAGGCCGAAACGAAAATATTTCGAACTCTTCCCGCTTCGCCCTTGACATCACGGCCCACATTTTCTGTGCTAAGAGTCTTGTGTACCGCAGGCCCTTCTGATAGGCCAATCAGAAGGCAGCTTTCAAAATGAACTACAGATGTCAACGGCAAAGATACCGGTAGTGACCTGTCGCGTTTGTAGAGAAGGCGATTTGAAATGTCAATTTCAATTGTAATTTCAGGCATATATTTAGATGGATATAGGGTGGTCGATGGATATTGACTGTAGATTTTATAAGTTTTTAAAGTAACGGTAATACGAAATTATTGTACGCATGGAATTTTAAAAGATGTTTTAAATTTTGAATGTTTCTCAAAGATATGTATCCGTTTTCAAACATAAATATCGCGAAATATCCGTTGTCAAAACTTGTGTAATGGCGCTATTGTTTTGTGTTATGATTGAGAAAAACGATGTTATTTACTTAAATTCTGAACACCAAAATATGAGATGTGTGAAAACTTGATGCCGACTAGGTTATCTTCGAAAATATCAACACGGCAGTAAATACATACTTATATAAGTAAAATACATATTGACTGCTCTACGTGCAAAACGGGGAATATTTTTCATTTAAATAAAAATCCATTGTAACATTGTTACAAGCTCTCAGTCTTCGAAGGAATTTTATCAGTGCACTACAATTTTTCTCTCTTAAAGAATCTACTGCTTATGACATAAAACGTTTGTTTAAAACAGGATCTTATTGAAAGAAAAAAAGCATTATAACTTGAGGAATACGGCCCGATGTGATTTTATTGTTAAAAATTAATTGTTTGTGTTGGTGTTGTCTTATGGTTTCAAGGCTGGGCGTAGGTTTCGAATGTAAACGGCAATTTCACTGGCTGCGGGTTAGCAGCTAGTAAGGGTGGTAACTCGTGATGACGTTAGGTGTCGCTGCTTCGTATCACAGGTTTTGTTACCGATGAGGGCAAGGTTGAAAATGGATAGTGTCTCTCTCGATACATTTTCACCTTGCCGTGGTTAGATGAGGAAACGTATACACATAAAACGTTCTCTACCATCCAGAGATATTCCAAAACCTATACATGTATAAGGTACAGCAAAGTAAGATTAGTGATTAACAAACACTTTCTTCTTTGTGAAAGGGAACCAAAATATTCTTGCAGCTAAGAAAGTGATAAGTGTTTGTGAACAATAATCTAATAGTTCATCAATAATGAAAGTCGCTGTCTGCTCCTTAAAGGCTTATAAAAGAGTAATGGAAAACAGTTCGGTCATTGTTGTATGCAGGATGAATCTTAGTTTGAAAGAAATCCAGGGAATAAATTTGAATTTAAGAATAACTGTAGTCGTAAACACGTACATGTACATGCTGGATGTGTTATTCTATGTTTTCATAACGTAGTACAAATACATCAAAAAAGAAAAAGCTGGAGGAAAATGAAACACAACAGGACAAACGAGAGTACAAACCGGGGTTTTGAATTGGAAATGACACAGATAAATAAGGTACTTATGATCGTATGTACTTTACTATGTAGTAAAAATGCATTTATCTCTGTATTTGTATACTCATTTTGAATTATATTCTTTTTCTCTAGTTTTAGAAGTTTTATCAACAAAACATCACAAAATAAAACAGCTAGTAATAAAAATCTGATTGAAAGAAATTAGAAATAATTAAACTGTGGAACACGTGTAACACTTATATAATGAAAACGGAAAAATATACATGCAAATGTTACTATTTGCCTTTCACTTTTAAACGATGACTTATCAGGCTCAAATATTTTCAAAATTTCACCATGATATAAAAACGTTTCTTAGATGAAATTGTAGAAAACAATTGTGCCAAAAATAAAACTTTTCACTGTCAAGTTGAATCTGTTAATGATGACTCTATGCTAGATCAGGATTTATTCAGGCAGATAGAAATTATCAAACTCGTTCACAGTGTTAGCAATTGTCGCTTATGTAGTTTTATTACAAATACAAGTATATTACCCAGGGGAAATCTCAGAGTAGAAAATGTGTACTGATGCAATATGCAATTATCAGCTTACCTGATGGTAACGTTAGCTTATCTTGATGTAACACAAGCAAGTGATACGTTTTATAGGGATAGGAATGCATTGGGAAGATAATGTATTTGACGTATAATGTGCATTATTATCACAACTTTTGCTTTGGAATCAGGCAAACCTAATATTCAAACAACTTATACGCGTTTCTTATTCTAAATAAATAAGTGGCAGTGGTAGTGTTTTTCTACCAGGATGAAACCGAAATATATGTCCTGGCGTTTTGCTTGAACGTCAGTGGAAAGAGTGGAAAGCTCTGACATTTATGATGTATGGCGAGTATGCAAAACAGTTTGTTTTCTTATTAAAAAAAGTCTTAAGGCCAAAACATTGCATTACCTATGCATTGTCTTAAGTGTAGTGTTTCACAAGTGTAGCTTTTACCTTTACAATATTTCATAATTCAAGTTATAAGAAATTACTGTATTCTTATAGCTCAAATTGTCCTGTTATGATGAATGGTAAGTTATTGAGAATAGAAAAACCAGACAGCGGTTGCCACTAAGTGTGATCCATTATTCAAACAGACAAATCGTTGTCTCCTTTCAATGACATATATATTACCACGGAATTATTTTTGGCTACATGACGGGAATTAGAGACAGAAGACCCAGACAGTGTATGCAACTGCTGAGATGAACCAGCACTTTTCAATATCAGACATAATGGTGTAAACAGAATTAACACGGTCCCTGTAGTTTCATCATTGTGTATTTATTACATTCTACAGAGATTGCGTTATCAACGTTATTTTTCAAAAGGTTTTTTTTTTATTTTCGACTTAATAAACCTTTGACTCATTGGTGTACGTCATTCGCCGCACATTGTTCGGGTTTTGATCCAAATTTAAGGCAACCCTGTTTTCTTGCTACTACTCTCCAGCCCAAGAAGTATCTATAAAAATAGCTAGTTGATTATCACTATTCAACTATTTGTATTTATTTCATTAAAGAAGTGGCTCTCCAATTATATATATATATATATATATATATATATATATATATATATATATATATATATATATAAAATAGCTTTAGTTTGAGTCTCCAATCTTGCGAAAACGAAATTGAAATTGCTTGGAGAAAGTTTTCTACCATCGTATATTTCAACAGGATCCAGATTTACAATCCACAAGAACCATATGACATTTAAACAAATTCTGTAGGACACTTTTTAAAACCATATTTCACAATTGTTAACCAAACTCAGTTTCTTTTCTTCTTTTTCCAGTGACTAGCAATCACCTATTGGTTTGTCAAAGTAGGCTCCAAATTACAATTTTCTGTGAAAACACTAATTGTGTGCTGACATGTAATTCCAGTAGGAACGCAAAATTCAATTATAACTTCGCGATATGAGTCTCAATAAGAAACGGCCTACCGCATTAGTCCTGAAATGTTTTTTAAAAATCCTACTTTAAGGCTTGATCAAACTTTTAATCGGCATCGTTGAACATGCTTGATGTCGGAAACAACTCATCATTATTTAGCCTATTAACATTAACAGACCACATGTGCAAACAGTTCTACATTTTTCTACATAAGAAACTTCATTAGTTATTGAACTAGAAGAAAGGTCAACAAAAGAATTATACACGGCGAGAGGAAATGAGAAAACAAACAAGGGAAATAGTGATGAATTGGACATGGCACAGAAACAAGAAGCATACAATTTAGAGCTTACAAAATCTTGGACTTTTTTAAGCAAATTGTGAAAATATTCTTTCTAACAACTTTATACTCCAGGGTAATACTATGTTCCATAATATGTTCATGAGGAATGTGATACAAAATGAGGAACGAGGCAATCCTTTTGGAATAGGCATTGGAAACATTGTAATCACTGTTTCAGTTTAATTTTGACGATATAAATCATTGATACACATGATCGAACTTCAATGTGAGACTTGAAGTATAGTATTTCTTCAAAATATTCTAAACACACAAAAGTTTATGATTGTTGCCGAAATGATGAATCTTAGGAAGACTGAATCCAACCAATCGAAGTCATTAAGTTTGATATACATCATTTGAAAATAATTTTGTTTTACATTTTTTTATTATGGGTTACTGATTAAGATAATGATATGTGATTCGTGATTGTATGCCAGCAATAATATATGGCTTAATTAGTATAAGGTATTTCAAAAGGAGAATGATTATGGTGTGAACTTATATGAATACCGATGTCACCACGTTGTATGCCAACACTTTAAGAATTTTCTTCCAGGCATGATTTATGATTATGGCAGCATTTTCATAGAATAAAGAGCTCAAGTTTTAGGCGAATCTAAACATCTATTTCTTATGAATATCTTATTCAAATACGTTTTTAGGTTTCTCTCAATCATGATGTGTGGAAGGTGATTCAGGAAAATGTGTCCTGCTGCATGAAATGATTGATACAACAATTGTACTCCAAAGAAAATTATCTATGATTATGACATGATTACTTACAAGCTAACTTATCATAGCAAAGGGAAATTGAAGTCGCTATAAACAATTTCCGTACATTCGAAATGTGTAAATAGTATTGTATTATTTGTGAGGAGCTTTATAAGGTCCTCTGCTTTGTAATGATAATTGTATATGACATGAAAATATAAGTAAAATCACGTTGTCTACGTTTTCGTACCTTAACCTTTGATAAAACAGAGCGGTATTCTGTTATATTATGTATGACTAGAAGAGTTCAATCGCTGATGGCTAACTTTATACATATGACAACACAGAAGATAACAACGTCATTGTTACAATGAAGAAAACGGATAATCAAAAAATAATCAGGCTATTTACTTTGAACAGCAGTCCCTTTAACCATTCATGGTTGAGCAAACTTATCCAAAACATCAAAGAGTTGGCTTAACCTTTACTATCATTGCCTAGAGGAACATAACAGCTTCATTGCGTGTAAATAAATGAAGGTTTTGTTACGATGGATGCCAGTTTCTTTATTCCTTTAATTAATTAACATGATACAAATGTATATCAAATATATCATACAGTACTTTATAAACAGAAGTTGTAAATAACTCTATAAAGAGTGCACATGAAACAGTACTGAAGATGAATGAAAAAACGTTAATTTCAAGATATTGCAGCTGCTATACGGATCCAGCTTTAACAAACAATTAATAATACATATGTTCGGAAATGGGAGTAAACGAAGAACATAGGGTATGAATTTTATACCAGTAGAGAGAAAAGCTGGAGTCTTATCAGTAGTATTTATTTAATTAGAACTGCAAGGATATCACAACGTAAGTACGTTAGTCAGCAAGGTTCGAGTGACTCCAAAACCATTATGATAATTTCATTGGTTCTTCATTCTTTTATATGAATAACAAAGTTGGTGCAAATTAAACTGTTTCCGTCAAGCCATATGGCTGGTCCACAAAGATTTAGTTTTAGTTATATTAAAAGCAATCAGAAATCAAGAAATATTATTTCTTAATTAGATGTAATTGTGACAGACCCTGCAACTGATTCATTCACATTTTTAGTAGACCTCATTTTGGTGAAATCAATTGACTGGAGTGTTCATTGAGAATTTCGAAAAAATCGAGGTGTTTCGGTACAGATGAGGAATGATACTTCACATGAGCTCAAGACGGAACCAAAACTTAAGGCTCTTACTGCTACTGCTTACGTTTTAGAAGTGAAATGAATTCATGTAACTGATGCCGCATTCTTTTCACCAGTACAACAATATGACTTGCACCTTATATGTATTACCTCGATGATAGCGCTTTACTTTCTGAAATATGACTACTTAGTCTATCGTCACATTATCTCCTAATTAAGCTCCTTTCTTTTAATCCGATGTCCAAAAACTAAAAAAGGAATTTTTAAATAGGTTTATTAATCATGGATTATTTGCAAAAAACACTTAACATGTACACTGCCGTCCAAAAGAAATGCCTTCATAATATTTTTATATAAAGAAATATATAATTTCCAAAATTTATTATATGGTGGTTTCAAAGTTATGCTGAAACAATAGTTGATATGTCTACTCATTGAAATCATTTATAAAACGCAACATGCGTCAATAAATTTGAATAAAATTGATTTTGAAGAGACGATCATGTAAAGCATGCACATTCTGTTGCACGTGTCATATTTAAGGAGAATGAGCTGTCTCAGTCGACCTTTCTGATGTAAATTACCAAAACGAAAATGCCAAGATTGTCGCAGGTGGAGCGTGGGCGAGCAGTTGGGATGCTGCACCAGGGTGTGACGGGGCCAGAACCTTTAATTGCCTCACATCAACCATTACTAGACTGGTGAAACGTGTTCGTGACACTGGTGAGACCCTAGATCGACCAAAACCTGGACGTCCGCTCGTGACCACACCCAAGAAGACCGCTACTTCCGGTTAATACCTCTACTTAATCGGTTTCTCACTATGACGTCATCTGCAGCGTCATCACTTGGACGCGCAGTGAGTAGGCAGAGATTAAGTAGACGACTTCAAAGATATGGTCTTCGGATGTACAGACCATTCCGCGGTGTAACCTTTACCCTCCGTCATCGACGTAACCGACTGAAGTGGTACCATACAGTAATGATATGGCAGAACCGGAACTGGGCTCGTGTGTTGTTTACAGACGAAAGCAGGTTCCAGCTGTTCATAAGTGACGGAAGAGTGCGTGTGATGCGTCGCCGTGGGGAGCGCTTCATGCATGAATGTGTTCAAGAGGTGAAAGCATTTGGAGGTAAAGGGGTGATGGTCTGGGGACGCATCTGTGGAGACAGAAAGACAGACCTCGTGATTGTAAATGCGCAGGCGCAGAACGTGGCTCCCATTCCATGGCCAGCTAATTCCCCTGCCCTCAATCCCATTGAGCACGTTACGGATCAGTTTGATAGACAGATTCGGAAGCGATGCCAATTTTGAACAGAAATGACCTCATTCAGGCCTTGCGAGAAGAATGGAAACGCATCGCTCCTGCAGTCTTCCGACGTCTAAACACGTCAATGCGTCGACGAGTGCATGCCGGTATTGCTGTTCGCGGTGGCCACACCCATTATTAAACTCACATTTGTTTGTAAATCTGTTTCAATATATTTCTCTAATTAAACATTGATCGAATACTTAAAAACTCACCCTTATCTCATTTAAACAATCACCATTCTTTTGAGTTCTGAAAATTGGCAATTTAATGCAGAAATGGTATGATTTCATCATGCTAAAATATTGCTAACGTGTTGTTTAAAGTTTTTATGAAATCTTATTAGAAATGAACTAGGCGTTTCTTTTGGCCGGTAGAGTATTCGAAAAAAAATCTCATTACTCTAATTGATAATTTTTCGGTGCACTTAAAGAAAGTTTGATTTGAATCAATACAATATAAGAACATACAGCAGTTATTCATTTGTATGATAATTCGATTACAAGCAAATGATTAATCACACAAAAAATAATAATATCCATCAAAGTTAGTGTCTCTATGTCTTCTCTTTGTAATCATGTGTTCCATGTAATAAATTTACATATATTGTACTAAAATCATCATAAGTTGGAAATAAAAATCGATCATTTTTATTTTTATTACTTTACGTCTTTCTCAATAAACAATTAGATTGGAAGTGTGTAGAAAAGATAGACACGTGCGAGAACCGAAACCAATGAATCAATATTTGTTTTCGGTAAATTAAATTAATATTGATCACAATCCACAAACTTTAGGAAGGTGCCAAATATATTATATAAAGTTACAAACATTGTAAAGACAATCATGTTATTATAGAAAAATTAATCAAAATGAGTGAGTGAGTTGGGGTTTAACGTGCTTTGAACAAAATTTCAGTTATTAAACACTTGGATGACAAGCATCCAAAAGAGAGTGGACAGATCAGGGAGAAAGGGATCGACAGGATGATGGAAAAGACGGAAAGAAAGGAATAGTGAAAGATAGAAAGCAGGTTTTAGAAGGACTCAAATTTGGTCTGGCTTCTACCCGTCGACCTTTCCAGCTTGGGTGTCCCACCACCACACCACGATAAGGTATTGAGTCCAGTGGTGGTAATCAAAATGAATATTGGACGAAGGAATATTGGACGAAGGGTTGGGATGGGAAAATATGTATCTCTGTAATTTAATTAACATTGATTGCAAGTCATCACCCTTAGACAGGCATCAAGTATATTGAATATAGGTATAAACAATGTATTACATAATTATGTTATTGTAAAAATACAAAGCCAAATATATACCTGGAACCAAGATTGGATGAATAATTTGGATTGGATTTTCTACCTTGAACACACATTAAGAAATCCGATTAAATCAACTATAATCGACGCTTTCCCTTCAAATATAAAAACAGTCTCAGCTTAACAAATATAAAATAATTATCACAAATCGGTATGAGTTTTTTCTTTGCTTCCTTGGTAATATTGAAAAGATTTTTAAAGATTAATGAAGACGACAATGTGCATTTATTGAGTGTAAGGAAACCATGAGTAAGCTATCATCAAGAGTTTGTCTCTTCATCGCCAATTAGTTTAAATGTTCCCTCTTACGGTGACAGTTGCAAAGATCTTGAGACTTTTTGTCTGTGTTTTTGTCAAGAAACGGATGCAATCCAAACACTTCATTGACTTATTAGGGTAAAGTAGATACCATGTACGTTTAGAAAGGGTCATCTGAGTATGGTGGGATATACATAGGGATGCTACAATCAATCTATCTTGCTATGATTTCAGTTAACTGACTTTGTCAATTCTTTTTTCAGGCACATTTTCCAAAACAATCTCATGAGAAAATAATTACAAATTGCATCGATTGCACGTTATACAAGACAAAGATGAAATAAGTTTAAGGATGTTTCAGATTATAATTATAAGCGATTTATTACACTTCAGTAGAGACAAATGACCCCATTGTGTTTATTTTGATGTCAAGGCCGTTGTAACAGATGCAGTCAAAATAAAATGAACATAAGTAGCCGTTTTGTCTGTTGATGATGGGTACGATTAACACGCATCCTGCTAAATCAGCCTTTACGAATCTGCTCTTGATCTATCCTAATACCCTGATCTCTTTCGGGATGGCTGACGGTTTTATATTCGTGGCTATGCTCACCTGTTATTTTTTCAGCCAATGAAATGTCGTTAATTAAGGAGCTTGAAGCTACTAGCGTAAAGTCAACGGAATTTTCCATCCGGGTTGTGCCGCTGTTCCTGAATGCGAGTCGTCTCATTGGCTGGTTAGATAGATAGCAAAACAAGGGTTTGGGAGAGCGGATTCGTATACGCTGATTTAGCAGGATGATAACCACACTGTCTGTTTCTCTCTATGTTAATATCGCCTGATGTAATATCTTTGTAACAGTGTCATAAATATAGTATATCAACAAGAGACAATCTAGGGAACCCGAAAAAAGGCTATGTATCAATATTGTTAACAGTTAGATTAGTGTTATCATACATAATTTCTTCATAACATACATAACACAATTATCATATTACATGGTGGCAACGTTGACTATGGTTCGTAGTTTCTTCCGGATTATTAATGATTATGTAGAAGGAGAGGATGATTGGTTTTCAGCATATTATATGTAACAGCAACGCGGCCTTTGATATGATCATATAATCTCGAAACTGTAAAGCAGACATGCTTTTTACATATAGGAATATAAGGGTAAAGCAGACTTTTTTCATCAATCGTTCTACAATGTAGCATGTTCCTGTAGAAATGACAAAACTAAGATGCATGCAGTTGAATTGTGTTTCAATGGAGATTATAAAAAATTCTGGTTATTTCATTTCAACCATGATTATTGTAATTGTCACAGACATGTACTACTTGATAACATGGTTCGCGCGTTTGCATTTATGAAGGAACGGTTTGGTCTCATAATGAAAATCAAACTATTTATCTTTTCTTTCCATATTCAACACACCCATGAACACAAAACGGGAGCAGTTGATTAGGAAACTAAACCCTTCAAAATCTAAAAATCCTGATAACAGTATTGTACATTGTATGAGGTTTCATTTACAAAAGAGTGGGAAGTCACTTAAACACATCTCTTCAACCAAAATAGAATTCTACGCATTGTTTACATCATTTATTTCGATTTCGATTTATATTATATTATGTCATATATGTTACGGAAATACGCAATGAGTTTGTAGGCAGTCGATGACAAAAACGAAAACAACATATAAATACTTCTGAAGTCAAAATACATTTCACATGTCTAGATGTTTTTGATTGAATCACATAGTATATTGCTTTCAATAATGTCATCAATTTGCTGAAGCAACCAAAGACATGAATGTTTCTTCTGCACAGTGAGTAGATACCTGCGTCAAGAAAATCCCAACGTTGTACAATTTTGTAAGGCTTTTTACATTTTTTTGCAGTTTTAAACTGAATAGACTACTACTGAGTTACAGGTTGACACAAGCCAATCATTTATAACATTACCTTTTGTATCAAGCCTCTACTGCTTGAGTACCAGCACGCGAATTCATCCACACACCATCGCTATTTTATAAGGTAATAACGTTTCCATAAGTAATTCAGAATTAGAACCTTTTGCAGCTCAAATGGTACAGAGTGTTCATCTTCACTTCGGATTCACTTCAAAACTATCTCCTTCACATATTTTCTATATCATTATGAACATTATATCAATAGTTTATTTATCTAGCCGTGATAAAGCCTACAATGACAAATCTAGATCACTTTTACATTTAGATTAAAACAAAATCCAAAGCCTGAAAACGTTACGCTAAGAAGAAGGAATGAGTGCAAGTTCTCTATTTTCTTTTTTTGGAAACCAATCAACGTTCTATTCCTTTGGGAATTGATGGTGAAAAACCAATCAGCAGATTCTTATCGGACACTGCTTGATATGACTGGAGAACATGAGTGTTGAAAAAATCATTTGCTGTTACTTTCGTTCTGCAAATAATTTCCTCTAATACAAGTACATGTAGGCCCTTATAATCTGATTTCTGCCCTTCTTATTTAATGGCGTGTTAAGTAGGACTTATAGAAGCTTCACTTGATAGCATTGTTGATAGAAGCTTCACTTGATAGCATTGTTGTTAAGATGTAGAGTTATAGCTTAACAACCACAATGAGTAGTGTTTTATAAAAACGTTTTGAAACCCTTTTTAACTGTTGTTTCTTTGGGAGATGGTGACCCAAAAATTATTTTTTTTAAATATTCATGCTAATGTTTTAAAAGTAAAAATGCTCTCTGTTAATTTGTGTATACCTCGTTTGATTATGAAAGGGATGTAAGAACCAGCGTCCAAAAAAGGTTCACTGTTTTGGACATTCTTGGTTACTCGTTTATATCAAACAAACAATTAAGTTGTTATCTTGTTTGCCAGGTAACACAATTGAAATCTGTTTTCAGAGCTATTGTACAATAGCAGTTAATCTGATTTGATTGATTAACTGCTCCAATAGAAATCAGTTTATTTTGATTATTGCCTCGTGATGTTGTAACGAGTAATTGGAATAAGAAATAAGGTCAGTGATAACAACCTGCACTGATCAGTAAGTATAAAACACGTCACGATATTTTATACATATGACGTGGTAGTATGGATTAACATATCGGTGTCATCAGGAGTAATTGAAACAGGGAGCATATCGCATATTGCAACCTACTGTGATAACAAAGATTAACCTATTGCGATAGGTAATACAAATGACACTGTTAAATTGTTTTTTAATTATGGTGTTATAAAAAGTAATTTGAAACAGGAGACCAAGTCAGTGATTGTAACCTACTGCAATGAATCCGACCAACATATCACTATATGTGATACCAAAGACAGTGTAATAAACGGAAGTACATTATGGTGTGATAAAGAATAATTGAAAACAAAAGACCAAGTCAGTGATTGCAACCTACTCTCATTAATCAGAATAACATATCACGATATTTGATACCAAAGACACAGTTTAAACAGAAATACGTTATGGTGTAATAAAGTATAATTTGAAAGAAAAGACTATGTCAGTGATTGCACCTTACTGCCATTAATCAGACTAACATATCACGATATATGATACCAAAGTCACAGTTATAAACTGAAATACATTATGATGTAATAAAGAATGATTGGGAAAAAAAGACCAAGTCAGTGATTGCACCTTACTGCTATTTATCAGACTAACATATCACGATATATGATAACACAGAGACTGTTATAAACTGAAATACATTATGGTGTAATAAAGAGCAACCACGACCAAAGTCAGTGATTGAATGATATAACTGTTTATGTTGAACCACAGTTTAAGAATTTCTACATGACGAAGACTATGTGGTGTTGAATGAATTTGTAATTGTTTTTAAAAAACATGTAATTTTAAATCCAAAGCTATATATTTCCTTCTGTAATGATTGACCTCGAGCCTTACGCAAACAAACTATTGCTGTTGAAGTTTGATTCAATTTCTTGTAATATCTTCACAAAGCTAATGGCATGATGTCGCCCACGCGGTGATAAACAATACCTCACTCACTTGTTGTTATATTATCTGTCATTATTATGTTATCATGTAATATGGTTTTTTTCACTTATCAACTTTAGAATGTTGATTGAGGCAATTTGATCCTACCGCATTGAATGGTGGATTCAATTGAATATTCAGAATAATTAAATGTATGATACTGACATCATTTTAAGACCATGTCAAAGGGTACTAGAAATTAGAATCAACAATTTCTAAATAATCAAACTGTGACAAAGGAACTCAATACAAGTTGAAACATCATTATTTAAGCTGTTTACCACTCTTCAAGGTACACTCACACAGAAAAAAATGTATTTGTATTTGACATCTGTTACAATAGTTCTTGATAAATATCATTTCTGCTCATGCCACTATTAATGTCATTATTATATTTATTACTGCCAAGGGTACCCTTTCACGTGGCCTAAACAGAGAACTGCTTTTGCTGGTTCACTGGTTTCTTGTGAATGCTTAATTTAGTTTAGATGTACCAACAAATCAAGTTATCAGCTATATAGTGTACCATAAATCTGAGGAAAAAGAATGTTATCATGCAATGTATTGTTTGAGTGGGATGAAATGAAGATTCAGTATCGTACTTTTTAAACATTGTTAGTATATCGAAAAGAAGAATATCGGAAGCTTCAAGTAGGTTAATATAGGAAAGACAGCAAGTTACCTACCTTGGAGGTAGGGCTTTAACTCCTTTCGCAACAATATTGAAATAGTTTTCCAATAATATCAAAGAGAACTTAAAGAAAATACATTATCTAATGGGGAGAAGGAAAAAAGAGTACACATGAAAAAGTCCTGAATTCATGTCTTGAAATAAAGGTCCAGCCCTACAGTTAATAATGCAGAGTATGCGGAAATGACAAGAAAACGAAGGAAATTGAGTATGAGTTCTTCCTAAATAATTAAATTATTGATAGCATGCCCGTTCAATTATCTTGTAAGAGCTTTTACATTGTCTTTTGGTAAGAATGGTTTTGATGTTATAAGGTAGGTATTTCAGTTTAGACAGGTTCGAGTCAATCCAAAAACATTTTTGAATTTTATATTACTCCTGCACATCTTTCTTAACTCCAACAAAAATGATAAGGTGATAAAATTATGTACATGGACTATTTTACGTTATAAGCCTTAAATGAATAGGAATATCATATATCTTTCACTGCTACAAAACAGAAAAATCACAGATTTAAAATACATCAGAGATGTTCCCTATACATATTGTAAAAACTTTATAATAAGAAGATATTTTCACAGCAATGTTTACCTTATAGAAGAATAGTCATTTTACTGGCTGCGCAGTGTTAGCGCGTTCGGCTTCGGATCAGAAGGTCCGTGGTTCGAATCCCGCCAGGGGCTCGGCAACTTTAACAAAAATATTTGTCTGCAGTAGAGAACTGTTCTACACGCAGTCTGGTTTGGGCGCAATGCTACACTGAAATCACCCATGGTTCACTAGTTCCAGCCGATGCTCGCAGGTTTCACCGCAATACATGCCCACAATGGTGTTGCGGGATTTCTCCCTGCACTTATACTAGCAGCCGCGATATAAGTGAAATAATCGTAAAGCGGCGTTAAACACCAACTCACCTCACCTCACCACCATAACGGCTGAATAAGAACAAATGTCATGCTTGCAAAAATCATATTGATAAAGATCGTTTCATCAGATTTTTCATTTCATCATATATTTCAATGTTGATCATTGTTGTATGATGGCATACATAGTACGAAAAAATCTTTACTTGAGTTAGTAGACAGTGAATGATAAAACGAAAATAGCAAATAAAAACCTCAATCAAGACGTCAAGACATTTTCCATTAAACCATATAGAGTAATGCTTTTAAAAAGGTCACACGTTTTTAACTCACGCGCTTTTTGTCAGTTTTTAACTGATGAAACGCTGGCAGCTCAAAGTTTACAACGATTTTTCTTTCTTATAGCTTCTTAAGACACAACTGCTTTATCTCCATACACCTCCTATTGTGAACCCTGTATCAAAGTCTAATTAGTTGAAAAAAGCCTACAAAGACGATTCTGGATTATTTAAACTTTTATGTGAAAAACGGGATCAAAGTCCTAAAACAGTGCTAATCAGAAAAAGAACTAAGGGCAATCTCTCTAGTTTTTATGAGAAATGACAATGAAAAAAATTAGTAAAGAAATTAGTGTTGAAAAACATTTGAGAAATCTGGAAATAATGAGCGTTTGAAACCTTAATTGGGTAAAGCTGCTGTATAGTAATATGTCTTCACTACCACAACAATATGTCAATATGGATTAAATGAGTTTATTCAACGCCGCTTTTAAGAGTATTTCATCTATATCAGGGCTGCCAGTATCTTTGCAGGGAGAAAGCCCGCAACACCTGCGAGCATCGGCTGGAACTAGCGAACATGTAGAACAGATCTAGATACGCTGATTTAGCAGAATGCACCTGGAATTCGAAGTATTTTAATGCTGTCAAAGTATACTGGTAACAAAGTTATAAAACACGGCCAAAATAATCTGAAACTTATTCAATAGTCTGCACCCTATCATTATAACCTTCTTGAGTCGTAGGGGTTTGCTTGCATATGGCTTAAAAGGTCCTGGGTTCAATTTAAATAATCATTTGTGAATATGAAATACCACTTCGTAGATATTTCCAAATATCCTGAACAATCGATCTACTAATCTGAGGTCGACCAGTGTAACATTTTGTGTCTCCTCCCCACTTTGGGCTGCAAGATTTTTGGTGTCTAGAGTATAATGTATCTCATATTACTTGTACAATTTTATTGTCGATTCCAAATTATGTCCCATGTTGGGTGCTACCAATGTGTTTATCAGGCGCCGGTGTACAGAATGTGTGAATCAATGGGACTACACTCACAATGACACTGACAGACGCCTGTGAATGCAACAATATTCCTTGTAATGTGTATTTGAACTGTACTCTGTTGGCTGTTCCTTTAATATCAAAATTTCTAAAACTCACATTTGTTATACATATCATGCAACATTCCCCCGTCCAGAACCACCTAAAAGAGTTTAAATATCAAAAAAAAGTATGAGTCCTCTACGATGTAAATTGATTTATCATGGTAAATTGTTTGTCATTTTACAGGATGTTTTCTGCTCTCAGTCAACATTTCATTCGAAAGCTTTCATACCAACTCTCTCTTACATCTTCAAAATCGTATAAATGTGCAACACATTGATATATATTAACTTTAAAACACCTATAAACTTGTCATTTTCTTATGAGACAGCATGTCAAGTACGAATTCAGTTTACAGCAGAAGGATTACGAAATTTTTAATAATTAATGGCGTCGTTTATAAGTATTTCTGTGAACCATGTTTCATGAGACGAATCAAATGATATTAAGCATTCTGAGGGAAATTATCAGGAGCAGTATTTCCATAGTAGTCCCATAGTTCCAAATTCATTGTTTAGGTCATGAAAGTGTTTGGGTTTTTTTGCTTTTAATTAACACTTCAGTAAGTGATGAGTTCATGATCAATATTACCAATTAACCTTTCCGTTAGAAGCGTTTGCCCTTGTATTATATTTACTAGATGTGAGGAAGGGGGTTACACATACTCCAAAAGAGTTGGAATCAATCAAATAATCTAACTTTGATCCATCGAGAAGTGATGAATTACTTTTGTCAATTAGATTCTGATGACTACAGCATTTTTCTTTCGTGAAATCAGATTACAGTTTTTAACGAAATGCATGCAGTCAGTGTAATTACATTATAATCGATTATACTTTGTAACTTCATCGTCAATCAATATGGATGTTTTCTCTTTCTGAGGTATTCGTAGTAAAGATCTTGAGACTTCTGCTAAGGAGTTCGTGTCTCTGTTTGCAGTGAAACGGATGGAATACAGACACATAACAGACATCTTTATCAAGTTAAGTAGGCGCCATCTTCATCACCTACATCCAGAAAGGGTCATTTCTGTTCTGCCTTCCTTTCCGGCTTTTCCCTCGTTCTTTCAATCCCTTTCATTTTCTTCCTGATCTGTCCACACTCTTTTGAATGATTTTCATCCACGTGTTTGATAACTGAAATATTATTCAAACACAGTCGCTAACTCATTTTGCTTTCTATACATTTCTTTAAAAATACATGCGAACAGAAACACGCTCTTTATTTAGATATATAAATAAAGATGGTGGACAATGTGTTGATCCGATATCAAAATGGAAATGGGAATAAGAATTTCCATATAGATTAACCAAACCAAACCTAATAAGCTACATTCAAATCATAAACATGGCATATTCATTTAGCACGTGAGCTATGAAACACGTGGATGAGAGGCAGGAAAGAGAGTGGACCTATCACGGAGGAAAGGATGAGGGAATAAATGGAAATAAAGGCATAGTGACCCTCCACTGGTTCTTTATTGGTGACCCTAGCAGAAGCATATAAGCTCCGACTGGCATAGCTCACGGGGTCTTTGAAGCACCCAAACCACCACACAGCGATTAAATATCGAGTCAAGTGCTGGCTTTTGTGCATATGACATTACTTTGCTTTCAATATGTCATAAATTTGAACAATGAATACAGGTAGTAGCAATTGTAAATGTAATCTAAACACTTAAAACTAAACATGAAATGCATATAAGAGAAGAAGAAATGGTCGCAGGCTTCATGTTTTCAACATTTAGAACAGAAATAAACCGATTTTCAAAGTTGAAAACAGTTGAGTAAAAACAACAAATCGGTAATTGGTTATTGAAGCATCGATTATTAAGTTGAACACTGATTTGACTTGCAAACACAGGAACTCGCTAAGTTAATCTGTCCTTTTCAAATCTTAAACAAATGCCTTGATAAATTGGCGTTGCCAAAGCCTTAAAATCCCTTGATAACAGTTAGGTAAGGAATATAGAATTGAAAATAGAACAATCAGGTCCAGATTATAGAATGATAAAAGAGAACAATCAGTCTGACAAACTCTACTCTTTCCTTTAAGAACACATTTCAATGAACATATGTTTCTTCCTTACCTTTCTTGGGGTTTACATACGTGTTATCTAAAACATTTCAGTTATTAAACAATTGGTACGTACATTTTGAAACTGCTTCTTTGTACGTAACAACATTCCCTCTCTTTACTTAGAATTTCGTGTTCGTGAAATTTGTTTTATTTATCTAAATTAATTGCTACTGCTCCTTTATATTGTTCACATAAATTATCTGTTGCATACATTATTTGTAATTGTATTCTACGCATAAGAATCAGAATGTAGACATCAGAGTTGGTATCAATCATAACCCAACAACTATAGGAAGGCAAAACGTGTATCGAATAGAGGTATCAGAGGTATAATTAAGGCAATATTTATCACTGTTTGGAGACGTGATCGCCATGGAGGATGAATGTCGGGGATCCAAGGCCTTGTGGGTGATTTATGTGTAGTATGTGGTAATGTTCCCTTGAGGTATAAACCAATCCATTTGGCAAAACCAGTTCTTAATCTGCACACATAACTTAACGGATGGGTAAATCAGTTCAAACTGATATGATATATCTATGCTTAGACCAATAAGTCCTAAGTACGATGTCCAAGAGCTTCTTCCGTTATGTAACAATGTAATAGAATCTTTTTGCAATGCTAGAAATCTTCAATTATTTCCCACCACTTGTCTCAAAAATCGGTTTATTTCTGTTTGAAAACATGAAGCCTGCGACCATTTCTCCTTCTCTTATATGCATTTCATGTTTAGTTTTAAGTGTTTAGATTACATTGCCTGCTTCTGAGACGCTGAGTGTTTCGGGCTTTCTCCCCGCAATAATACTAGTAGACGTAATATAAGAGAAATCATCTGAAATGGCGTTCAACCACAAATCACCTCACCTCAGCAGGAACTTGCATGTTCCTGGTAAGGCACCCAATCTAGACAGGTCGACGGATAGAAGCCAGGCCAAATTTGAGTCGGTTTAAAATCAGCTGTCTATCTCTGACTTTGTCTATTTAACCATCTTATCTCATCCTTTATCTCAGTCTTTAGGATGATTTTCATCCACGTGTTTAATAACTTTCATATAGTGAAAACACGTTCAACCCAAATTCACTTAATTTATTTCCATTATTACATGTATATGATGTAAAACATATTGAAAACCATTCCTGATGAGTTGTGGTTATCTAAAGAAAAGTATAATAGTTAGGTTACTATTTTGACAATAGTATGCCAAACCATATCAAATTCTTTATTTGACAAGTAGACGTGTTAAAGTTGCCAAAACGCTAAATAGAGTTAACGTTTTAACGGATTTTTCTGGTAACACAACTCTCAGAGACCAGCAACCTTTATGATTAACTTCTTGTGCATAGTAAGTATCTGTTGCATACATATATTTATGATATTTTTCTTAGATGTGTAAGGATAAGAATCAGAATTGTACGACAGAGCAAAATTGAACTTTACAGTCCAAAACAGTTTTTAAACATGCACTCAACACGACAATAGGCATGCTAGTTCCAGACGATGCTCGCAGGTTTCACCGGAATGCATAGCCACGATGGTGTTGAGGGCTTTCTCCCTGAAATATTACTAGCAGCCGCGATATAAGTGAAATGCTCTTGAAAGCGGCGTTAAAACCCACCTGACCTCACCTCACTTACCAAGAATCATTATAGCAATAGCGATCCTCTATATTCCAATCTAGGTAATTGATCCAATAGAAATTATTTGAATTAAATGACCTATAAATATTGATGTGGACACTATCTAATTCCAATGGCATTACATTTGGCCCCATACGGGTTCGCGTATATAAACCAAATTCATATCTAGGAAGAAGCAATTTGTTAAAATGGAAAATCGTTTAGAAATAATCATCGACTCGTAGTACAAAGATAAATGAAATAAAGCTTTACTGGGCATATAGCCCTAACACGTAAAAACAAAGGTTATAATGATCCTGAAACTACATTTGTAGTTGCAATATTAGTATGATATCAGTATGATTGATTGGCTTTGTCGAACACATGCTTTTGGATTGTAAAACACATCAAGGTACCTTTGCGATTGTATGTTATGATGGTGACATAGTTTAACAAGAGGGAAAACGTTTCCATTCTTACAACATACAAAGGGTCCATCTGAGGAGGGAGAAAATGAAGAAAGTTATCAGCTTTTAAAGTAATTCTTTTACATCTAGCCTAATTATAAACATTATCATAAGACATGTTACATTTACGCTCGCCATGAGGCAAAATATTTGCTTTCAACTTATTTTCTATTAAGGTACATGATGAACAAACATAAGGCCGCTATGCTCAAAAATTTGATTCCATTGAAATGTATACACAAGGTAATGGAAAACTTTCCATTAGAGAAACTATATGTTGATAAAGAGTTATGTCAGAGAATGCAAACATGGTAACAAAAGCAATGATAAGCAAAACTACGAACTCATAAAACATCTCATGAATAAAACCAGAATTTATTATTTTTCTCTTCTCATTTCGTGATTTTATTATGGCTTATGTAAAATGGTGGTATGTTTAGTAGCAGGAGCGATAGCCTATCTTCCTAGAGAGTAAATGGTAAAAGGAACATGTCATTAAAACAGTTTTGAGTCATAATAAAACTCAAGTTGTCTAGACGTTTTCAATGAATTCACAGAGCAAATGCCTGTCGACAATGTCATGAAGATGCTATAGCATCGTGTAAACTCAAATGTATTGCAACGACGACATCTTTTATAATTTTTATATCAGCCAGCTTTGCAGCTCTTTCAGATATTGTCAAAAATCGGGATTATGATGTTAATGACCTTGAGAAAAAATTCTGCGATATGACAACAAACTTGTTTATTTACTCACCAACGTTACTCTCCTATGATACTAGTATCCCCGAGAATTATTTATTCCATTAGAGACACAACCGGCAGGTGCGTCAGCTAACTTTATCAAAAAAAGTTTCTGCTTGTCTCAGGTTTTGCTTGTGAACAGAACAATGGTTGGCTCTCTATATAAATTCTTCTATCTCCTCATCGCGCCTTATTGCCAAAGTTTGATTTGTTAGCCCTGGTAATACATACCAATATAACTATAATAACTATGAAATAAACACATAAATCAAAGGCCAACAAATAAAGTGCATATAACACATTTATAGAAAAGGTCACATAAGTAATTATTGTCTTTCCATAACCATAAACATATCTTTCAGCAAAAGAAGTTGATGTTTTTGAGACACAGTGAGAATCTAGAAACGAAAGTGTTGTAGATGTCAGTTGGAGGTTTAGTTTTTAGCCATTGATCAACCTTCAGGAACACAACACTGATCATTATCCAAAGATGCTTACGGCCCTATTCAATTCGTGTCTTATCTTAATTGCTTGATAAGATATCCTTGACAGCGCCTTTCGATCCCTTAGGAATAAAAATTCCTTACGACTTAAAATGAGATGGAAAATGGAGTGCTTTTCAAAAGATCCCTTCTCATCACTTCTTTAGCCCTACGTTTTCAATCTTTGGATTTAAATTCAGTCATAGCATTTGGATATAGTGACAAATCAGACAAGTGAAATTCTCTTTGGAGATGATCAGAAAAAATGTGCGGGCGCTTAACTTATTGCTCTAGAAATAATTACTTCAGCACTATTTTAGTTAATGTCAAAGTGATCTTGCATTTCAATTCCTTTGGGAGCTGAAGAGAAAAATCTCATTATAGGAAATGCTCGTTTGGAGATTCAGTGATACGGGACAACATAAATCAGCGTTGCAAAAGATGATAAATAATTCTATCTTAAGGGGCAGTAGCACGTCATTGGAAAGATTGATTTTTCAAAATTTTACAAAAAACCTTATGTTATGCAAAATGTATTTTATTTAAAAAATTAATTTTACCGAATTTTGTGAATTTATTGCTGATATATATTAGAGAAAAAAATCCTTTTACAAGGATTTGTATGCAGAAAGAATCATATTGATATTGGAAAGAGTTAATTGTTTTTATCTGACATAGTCCCCAAATCTTTCAAATTTCTTTCCCAAATCTGATTTCATTATGATATTTATGGTTGTCAATGAATAGCTTTTTAAAAAGAATATGTCTTCTTTAACTTGACAACTTGCTCTGAAGAAAACACATTTCAAAGGGAAATAAGAAGTGCTGTGTGGAGTTGTGTTATTCCATACGTTTCTCCTAACTCAAAATAATGCTTTTCACTTTTTTCAGTCGAAAAAAAATCATAATCGATGGTTCAGATACCGATACAATCGGATTCTCAGACATTGATTCGGTTAGAGAACGACTTGGTTAATAATAGTTTTAAATCATCAATTATCATTCATATCAATCATATTTTAGTAGATTTTGACTGGATAATTATAATTATGAACATTTACAAAATTACTTACAAAGATACTTATTGGCATGCATTTAATTTACGTGATAGTGAAATCAAATCATATAGGTTAAGGTAAGTTATTTATATATTTCATGTATTTATGAACTTCAAAGAGATGTAAAAGAGTTTTAGGATGGCATATTAGTTCAAATTTCTTTCTTTTGATAATAATATATTCTTAATGTACCTTCTACCTACTTGTTGATATCTTTTATTATCAAATTACCCACATCAAATTGGGTTTTTTTTATGTTCACGGGAAACGAAACCAACATACCCCTGTAAACGAACTTTATTTGGTGGGTAAATCTTTTTATTACTATACCAAAAAATGGTCTTAGTTTGTTATTCCTTTAATCTCTAATTTTATAATGTCTTTCCAATAGGGCAGTAATAAGCGCGTTCAGCATCGGATCAAGAGATCCGGGTTCGAATTCCGCAAGGGGGCTCGCCACTTTTTGGTAGTTATGAACTGTTCTAAAGGCAGTAAGGTTTGGGTGAAATGCTCCATTGAATTTCAGTGCAGTACCTCCAATAGTTTGTTTGTTCAAGCCGATGCTTGCTGGTTGAACCGCATAGCCCTTTTTTTTCCCTTTGCTTTTTCCCTGCAATAACACTAGCTGCCGCGATATAAGTGAAATACTCTTGAACGCGGCTTTAAACCAAAGACCACCTCGCCTCACCCTTTATCACTTAACAGTAAATACGGGATATCTCAAGTGTTCAAAAAAAGTTCTTTGAGGAAGAAATTTTTTATGACAAATGTCAACTCTTTGAAATATTTTTTTTAAACATGGTCAATATTTATTTAGGAGCCTTAAAGAAATTGTTCGTATCCATCTTCACCAAACTTCATACACCTATCAACCATGATCTCTAAATGTGCCTTTTGAGGGTTAGACCAACAAATGATTTTTATACATGCCATCTTCACCAAACTTCATACACTTATCATCCATTATCCCTAGCTGTTTTCACCTCTTTACTTGTTGTAATTGCAGGTATCAACATGGTCATTTTCTGTGATTAAACTACTTTCAAACAAACTTGTTACAATCATTGCATGATCAACACGTAATGAGATGATCATGTCTTCCTTCTCCAAACCTTGTAAGTCGAGGTTGTGTTTTCAGTTGCTGAGAATGGCATTCGGATTATTTACACGTTTCCGAAATGTATATGTTGACACTATTTGATTTCTTGCTCAGAATTTACCTAGTTACAATATTTCGCTTAGAATTTCAGGAAGAAGTTAACACAAAACCTTAGGACTAAGGAAAGGGAATTTACTGAGCAGGAGGACCTAAAAGTTGAAAAGTGGTCAACTGCTTCAGAATTCCCACTCAATTTTTACGATAGAAAATGAATTTCTCTTTATGGTAACGTCAACAATATTGTCGATTTCCATGACAACCTTTTTGATTGATTTGTACGTCTGTGACATAGTTTTACTACACGTGTAGAAGAACATTGTCGCTGCTTTGTTATATTTCAGGCACATGAAATATTTAGCTGTTAAATTCCCTTTTCCCTTTCCAATTATAAACAAAGTATTCATACGGAAACGTAATCGTTCTCGCAAGAAATATCTCGATATAAGCTGATTACGACTTAAACAACATGGCGATGACTTATTTGAATAATTGGACAAATGAAAGGATGTCCTCACCAAGGTGTAAACAATGGCTGTATTAGAAATGAACCTTAGAAAATACACTGTATATACTATAAATGTTTACACTATATGTATCACAAATGCAATATAGTATTTACAAAGTACAGCTACGTTTTGTCATGATTACTGTAAAGGTTTACGAGTTTATAAAAATATAAATGACTTCAACAAATGGATATAGTGAATGGAAAGATGTGACTGCGATCTCCTACGTCGACCATAAGTGTATATTTATTGAAGCAGTCTTAAAGTTCTCGAAACTTCTGCTAATGATATCGTGTCCCTGTTTTTCATGAAACGGATGTAACCAGAAACTTTTACGACTCGTAATGAGGTTAAATAGGCGCCATCTTCATCACCAATAAATACAAAAGGTCATTTGAGGAGGACGGAATCAATGTTATAAATAGAAATAGAGTTATTTTCAGTTCCTAAGTTCATTTTCTACAATAAATTAAAGTATAAAATATGTGACATAGATTAAGATGAATTGATATTCTTTATATTTACTATGGCCTTCCACAATTTATTACCTAATTTGTTACCTAATGTTGTACACACAAATGATCTCAAAAGCTCGAACAATTGATTTGTTTTAAACTTTCCAAAAAATAATTTGTATTTTAATAAAGGGTTATGTACGAAAATTGCAACCATAGTAAAAAAAAGGAAATAATTTGTGATACATAAAAAATACCTAGATGAAAATAGAAATCATTTGTTTTGCTTTACCATGTGATTCTATGATAGTTTATGTTAGTTTGTGGCATGTATAGTACGTAGGGTATTTATATTCGCAGAGAGTGAATGGTGAAAAAGACGTAGCTTAAAAAAACTTTTCAATCAATGAAAATCAATAATGTCTAGACATATTTCAAGGAATTTACATAGCAAATGGCTGACGGAATTGTCATAAAGTTGCTAAAGCAAGAAATCAAAAGATATTGCTACAGTATTTGCAATCAAGTGTAACACAAAAATATGAAAATTATGACTTTTTTATTAGCCAAAGTTCATCTTATTTTGTAACTTTTTCAGATATTGACAAAAATCGGGATAAAGATGCCTTTAATAGCTTCTGCCAGGGGATGGGCAACCGAGTCTTCAACAGATATATCCTCCCGAGACCCGGAGTTTACCACATTTGCCAAATTATTGAGTATAAATTGTAACATTAATTTCACTTTGTCATAGTCTTCACTTACAATAAAAATATAATTTATTTCATGCTCACGTACCCCCAAAGTGATATTTTAGGGGTCCACAACTGTGGACATTGGGATCAAGCTTGACACGAATAATGTTCATGTCTATGGGTGTGGACAGAAACAATGAAAACGTAACCAACCACTTATGCATTATTATGCCATTAACATACTTAAGTATGATTGAATAATTGAACAGAAGACAAATTTGGTTTGAAAGAATGTTTAATCACCTTAACATTCAATCAGCAATCGGTTTGCAATCTTTTGTAACCACGAACAAATGTTTGCAAAGGGACCAGTTTAAAAATCACTTTATCAACAGTAAAGTCAAACATGAACAGTGAAATTTGAACCAAAAACTAACATGAGCATTAGCTTGAGCGAAGAGAAGTTCACAGATGAATAACTTTCAGTACCAAACTAGGTGTCAAAGTTAACTTCATAACTTCAGAGAGCAACAACTGGCTTTTGCTTTATGGAAATTTTCGAAGCAATCACGAATGCAAAGATATACATTGCAACCTGTGCACATCACTCTGGATTTTCCCGTTTTACATTGAGGGTGTCGGCATCTTGCAGCATTTTTCAACTCAACAAATTTTGGCAAATGCTTGGCACCAGATGTTCTCATTGGAGTAGGAGGCAATGGGGTTCTCTTCCGTGGAGGTTCAGCGGGAGCAGCTACAGCTTCATTGGCATTCCCTTGGGAGTAGATCAGGAACTCACCAATGGACATCCTGAAATCCAGAAGTTGGATCTTCTTACCAGTTTGTTCTCGGTAGTATATCCAAGAGTTGACCAAACTCATGTCGACCATGTGGAATATGGTTCTCACTGTCCATTTGCTTGTGCGAGCACAAATACGGTACAGAGAGATCATTCTGTCGTTAAGGTCAACTCCTCCCATCTTGTCGTTGTAGAACTTTACAGTTGCAGGTCTCCTGATATTGAGATAAGCTCGGTCGGGTTTTGACCAACGACGACAGTCGGATTCAGGATTGACCCCATGTTTTGTAGATGCCATCAAGACAGACTTGTTGTCAAACCATTGGACTACAGCAACATGCACTAACGTGAGGGTGCATTGCTACCCTGAATTTCAGCCAGTGTTAGCAGGTTTAACCGCAATGCATAGCCACAATGGTGTTGCAGGAATTCTGCCTCAAATAATATAACAGCCGTGATAAAAGTTACAAACTCTTTAAAACGGCGTTACACCATAAATCAACTCACCTCACATCAATAGCTCGAAATAAATAATGATATTACCACGGAGAAGGACGCAAGAATTCAAAAGTTGCCAAATGCTGAAGAATTCATACTAAATTTTAGGAAAGAAAATGATTTTCTCTTAATGGTAAAAGTTATGTAAGTATCGTTCATTTCCATTAACTTGATTAAAAAAATATTAAATAACTTTTCTGATTGATTTGTAGGTTTGTGACATAGTTTTACTACACGTGTAGAAGAAGATTGTTGATGATTTGATAGATTTCAGGCATATGAAATATTCAGGTATATGATAAATTCAGTTGTAAAATACTGTCCCTTCGTAAAGAATACGTTTTCTTTTTCACAAGATACAATTTGATATAAATTTATTCTCAAACAGCATAGTTATACTTAATTGAATATATGCACAAATAAATTGATCTCCTGACCAAGGTATAAATTAGGGCTGTATCAGAACTAGACTATAATATTACCCATATGGGCGAGGAGACACAGGTGGATATTTTTTTTATATCCGCACATGTGCTCTTTAGTGATTTTCGACGTTGATTGGTCGGTTACCCTGAGAATGAAATACGATTTTTCAAAGAAAAGCGTAGATATATAAACATTCTTATATATTTATTACAAGTTAAAATTCTATCACATAATTTGACACTTCATCAAAGTGTTTCGCTTTGACTGTAATTTACAAGAATGATAATTTTTCCCAAACAAAATACTTGAAAATAGGCGTCGCGTTTGTAAACAAACATGGCTGCCATAAAAAATATTCATGAAAACATCAAAACATATACATGTATATAATCTGAAGATGAACGAAACGTTAATGATAACTTAGAATAAATCATCATCATCTCACAACATAAAATCACATGAAGCCAACGATTGTTCAAACCATACACTATTGTCGGTGCAAAAACGTGCACGTTTGACGGACTCGATCCAGTTCGAACACGCTCGCACCAAACAAATCTTTGCACAATGGCGTACTCTCCCACGCAGTATGCAGCTGTATAAAGTACTCATACAAATCGAGAAACGCTCCGTACAAATTTTTTGGCAAACGTTTCGTTGTTATAATTGTGTATTTAATTAGTTTAACAAAGGTTCATCGACTACACGGTAAGCTTAAGGTAGGTAGGTAGGTAGGTAGGTAGGTAGGTAGGTGAATTTAAGGGCGAAGCGTTGGGCCTAAAATGACCTATATGCGCCCGGCATTTAAAGTAGTGGTTAAAATGAAATTAAAATAAGAAACAGTTAAAATGTATATGCTATCATATTTGCCTGTATTCTTGAAAAAATCTAAAAGTGATCTCTGAACAATGCCAAACATTAGATTTTCTCCATGAATAGATCTCAATGAGAAGACGTTGGATTTAGACATATCAACCTCTCTCAGGTCTTCACGTTGATTGTTATTTCCTTCACATCTACACGTTAAATAATCCGATAAGAGTTATCGTTCTTGATACTGACAACAAGACATGATTGAAAGCAACATCCAAGAGAAGAAATGCATGCCATAGCTTCTAAGAGTATTTTTGTTATGATCTTAATGTGTCTCAAATATGAAAATCATATTAAATATTAATTTGGGACCAAACTGTCGTCAGATTCATGGCCTTTTTAAACAGAAGTACATTGCGTAGCGCTGTTGACTAATTTACTTCCTGAGATGTTTGGATTTTAACACGCCTATGAATACGGATCAGCTGATCAATGTCACTACCGTAGTATTGCCGTCTCTTAATGACAAGTATTTTCAGTCGTAATTGATTATTTTGATTGCATATGGGTAATATATAGAATAACCAACTCGGTACGAGTGATTACGGGAAATATCCACAAGTAGAAATAATGTTCAGTCACTCGCCAAGGCTCGCGACTGTGAACATTATTTCAACTCGTGGATATTTCCCGTAATCACTCGTACCTCGTTGGTTATTCTCTAAGTATGTATTTTATATATAACACAATGAACTATAGAAAGTACAAAGTACAACCTGGTTTTTTTTCATAATAACTTAAAAGTTTTCAACAAATTAATGAATTCAACAAAGAGGATATAGTGAATGGAAAGGTGTGACCGCTAAATAATCAATGAAGGTTTTCATTACCTGTGTGTATTTATTGTCTTTTTGACGTAGTCATAAAGTTCTTGAGACTTCTACTAATGAATACGTGTTCCTGTTTGGCATGAAACGGATGTAACCAGACACTAAACTGACTTGTAATTAGGTTAAGTAGGCGTCATCTTCATCACCAACAAATAGATAGGGTCATTTGAGGAAGACGGTAAGACATGGACTTATTTACAGCTTTTAAGTTCAGTTTCTACAATAATTGAGAGTATAAACTATGTGATATAGATAAAGTTGAATTGATATTCTATATTTAGATACATCCGTCAGGCATTAATGCCTTTTCCTCGCAGACATGGTTTGCAATAACGTTTTTCACTGGTACAAAATATATATAAATCAAGAAAACCAAAGTGAGAAATCGACTTACGAAACAGTTTTCAAAGTTGCTTCTATATTTTCCTAGATTCAATTTAATGTAAAATGTTTCTCCAATCCTTTGCAATTAACAACTATTCAATGGTTAAATGTTATCAAACATTTTCAGAAAAAGGTTTACTTAAAACTGTAGTACAGTTTACAGTATTTTCCCATTAGTGTTTCTGATGTTCTATGTTACGTTCCTCGACAAAGTTTAAAAAACAAAAATGCATGTATTTGATTGGAACTTCTGATCAAGCTTAGATATAACATAAACCTCTGATATTTGTACAATTTACTGGGTTTTATTTACATCTAGCTTGAATAATTATATGACAAAAGAAATCTATACATTGGTATGTATTTAAGAACGTCTAAAGGAAAATTTATACCAGGGGCTTCAACACCGAAATTTAATAGCAAATGGCCAGTTAATTCCAACAATTATTTGGGACATCAACATCTTTGAAATTTCAACACAATATATGAAAACTTCCTCAAAGAGAAAATAGATTTTGATAAGGGGTTATGTGAGAAAATCGCAAATGACGTAAGAGATTGTTGAGAGGTAATTACGGGAACTAAGAAACATCTTTTAAATGAAAA
The DNA here is from genome assembly GCA_921293015.1 of Phorcus lineatus. Classification (NCBI taxonomy): domain Eukaryota; kingdom Metazoa; phylum Mollusca; class Gastropoda; order Trochida; family Trochidae; genus Phorcus; species Phorcus lineatus. Next base: position 29,872,760 of record OV121094.1, on the reverse strand, counting down.
TACAATACATTTGCTTTCTGTATTGTATCATTTAAGTTTATGATGACTAATATTAGTTTAAGACAAATCCTAATTTAAGCTTGTAGCGAGTGAATGAAAAAATGGAAATGGCATTAAAAAATTCAGTTATGATAAAACTCATTATATCTAAAGGTTTTTCAATAAATTCACACAGTAAATGGATTTATATAGTGTCATGAAGTTGCTACAGCATCAGGTAAAACTAAAGGAGGAGCGCCATGGTGAGTAAACAAGTGAAACAAAATAATCTTAAAGCTATCGATTTTTTTAGGCATTTTACAAGTTATTTTATGCAGTTTCTTTATATTGATTAGATATTAACACATTCATAAAGATTCAATCGACAATAAACTACTGCGGGAACACAACAATGACTTTAATATATATTTCATGTTAAGAACAGCTTAATGTAGATCCCTTTTCATCAAAAGGTCTACTTTTTATTTTATTTCTTTGGATTGAAATTCAATGCGTGCAACATTTGGAGATAAAGCAAAATTCTCTTTAGAAGATTCTGAGCAAGAAACTGTTGGCACTTAAAGGGCCACAGAGTATGTTGTTGAAGTCAAATATGCCAAACTTCATAAATGGTTTTATTTTATCGAGAAGTGATTGTTGTTTCCAAAAATTAGCATCTTAGTGCTTATTGGTTCAGTATAGTGACAACAAACAGGTTTAAGTATCGATTTGTGATCGAAAACCGAACAATGACGCGCGTCAATGTCTGAAACGTAATTTTGGAAACTTATTTACAGCAGACAGAAATGTAAAACTGGCTTGGTAGTATTGATTAGGACTTTTAACTAATATATATGTAAAATGTACGCAGAATTTCGACATCCTAACATTTAAATGCCCGTTTTTCATTTATCATGGAAAACATAAAAATAGCACGATTTGGGAATTTGGGAGTTATACACTTGAGTTAGGTAGGCGATTTGAACTAACTTGAGGACATATGGTAATTTGGCTCTTATTTAAGGAACATAAAAAATCCAAAAACATACTCTGTGTCACTTTAACTCATTGCTCTGCGTATGAATAATCTACCAAGCTCTCTATTTTCTGTAGTTTCAAAGTGGTGTTCCAGTTTTATTCCTTTGGGAGCTGATGAAAAAATCGTATTAATAGGAAAAGCTCTTTTGGAGATTCACCGAAACAGGACCAAATAAAGAAGCATTGCAAATATCAATTATATGTCATTCCAGCTTCTTTTTGCCCGGATAGCATATGCCAATCGTTACAAATGCTTAGATTTCATTTTAGACTGTCTCTAAGATTGTTTATACGTTCTTGTTCTTGAGCTTGATGACATGCTCTGAATTAGACATTCACTCATTTACTTGCAAACAAATCCAGTTTAAACTGATGAGGCATTTCATTAATATTTGAAACATAAATCTTATTTAAGTAAGTGATAAGAATGCCAATCTAATGAGATGTGTTCCGACATGAGTGATTCTGTTTTGAATAGAAGATATATTTTTATCAGACTCTGTATTTTAGATCTATAATGATATTCATTTGATAAACTCATAAAACTCATTAGATCTATAAATATATCTTTTTGATAAATTAATAAAACCATTTAAAAAAACATGTGAATTGCAATTATGGAAAACATTTTACTCAGTCTCGTGATATTTTCATAGAAAGGCTCTGTCATTTAGTTGAACAGATACCTCAATGTATTTTATAGTTTGCTAACATGAAAAATGTAATGGCCGCACAACTGCTTGATGAAAAACACCTGTAAAAAGTGTGCTTTTAACACCAGATATACACACTTTGTAACGTTAACAATTGAGGGTATCCATGTATTTTTTAACATTATCTAAAAACTTTACAAATGACTCCGGTATCACAGCTTTAGGCATTAGTTTGAGCTCAACGACAGAAGTAAGGCCTGGGTCCCGTTGCACAAAACACTAATGTGACCTTAGTCTCTTTGGTAGCCAAAGAGCAATATTTGATACTTGCATTGGAGCGCAGAAAATATAGTTTGATTATAAAAAATGCCAAAAAAAATTAACATTATAAATTTTGGGGAAATGAGTTAATTATTGTTTTTTTTATTTGTTAATTTCAACAACATTTAATAACTTTTTTTCTTATTATACAAATGATTACAGACATTAAAGTTTGTGGTGACCAAATAAATTTCTTATTAACCCCCCTCCCCGGCGCAGGGATAAAGTAATGCGCAGCGTCCGTCCGTCCGTCCGTCCGTCCATTCGTGCTTGTGTATAAGTAAATATATATTAATTGATTCGCTGAACAACCATTCACTGGATTCTATTCCCATATTTTCAAGCTGATAAAAAGAAAGGAGAGTTATATTTTCATCAGGTTTGCAACCTTGACATTTGTTTGCAATATAGGTGCAATATCCTGTGTACCACTTTGTTAGATTCTCTTCTTAACTTACACAAAGAATTTTCGGAGAGAACACGTCGGGCCCGATTGATTATGAGCAGTATGAGATATATTACATGTTTCATACCAAGTCGTGTTTTTGTGGTATCGTTTGTGTGGTATCGCCAACACTGAGAATGAACACACACGATGCCTGGTAAGTAGCACTTTACCTCATGGTACTATTTCTGTCATTCCCTATAGATATGGACCGATGGACAATAATAGTTTTAAGCTCAAGGGAAAATTTCGTTCAACTCAATCTTCTGTGATATTTTCCTGGGAAGACTATTTACATACACACATCAATGATTCCGTCTTAAATGATATTATCATTATGCTTTACTTTTTTTGTATCTAATTTCGTGAAATGTTTAACACCATTTGTAAAATCCTTTAATGTAATTTTACTTTGCTTTGACACTTAACTTCAAGTTTAGACTATGTATGTTGTTTTCATGCAGCGATGCAATGATTGGGACAAAATATACAAAGTCAGATATAAACACCTTCTAGTTAACCTTTAAAAATTTAAAGCCAGTGACTTTATCAAAATTATTTGGCCATAATCCACTTTACAGTGCATCTGTATTAACAGATAAGCATATTATCTAACGGTAACTAATTTCTGCGTATTTAGATTTTTCTAAATTATAAAACCAGTGAAGCAATTCATAACACAACTAAATAAAGAATTGAGAGGTCATCAGTAAGTAACAAATAACATAATACAAGTAGCAAAAGCATGATAAGAACTTTCCAAATGTCAGAGGGGTATACGAACTCAGCATTATTGTAACCATTAAACGTCTGTGAAAAAATGTTTGAAAAAATGTTTGAATATCCATTGTTTTCGCAGTAATGAGATATTAGATTCTGAAGATTATGAACCAATGATGCCCCAATCATAAGAGTTTCCTCAAAAAAACTATCAATTAAGCCTAAAACTAAAATATCAAGAAGTTTGGTTTAAGAATTGCTTTAGATAAAATGACACATTTAATTGTTAGGTGAGGTTATTTTTTGTTTAACGCTGCTTTCAAGAGGATTTCACTTACATTGCGGCTCCTAGAAGGATTGCAGGGAGAAAGCCCGCAAAACCTGCCCTGAAATCCCGTGTATTACTACAAACCTATCTGCTTATGGAACGGTTCTCTGCTCAGACAAATTTGCTGAGCCTGGTGGTATTCGAACCCTGAACCTCTTGATCCATAGCCGAACAGTTCCTTGTAATTGTGTGTAACTATTCAAAATGCATTTCAACAAATCAATTTCTTCTACCCTAAAACTCTTAATTTACAAATGATGATTTAGTATTTTTAACTCGTTACTCTCTTGTAATTATAGACCCCCATAACTACTTTAATTTTTTAAAAATCAGAATTAAGTTTGGAAGATTGAGGCAGTCGGAAATGCTAAACAATCACCAATTCTAAAGCACAATTTTTATTCACAGATATACATTACACACCTTCGTGAAATTATGTATCTCCATTTCATTTTTTATCAAGTCCGATGATTTTGAATGAGATTATTCAGGACTTCTTAACAGATTACTTTACAAAATCAAGTTTTATGGATCCAATTTATAAGTAATCCTTGACACATAGATACATATTCCTGTCTCCATTGGTAAATTGATAATGGTTTGCAAGTTACAAAGTTACAAAGTTACAGCTGACCATGGTTTGTTTTAGACTGAAAGACTATTTTTTAAATATTTTTTTATTACCATATTTTTCGTACAGGCATGACATACATAAAATGTTTGATATCTGTACATCGTTTCACATGATTCTCATACATAAACTCGGCATGCACAGTATGTTCATTTATACATAAATATTATCAAGCTATTACTAAGTTTAAGTAATTTCTATACATGTATATGAAACCCAAAATAGCCGAGAGACTTACAACTGTTTGGAAATGAATCCAAAAGATTTCGCCACTGAAAGACAGACTAACCATCGGACTGATCGAGCCCACTGTAATATACTGCATTGACGTTGTTGTGGGGGGTCACGATAATAATAAATAGTTACTTACCTTACCTTCAAGTAAGTGAATTATTTGTGCTTTAGCAGCCCATTTGCCGTTTGCAGCATATAATTTTGTATGCTGGAGAGCAATGTAGACACAGTAATTGGTATTTTGATATAACCTTTTCATGTGACTTATCCATTCCGGAAGCTTGCTTACCCAAGTAATGTTTGCTTCAAACAAGATTAAGAAAAAGACCAGGCGCAAGAACGTGCAAGCGATCATCAATCTTTTAAGGTTGATTTCTTGATGTCACGAAAGCAAACGTTTTAAGAATTAACACATATTGCATAACGTATTGCCAACCTACGATAGTTGTGTATGGCTGTGTCATTTGGATATTATCTATATGCATTTGCTAAAGTATTGAATTAATGTCTTAAATTTTGTTTTCTTTGTTGTAGAATTCATGAGCCATTTTAAGTATTCTTCCACTTTTTAATGAGTTTATCGTAAGAATAAAAGCCTTTACAATGTCGTCTGATGGTTAACAGTACCACACATCCAACCACAAAGAAGATTATAATTCAATTGAGTTTGTCACATACCAATCATCAATACAAAGTTTCAGTGATTCTCTAAACAACCAAAGCCTAAATTGCCGTACATGCTTTTCAATTAATTGAAAACTTCATACCTTCATGTAGATGACTAACATCTCATTAGATATTGCTTATGTGACACAAAGATGTTTTTCATAAAATGGCAACTCATCCTGCTTCAGAGATAGCTAGAGATACGAAGCTTTTGGCCTAAAGGATATCAGGGTATATTGAAGGAGCTGGATCAGCGGATTCAATTACGCTGATGCAGCAGGATGATGGTATCTATGCTACGTTACTTACTAGTAACAAATTATTGTTACAATTATCATAGTTCACAGGAGTCCGATAGGGAATGTTTGTTTGATCTCATAAGTACGATAACTTGACATAGATAAAGTAATGAAAAAAACAATTTCCTATAAACCATATTTTTTCTCCTCGATCATTTACACGATGGCATTTACTTTTAGGATTCGTTTACCATCATACCATAGCTATCGTGGCCGAGTTTATCACTGTACTTTTTGTTGTAAGCTTTTACATATAAATTGACCAATTAAACAAAAGCACACTGTACTCTTCGTTTTAAGCTTTTACATATCAATTAAACAAAAGCACACTGTACTTTTCGGTGTAAGCTTGTACATATCAGTTGAACAAAAGCACACTGCACTTTTCGTTTTAAGCTTTTACATGTCATATCAATTGAACAAAACCACACGACCTTGCACATCAATATGCTGCCCGAATAACCTACTTTGCCTACATGAGCACACTGATTCAACCACTAACGACGTGGTTCTTATCGCAGTACGTCTTTGTACTACTGTTTCAAGCAAAAAAGATAAAGACAACGCATCCACTTCCAACCACCTAAAGATACTAATGATATCCGTGCCCCTCTGCCAGGAACGGAGTTCAAATAAGTCTTTTGACTTGTTAGCCGATCCACATTTCCTTTTGTTGAATAAATATATGTTTAAACTATATCCGTCCCTTTGATTTCTATTTTCACTAGGCTGACAAGGTAGCCTTGACAAAACGCTCAAACAAAATGCTTAATTATATTTTTCGTGATGTTATGTGAAGTAGCCAAACTAAGTCATCTTTGAAAACATCGTTGATTATTGTTTAGCTTCTGGCCATAAGAAAACAAATGACGTCACATGCTAATCGCCTGTGTTCACTCTCCGTTTCATTACTCCAACTGTTTTCTTTAAACGTTAACACCTTATGAGGTCCTTTTTCTGTACACAGATCCTATCTTATATTATGTACTCTTTCGTCGCTAATAGATGAAGATATGTTGATTATAACGACAACATAATCTGAAGAATCCAAGTTTTAGGGATTTTATGTTCTGAATACTCGTTGTCAGTCACTTGGAAGAGGTCGTGTTGGTCCTGTACTATACCGACTCTACATTTCTAGTGAATTGATTGGTCCAATTATGCAGTTAAATCTCGCTTGATTAGCATATTATAACCGAATGGCGAAGTAATAATGTCATTAGGTCACGATAGTAAGTAAGTTCGTTGCGTTCTGGAAATTAAAACATATCTAAGAAAGGCAAGAAAGTTAACTTTCTACTTTTCTTAGAGATCTCAACAATTCTAAACAAAGTGAAAGTAGGCCAAGGACAAGCACTGATAATGATGTTGAAAATTCACTTTCATGCCAAAAATCATGCCATTTCTGAATCAAACGTTTGGGACAGTGGAACAGAAAGATTATATATATATATAGTTTAGTAACGATCTCATTTCTCGTTTTAAGTGGTTATTGATTTTATTAAAATAAAATTCTCCAAATTGTTAATATTGTTAATCATTATGCTTTCCAGGAGTACATTAAGCCACTAGCTATTAACGAACACTGAGCACATAATGATTACATAAATGAAAGGATTGACGTTTCAATGTTCCAAATTTGAGATAGTTCCAATGTTTTTCATGATAAGATACTGATAATTCAAAGGTTTATGAAGTTACTGAATCCTTCAGCTTTAACCAACTAAACCAACACATTGTTTCTTCTTAAAATATTATTCTAAATCTTGGACGACAATTACACACTATAGTTCCTTTGTAACTGAGGACCTTTGATTTAAAGATGATCCTTAATACAAAGTTCCACATTTTCAGAAATTTATACAAGTCTCTCCAGATGAAATCATCACTGCAGATATGATATGTATCTTTATTGGCTCTGTCGGTAGATATCAGGATCATATAATGTGTGTCTTGTCTGATAAGAATCATTGTCCTTAATGTATCATTTCGACCGACAACTGCATGAATAGACAGTACAAAGGTTTATCCTTTTTTATGCAACTGGAGTCAAAATTCATGACATACCAATTGAAATAAAAGAAAGTGATGAAACTTGTATTTGGTTACATAATCTTTAAGTAGATATTCATAAAATGTTTACTTCCCCTCAAAGGATCTTTAAATCTTCAAAAAAAATGAAGGCCAATAAAATACCAGTATTTTATAGAAAATTGGAACCCCCAACGTATCAGATATAACGTTTTAATGTTGACGGGTATTAACATAAAGGGTTGATGAATTTAGACTTCATGTTTCTTTTTAAAAGTCTGTAAATAATCAAACACTTCCCTGTATCTTAAATCGAGCTAATGTGAACCCTTTATCAGATTTAACTTGTTAATGCTACATAAAAAAGATAAAAAAAGATGTCATGATGGAATAATACCATTACAAGCTTAACACAACGAATGTGTAAGACGACTCGAGATTAGAAGTGGAGCTACGATACTGCTGTTGCAGACGTGATAACATGAGATTTATTAACAAATTTGATATCGTCAGATGTCAGCTTATACTTTACACAGTGGCTCGTATTCGTTTTACTTTTTCAGGTCCGGTCCCTTGATACTTTGGAACCAACATCCTCAGAGTCAGGAAAACACTGTCATCACTGACCAAAGCAACAGCTAACCAGACCGTGACAATTCGATCAAAATATACATTAATCTTCTCCGAATCAATAATTGCAGTCAAGTAACACCAATACAAGCATAAATCACAGAATGTATAAGGCGTCGCATTATCAGCAGTTGGGGTATACTGGTGTAATAATATGTTATGACCTAGTCTTTGGTTAGAAGATATCCCTTGTGGATGTCCAACTCATATCCTCAAAGTCGAGCAAACAGCGCCACCAATCCAAACGCTTAACAGGCCCTGACTTGTTTCTGATATGAGACAAACGAGATCGCTACTCTCCTACACAAATAAACATTACTCTACTCCAAATCAATATTTCGAGCCCAGTGGATTATTCCTCATTATACAGATCAATTGCTTTTCGAATATATCTCTGGAACATGTTTCCTGAATTAGAAACAGAACTTGTAACTGTTTAGTTGATATCATAACATTGAACTCCGCAATCGGACACTTTGATTTGCGAGTTGGTCTAAATACTTTGAAAAAATTACATCTGAAAACGTTAATTTACAATGCAAAGATGAATTGTTTAACATTGAAATATATTGTTCATTTAAGCAAACATAAAAAATGATTGAATAACCTCATGGTATTAATTCCGACTTAATCATTAGTTTTTAATTAATAAAATATAATAGCATTCCACTTAGACTTATAAAGGTGGTGTGACTTTTTTCTCATATATAGAAGAATGCATCTTAAACAATCTCAATTCATTGACGTTTAAAGGAAACAACTGCAAGGACTATTTCAAAAGTTTTGCAAATTGGCATAAATATATTTTAAGTAAAAGAAATAGAGCATAATTTTAGTACTTAAAAAGGGGGATAAAGTAACTCGTTTTATACTTATACATTATAATATAATGTGCACTAGGAAATATCACTTGATAACAAGTACCCTTTCTATCAGAAATGCTTAATTGTTCACAAATATGTAGCATTCTCTTGTGTAATAAGGTTGCAATATATGGACATTGGTATTAGGGCTAGTATGAAACATTTAACATTTTGTCATCAGAAAAAATACCTTTTGAGCAGTCTAAAATCTAAAACCAATCATTACAAAATTCAAACCTTGTGAATAATAGCACATTTAACAGAAACAAAAAAACAAAATGGTAGCACCAGGAAAAACTCTTATTTAGTGATATATCAAAATAACTCAAATGGTTTTCAAAATACTAAACCCATCACAGTCGACTAGAAATAAACCCAATTAAACAAAAATTAAGAATGAGAAAGGTAGCATCAGAGACACAAAGAAGAAAGAAAATAAGCAACTCTCAATTGTGAACGGTTTACCTTAGGATGGCCAACTGAAGACTGTCACGAATACTTTGCTTATCTTTATCTATTTTCTGTTAAAGTATACATTCTCACACAGAGTTAAATATCAGCGACAACAATAATATGATAGAGATTTGAAATAGCAATGAAGGTCTGTCCTGTCTAATTTGGTGTCTTCAAAGTATGGTGCTCAAAGAATTGGTTTTTGATTATATTGATTTCGTTTGATCGTCTTCAAGGGCATGGCTTCCTTGACTATTTTCGAACAAGAAAACATTCAAGCTCAATGGTTTGAAGTATAAAGATGAACTTGCGGTCGCATCTTGACATATTTGAAGTGCTGTTCACTTAATTATGCAACGTAATAAGCATACAATATAATATATCGTTATAATAATATATCACTATATTTTAACCTCTTTCAGCCATGAAGAACAATTAAAATATAGATGTACATGTGTGTATACTAATTTTCTTCATAAGCGTTGACTAACAAAATACATTCTTGTATATACTTATTTATCAAAAGTATACAAACACAGTATAAAACTGGATAAAATGACAATTGACCAAGAAGTCAAATTTTTAATAATAAATAACGTGCGGAATATCATATTAATCTTAATTCACTTCAAATACATCCATCGTCATATTTTCGAAAGAAATATGTGTTACACCTTATAATGGCATTAATGCGTAATCGGGAAAATCCTGTTAATTTCCTTCTAACTATCCTTTGGTAATCTAAACATCGCAAATCAGCTCTGATGTAACGATTAAGTAGTTATCTTTCAACATATATACATGAATGTGATAAGAAAAAGTATACACAGAACATCTAATTTATGGGTGTGTCCGTGTAACGGAAGGAAAACATCCAAAAGGCGTAACATACATCTATAAATCCAAAGACATAAGACCACAAACGTTTAACCATTCCCTTCCATTCATAACAATATGTACGATACTAATCATCTAATTTTTTTTTTTTTTAAATTTAAAAATTTGTTTTCACATGTGAAGATATGTTGTTCGCAAAATAGTCATAGTCGATCCTTGACTTCATTAGCGTCTCAAGTGGAATTAATATTACAAAGTCACAATACTTTTATTCAAAAGTACTTTCTTCGGTCAATAAAGCAATTCCCATCAAAATTAAATATCTTTGCCTTGAATCAATCTTTAATTTAAGCTTTGTCAATTGAGAACACAATTCCAGTAGAAACTAAAAAAAATCAGTTACATGTAACTAACCACCTTTCCAAGCATAAATACGCTTGATTAATTGTTGAAATTGTTCTTATTTCAACATTGCTGCAGTGTGGACAGAAAGTTAACTATTTTCTTGCATATCCAAAGAGCAAACTTATATGCTTATCTCGCACTTAGAACATTAAGTCATATTTATCATTCATAAAATACAACGTTAGGATTTCTTAATTGGATTTTAAAATCAGAAAAGACCTTTGCCGCTTTATTCTTTTTCTAACGTCTGCTAAGCTATGGCAGCATTTTTTAGGAACAGTTTTGCAAAAAGGTCTTTAAATGCTGTGAATAGGCAACAATCGCACATAAGAACAAGCCTTGTAAACACATTATTTGCCGATACGAGCAAATGCATGTCTTGAATTGAGTCTAGTGCCATGAACTTTCAGACCAATTCTCTCCCTACAGAGATACCTCAAGAAATAACCTCAAACGCTAGTCTCTGTGTTAATTTGATTATTTTGTAGGCCAGGAATTTAGTAGACTGTTGAGTTGATGCAATCTAAATAAGTTGCGCATTCAGAGATGTCATTCAAAAATATTTGCCCGCAATTTCTCAGTGAGTTTCGTATGCTTCGAGATGCGCACAAGAGGTCACAACATGGTCACATAATATGGCGATTGAATCATGGCCACCACATGAAAGCTTCCTATCCACAAAGCGTTTACATTGCAGTAATTCATTGAAATTCAGTTAACAGTTTCTTGAGCAATTTTGTCAATATAGGAATCTGCCGGAACCTCAAATACTTTACTAGAACTCATTCACCCAACTGAGATACCTCAGGCGGAAATTATCTTTTCATATATATTAACATTTCTTTGAAGAACCTTCTTTCAAAGAATCATATTATCTATGAGTTCAATCTCTTATTTAATACGTTTATCGTCGTGAAACACTCTACTGAATGTTGTTCCGTGGTAAAGATGTTGATAATTTAGTACCCTGTGTACTAATCTGGAACCATATGACATAAACATTATCATAATTGATAATCATCACCATTACATATTATGATTTCTATCTGGTCAAAGTAAACCAAGAATTCTAGGTAGTACATGAACTCAAATCGCCTTTTATTATACTTTGAGACTTGCCGGACATGAATCCGATAAACTTTCCAATTTACATTGATGGCCCAGACATATTAAATCAATTATATCATGGCCCTTGTCATCTAGTGATCCACTGTTTTTGTCCTGTTTGTTATTAGGTATCATATTCTTTGAAAATGATAAGAAATCTATGATGTGAATAACACACGGTTTTGTCGGCAATAAGTGTTAGGTAAATATATTCTGTATTCTTAAGTGTTATCCAACAGTCACAATTTGACATGGGTGAGTGAGTGAGTTGGGGTTTAATGCCGCTTTCAAGATTATTTCACTTCTATCGCGGCTGCTAGTATTATTGCAGGGAGAAAGCCCGCAACACCATTGTGGCTATGTATTGCGGTGAAACCTGCAAGCATCGGCTGGAACTAGCGAACCATGGGTGGTACTGCGCTGAAACTCAGTGCAGCATTGCACCCAAACTTGACTGCGTGTAGAACTGTTCTCTACTGCAGACACAGTTGCCGAGCCCGTTGCGGGATTCGAACCACGGACCTCTTGATCCGAAGCCGAACGCGCTAACAACTGCGCTATCCCGCCCCCAAATTTAACATGAAACTACGAGTATTCGAAAATTGAGTATCTAAATTTGGTACATGAATGTAGTTTCAACGTGTAACAGAAATATAACGGCATCACCAATCACAATGTTTTTATCCTTGACAAAATTAAAGTTTTAAATAGATAATTAAATACAGAATATATCAGTTTTAGAATTCTTTTTATCAGCATTTCAAAAATATTTTGTTCGCGAATATTGAATATTAAAAAAGATTGGTGACAAAATGTTAAAGCTGAATCATATGTTTGTTTTTTTCATAAATTGAAACATCTTTTCTTACAAAGTAGGCAACTGTAATATATATTTCTCTTTCAAATGGAATATACTACTCAATTAGATAAGTACATGGTTGAAAGTAATGAGAGATACATGACACATATAAGGTCATATTGATGAATACGCAATATTCGACGAAAGTACGCGTAAAACTTGAGAGAGAAAACACTTGTGTCAAAGTTACTGAGCAGTACTTGTGAAAACGATGCAATAACCTTTTAAAGGTATTTTGAACACATGATCTATCCTTTCTATTGTTGGTTGTATTCCCCAGCCTTCCACTGAATGATTACAATGATTGCATTTGCTCAGGTTTAATTTGAGATTGTGTGTTATGCCTTTAGAAGCATTAGGATCTCTGCTTTAATGGCAGTGTTGCATGAATCGGGCATAAGAAAACCCACATAATTCGCTTCACTTGATTACCTTTATTAGAACAAGAAAACCTGATTGCATTTCACGTTTTCAGAAAAATTCTTTCTTCAAATTTACCCCCAACATACAGTAGCTTATGAACAATGTGTTATTTTTAGAGCGTTACACATTTTATTTCTCGACCAGCCATAAATTTTCAACTTTTAACAAAAAGCTTCAGTGGTACTTTTTAATCATTTAAGGCAGGGTAAAGGATTCGATTACGATCTATTCAGAACTGCTTCTTTGATCAAAAACATTATCTTGTAATTAATACTATTTATTTTCGTTTTCGTCAGATCACTTAATCAAATGTAATGAAAATAATTTGCTACTGCTACTGATATAAACTTATCCAAAAATCCTATGCTCAATCTTCATTTCTTTTAAAAACTTGGAATCTTAGAATTTATCATACAATGGATAGTGTTCTCGGCACAATAAAGTCAACGGATATTTTCGATATCCGTTGGGGGTCACATGCGGATTTGTCTGAACGTTGATCATGTTTCACTCAAATGCCTGTAAAAAATCAAACACTTCCTTGTATGTCAATTCGAGTTAATGTAAAACCAATCTCGGATTTAACTTTATAATGCGTAGAAGCTTACACTGTTTAAAAAGATTTTATGAAATGTCATGATGAGTTACAAAATTAATAATACCATTACAAGCTTATGTAATGTGCTCACGAGCAGCAGTGGTGCTAAGCTACTGCTTATGCAGCTATAATAACAACACATAACCTTAGTTTTTTAATTAGAATTTAAGGCATTTTATGAACAAATCTAATATCATGAAATGTCAGCTCATACTATACACAGATGCTTTTATTCGTTATAGTCTTACACATCAGGGCCTAGACTTTCGAAGCTCTCATAGCGCTAAGATAGTCGTAAGCCTAAATAATGTATGGTACTTACGACTATCTTAAAGATAAGTTAGCTTCGAAAATCCATGCCCAGGTACCTTGTTTAATTCGAACTAACATCCTCGGAGTCAAGAAAAACACCAACAGCTTAGCAGAACTTGACATGAGTTACTGACTGGACAACAGTAGGATCAAAATATACACAAATCTTATCTGAATCAATATTTGCAGCCAGACATCAACACAAGCCCAATACAGAGAGTGTAAGGCGTTGCAATATCAGCAGTTCGATTACACTGTTGATACAGATTTATTAACATGAGATAACCTTTCTTTATTGGAAAATATGGTAACATTGTTATATGTGGGATCACACGTTCTGCAATTGTTAAAATCCCGGTACACAAATTAAAAAAATGGTAGTTTCAGGCAAAATTCTTATTTAGGGACAAAACATATCAAATAACCACACACCACTTTCAAAATACTAAACGCAACACACCAAAAAACAACTTAAGAGAAATTAAGAATGTAAAAGGTAGCATTAGAGACGCAAAGAAAGGAAGTAAACAAGCAACTCTCAAAGGTGAAGGGTCTAACTTCTACTGGACAGTTGAATACTGTCACGGTTCCATTGCTATTTATTAGATATATTGTTAACATTTATTTTACTTTCACTGTCTACATTCATTTTCAAAATCCTGTTTTGGTATACGGTTACCAAACATTTTCTCGCACAACTATTGTTTCGAAATAATGAAGTCAAGTCTTACCTTAAACCACTGTCTCTGTACACTGCAATATCCAACATAAAACTGGCTGCTCTTCTAAACCTGTACATGCATAATGTGTACCTTATCTATTTTCTGTTGAAGTATACGTTCTCACACACAGTTAAATATCCACATTAACACTAAGATGTTAGAGATTAGAAATAGTAGTGAAGGTCTGTCCTGTCTAATTTGATGTCTTCAAAAGTATGGTGCTCAAAGCAATGGTTCTTGATTATATTGATTCAGCTTGATCGTCTTCAAGGGCATGATTTCCTCAACTTCTTTTGAACAAGAAAACATTCAGTTTGAGATGTACGTAACATGAACTCGCAATCGCATTTTACTCTACATTTAAAATGTTGTCTGCAATCAAGTAATCATACAAGATATCATATTGTTTTTTTTATAATATATCATTCTGTTTTGACCTCTCTTAGTGTTGAAGAACTTGCAAAAGGCTGGAAAATAGACAGATTATGAGCTTACATAATACGACAATACATTCTACGTTGAATATCTATTTTAATCTCTTTTTGTTTTGCAGAACTTGTAAAAAGCTAGAAAATAGACAGATTATGAGCTTACATAATACGAAAATACATACTACGTTGAATATCATATGTCTACCAAAAAGACACAAACACAATAAACAAACTTACAGAAGGGACAGTTGACAAAAAGAAGTCATGTCTGTAAAAAAGAATGTTGATAGGATAATCGGTGGCAAAACTGTATTAAAAGTAATATTTTTGTACTTAAAATACGTTCTGTTCCCTTGGTCATTTTTTTATGAAACTAACTGTTACTTAAAGAATTCTAATTTGAATTATGAAAACCAATGTATACATATTTGTATCTGGCAGCAGTTTTGTTATTTATATGTTTATATTGTTAATTGGAAGTAAGCTTTCGGTGAAATGCTGCACTCTATTTCAGCGCAGTACCACTTAGTTTACTACTAAACCATGGCATAAGACCACCATTCCACCTTCCACTTGAATATGTATGGTACGTATTATTTCTTTTAAACTCAGTTACAAATTTCCTTACAAATATGAAGTTATGTTGACTGCATAAAGAGTTATATTCGATTGTTAAAATGATTAGTGTCTCAAGTGGAAAAAAAAAACATTTAAAAAGTAACAAGAATTCTATACGAAAGAATCTCCCTCGATCAATGAAGCAATTCCGATCAAAATGAAATATCTTTTCTCTGAACCAATCAACGGTTCTTTAAAGTTCAAAGATTAAAAAAGATTAAGCTTTGTCAATCGGGAACACATTTCCAGAAGAAACTGAAAAAATCAATTCACTAACCACCTTCCCAAGCAAAAATACGCTTGATTAAACGAAGAACCTATTCTAATTTCAGCTTTGGTGCAGTTTGGACAGAAAGTTAATTATTTTCTTGCGTGTCCAAAGAGCAAAGTAATATCCTGAAAAATGTTTTTTCGCACTTTGGACATAATGTCATATTTATCATTCACAAAATACAACGATCGGTTTTCTGAAGTAGATTTTAAAATCAGAATGAACTTTGCCGTGTTATCCTTAATTAAACGCTTACTTAACTATGACAGCGTTTTTAGGACAGCTTTTGGAATAGACATGCAAACCATGGGTACACATCATTTGCCGATATGAAATAAATAGCAAATCATGTCTTGAACTGAGTCAAGTGCCACGAACTTTTAGACCCATTCTCTTCCCACAGAGATAGCTCAAGTTTTAACTTAACCTCTGTGTTAATTTAATCATGTTATAGGCCAGAATACCTTGGTACAATCTTAATTAGTTGTGCAATCCGAAGCGCCATTTCGAAAACAGTTACTCGTTACTAGTGAGTACCGTAAGCTTCGGGAATACTAGGATGTATTTGATTGTAAAATGCGCAGTCTTCAAACATGGTGATGTAATATTGCAATTGAATCATGGCGACCATATGAAAGCTTCCTATGCAAAAAGCGTTTTCATTGGCGTCATTTATTGAAATTAAGTTGATAAATTCTTGTAGCATTCTTTGTCATAATCTGCCGGAACCACAAAAACTTTACTAGAACTTACCACTCAACAAGCAATTTTAAGCTTATGGTCCCACACATCATGTATAATCTCTTTCCATATGTATAAACATATCATTGAGGAAACTTCTTTCAAAGAGTCATATTCATTTATTAGTTCAATCCCACAATGAAGACGTTTACGTTTGTGTAGCACTTTACTTTTGAAATATTGTTCCATGGTAAAGATGTTGATATTGTAGTACTTAGTCTACTAATTTGGAGCCATATGATATTAGTCTTATTGTTATTGATAATAATCACCATCATATATTATGATTTCTATCTGGTCAAAGTAAACTAATAATTCAATGTAATACATGATCTCTAACTCAAATCGCCTGATTTAGTATAGCCACACAATTATACTTTGAGACTGGTCGGGGATGAGTTGGATAAAATTTCCAATTTATATCTGTACCCCAGAGACATACAAATCAAATATACCATGCCTCTTGTCAAATACTAATCTTGTTTATTATTACATGTGGGTAGCATATTCTATCAACATAGTTCCATAATGTGAATAACATTTGTCGACAAAACGTGTAAGGGAAGTATAAGTATTCTTAGTGTTATCGTACAGTCATAGTTTGACACGTTTTCGAAAATTCTTTCTTAAAAATATAAAATACACCACTCAAATAAAGCAGTGCATAGCTGAAACGTAATGAGAGATTCAGGACAGATAAAAGGAAACATTATTGAATATGCATAATTCAACGAAAGTAGATGTAAAGACTCGGGAGAGAAAAAACCTTGTGTCAAGGTAACTGAGCATTTGAAACTGTTTTCCTTCTATTGCCACCCAGTAGATTGGATCAGATTCCAATTACACTGTCTTGTACAGGTATGATATTCACACACCCCCCCCCCCCCCCCATCTAAACCTGATATATAGATACCGAAGAGCCGTTGCCCAAGCCCAGACCTGGTGTGGTCCCACCAAGGACGATCAAGTTTTCCCATGCTGCTGAAACCAATGCAATAACCTTCCTAGAGTACTTTGAACACATTAGATTACTGTACAAAGTTTGCTTTGGCCTCAATCTGAGTGATTGTACTTTTCTGCTCATCTTTTATTTAAGGAGGATGCAGTTGAAGGATTTCAGTAATGCCGTCACAAGCATCAAAATTTCTGGTTTTTATTGCAAATTTTGCATGGATATTGCATAAGAAAACCCACATTAATTGCTTCACATGTTTGCTTTTGTTGCCCTAATCAGAAACATAAAACTTGGTTGTATTGTGGAATACAAATTTCATTTTCAAACTCGTAAATGGGTTGAGAGAACGTTCCTGACAAACAAACTGCTAAAATTCAAACTCATGATTTGTTTCACATCACTCCACAAGTGAAAACATCAGCCTTGCGTTTCCTTTAGAGGCAGTATATCAGTTTATACAACACGTACGTGTTTACATTTATGGTTTCATTAATTCTTAAATTACATTTAACCATAGCTTATCGAATACTCTAATTCTGCACCTTAATTATTATAAAGCTTAATAATCATAAAATGTATGTATTGAAAGAATAACAACACGTTTACGAATAATTGATAATTAAACTAAACTTTTCGTTGTCTTTCTCAATTCGGCTTTCGGCTCCCGATCATAAATCTGATAATCTCCTTTTGATCTTAATGAATTACCTTTGTACAGATGCTCGCTTTCTGAAAAAGTTTTCCCTTCAGTTGGATGTTTTGCATTTAAATCGAGTATTTATAATATATGTATAGATAGTACCAACGAATACAGATACAACCCTACTTTTGTGAAAAGCAAATATATCTACTCACCATTAATGTGTTCCGCCAAGTAATGTCCTCTCAGTAATATTTTTCTCCTCCGAAGACGGTGGTGGCAACTGGGGAAGCTATCAGTGTGCAAGTAACACGCTTGTCTCAGTGCTGCAACATTATGTTTTTGCGATAGTTGTGACGTCTGTTAATTTTGCATTCTATTTTTCTTGTCCAAGGCTTGATGAATAGCAATGACAGAATCCTAATTGACATGTGGCATATCAGTTTCTCTTGAAGATTAATAGTGATAATAAATTTGAAATTGAAATAAGATTTTCTTTGAGTTATTACTTACATTTATAGAATTTTCTTATTCTCATAGAACTGACGAAGAATCTCATTTGGAATCATAAGGAATTTTATTTGACTGCAGACATCATTGAAATGGTTTAGAATGTTTAAATCACCTATAAAAGGTTTTGGCCAGGACATTTGTCTATTTTTTACCATCAGTTAAAAATTGGAACACTGATTTATAGTTTAAGTAACTCGCTGTGATTAATTTTCACTGATAAAATTGTTTATTCAGCTTCGAAAAGCATAGATTAACCATATCCACATATACTAAGAAGTGCTGAATTTTTATTAACCAATGTCTATATAATGGGCTGGAGCAGATTTTTTTACCTCGATATTAAGATCGAAAAGAAACACAAAAATTCTCCAAAATCTAAATATGGAGTTCAAAATCGGATGAACATGATTCTTAAAAGCAACCTTGAATCCATTTACCAACCTGAAATTGATCAAGGGTGCTCACACTGACGTGGTCGCAAACAGTTTCCACTTTATTTATAGGTGACACAGTTGTCCACAACAACAGATCATTGGTCCTGTAATGGGACGTTACCCAAAAAAAGATGTGGGACAAAGTATATCATATATCATGTGAAATAGAAAATCATGCCTCAGTGACATTAAAATAATCTTTCTGTGTGAGTGTGTCATAGAATTGCAACAGACTCCGGGGCATCAGTTGATGATTGGAACTTGAACTTGAAATATATTCAATATGAGTACATTAACCGGTCGTTTCTGTCCATTCAAATTATCATGCCAGCATACCATTCTGAAATATGCCTACTCATATCCATGGATGTGTAAACTTTCAGTAAGTAGCTGACGACACTAAGAACATTTCCATGTGATTGTTTTTCATTTTTACAAATCTTAACCTGTTCGAACAATCCTTCAACTGGTAGGGAAAAATCCCTTAGCTTCTAAAGTGTACCCATCACATTATTATTTTACGGGATACGTTTCATTGTGAAAGATAAAGTTTAACTTTCACATTCTAATGAAAACAATACATTGGGTATTGTTTTTGTTTCATTCATAAACATTAATTCTATACTCATAAAAACATTTTATTCATTGATTTCAAATTGCAAAATCGAATGAAGTCACTTGGGGCCAGATCTGGACTGTAGGGATGATGGTTAAGTTGTTCAAAGCCTATCGACTCTTGTGCACTGCAGCGTTGTAATAAAGAAGCATAACTCCTGCAGTCAACATGTCTTGCATCTTCGTTCTACTCGTTTACCGTTTTCAATTTCATCAACAATTCGGCACAGTAATATCCTGTTATTGTCGGTTTAGGTGCTTTACAGTCTAAAAGGACCTTGGACATGTGCAAGTGCTCATGAATTACGGTGCAAACACTTCCAGGAGAAATGTCACACTCTAATGATAAAGTCCTGAACTAACCATATCATCTGTAATGGCCTCAAAAAGCCTTCTTGACCTTGGATCATCGTTCAGGCAGCTGAGACCTCGTTTAAAACTAAGTTTACCATTTTGCATAAGTAAAAAAATTGAAGGGCTTCTTTCCTATCCATATTGGTCATACGTTTTTGTATTTCGGTCGCATTTACCCCTTCTTTGTAAAAAAAACCCATAATAACCGCACGATGCTCAGTTTTGGAAATTTCCATGAATACAGGAGGTTACCTGTATTCAATAGGCTGTAAATCTTAAGTAAATAATTTTATGATATGTAATATCTAAATAAAATTCAGTTATCAAATCCAAATTGCCTATTAAGGGAGGTAACTTTATTCGCTTAGTGAAACTGGCAGACAGTCTACCAAAGGGAGGTCACTATAATTCTGTTGCAATTTTCACATGTGGTCGGGCAGTCGCTGCTTACTTATCGCTTTTTCAAACCATTTGTTTTTATGCTTCCCGACTGAAAAATGCCGCGTAAACAGAAAGTTAAGAAGCCTTCTTCTAAGGTCTCTACAAAAATCACGATGAAGACACGGGGTGCGGGAAGAAAGCGAAGAGTGGTTTCCCAACAAGCGGGTGAGGCAGCCGAGATGGAAGCACCGCCTGCCAACAAACAAGCAAGACAGGCGAGCCGGGAGAGCGTTGCGTCTACCATGTCTACAAGCACAGGTGAGATTCCCCCCTTGCTTGATAGTAATCATGTCATTAATAATGAACCTGTTTCACATTCTTGTAACGAAATTACTGATGAAATAACATTTCAATCAGTGAATGTTGCTCCACTACAATCCATTACTACTAGTCCTGGCTATCAGGCAGTGCATGCACCTGAAAGCGGTAATGCAAATTTGATTTCACCACAAATTCTTACGCTATCACACGACAGCATAAGCTCCACCTTCCCCCTGTCTTTGAAGGAAAAAATTTTGAGAAATGAGTATATTGAATTGGGGCTCTTGACAAAAGGTCTCAGACAAGCAAATTATGATTCAAAATTGTCAGGTTTGTTAATGAGTGTAAATGCTCAAGGGGGTATCGAGATGACAAGGCGCACTTATCCAAAACTGGCTACAATTGAAGAATGGACGGATGCCTTTTTGATTTTCATGAGCATTTACCTGTAGAAATACCCTAACATGGCCCAACATTTGTTGAAATATATTTAAATAGTGAGGTTAGCAGCCTCAAGGGCACATGGTAATGGTTGGCAAAGTTATGACCAATAATTTCGAATGCGCCATGCGTTTAACCCCCTACAACCCTGGTCTGAAATCAACAATGAGCTTTGGCTTTTATTTGTCATGACTTCTCACAATGAAGTTGGATATGGATCTGTCAGTCAGTCACGTAGGATATCCAACCAAACACCAAGACGTGTCTGCTTTGACTACAACTTGACAAAATGTAAACGCCAATTCTGCAAATTTGCTCACATTTGCAAGAATTGTGGCAAACCTCATCCTTCTCGGATTTGCGCATCTAAAGTAAGTAATTCCCCAAACGGGAGAGCGAAATAACTTTACCCTTACGAGGGTACACTCCAGTTGATACTCAATGTCTGGCAGAAGCACTTTCACAGTACCCTGATCAAAAAACAGCTGATTATCTTTTAAACGGCTTCACAACAGGCTTTCATCTTAATTACACAGGTCCGCGTGTAAAATCTTGTGCTCTTAACCTTAAGAGTTGTAAGGAACATCCAGACATAGTCAAAAGTAAATTGGAAAAGGAAATTAAGCTGGGTAGGATGGAAGGACCATTTGATGTACCACCTATAGCAAATTTAAGGGTTTCCCCAATCGGTTTAGTACCAAAGAAAGACCCCGGTGAATACAGATTGATTCATCACCTGTCATACCCTCAAGGTACCTCAGTCAATGATTATATTGATGATGAATCTTCATCAGTATCCTATACAAGTTTTGATGAGGCAGTTGCACTTATTCAACAATTTGGGAAAGGTTCATATTTGGCTAAAGCAGATATCAAGAGTGCTTTTAGATTATGCCCAATCAATAATCAGGATTTTGATCTATTAGGCATACATTTTGATGATAAATACTTCATTGACATGTGCCTTCCTATGGGATGTCGCATCAGCTGTGCTATTTTTGAAAAGGTAGCTTGTTTTCTACAGTGGGCTACAAAACAAGAAATGAAATTTGGGGAAATTCTTCATTATTTAGATGATTTTCTGTTTGCTAGTTCCCCTGACCCTCAGCAGTGCTATTCAGCTCTTAAGGCTTTCTTGTCAGTTTCCCAAAAATTAGGTATTCCAATTGCAGATGAAAAAACTGTCCTCCCATGTACATGTTTGACATTCCTTGGAATAGAACTAGACACTGTGGCAATGGAGATGAGAATTCCATTGGAAAAAGTTTTAAAGACTACAAGTTTGCTTCAGCAATTTTGTGAATCCAAGAAAGTAACTTTGAGGGAGATGCAATCATTGATAGGTCTATTTTTATTTTATTTGTAGAGCAATTCCCATGGGGCGGCCCTTTTCAAGAAGATTAATTGACTCTACCAGACATATTCAAAAGTCACACCATCACATAAGAATTACCAGAGACATCATGGAAGATTTAATTATCTGGAAAGAGTTTTTGACTCACTACAATGGAATTTCAGTCTTCCCAGAACAATTTTGGCAAACAAATGACTCTTTACAGCTATTCACAGATAGTGCGGGAGGACAGAACCGAGGCTTTGGGTTGTACTTGGATGGTAAATGGGCGGCAGAGGTATGGCCATCTGAATGGAGGGACAACGGCTTCACGACAGACATAACATTTCTAGGGTTTTTTCCTATTTTTGTGTCTGTTCACATTTGGGGCCCCTACCTAGCAAACAAAAAAGTAATTTTCCATTCTGATAACCAAGCAGTGGTGCACATTATTAATCAGTTGACATCAACATCAAAAAGGGTCATGGTGTTGGTCCGCTTATTTACACTAAAGTGTTTACATCTTAACATTATTATGAAGGCTCAATATATCAAAGGTTGTCACAATAACATTGCAGATTCATTATCACGGTTTCAGTTCCAGCGTTTCAGAAAGTTGGCGCCTCAAGCACAGGATCAGCATACCAGAATCCCAAGTACAATGTGGGCGACATGGAAAATGAAGTTGGCAGACTATTGAATATGTCAGTATCAATTAACACAAAAAAGGCTTACTCAGCAGCTTTGCAAGGTTTCCAATTATTCAGATGTACTCATTGCCTTTTACAAATTTGGCCTGCCCCTGTCACACATATAGTCAATTACATTGCTTATCTCTCATTGTCTGGTAAATCTCCTTCGACCGCGCAGCAACACATTGCAGCTATCAGTCGACATCATAAGTTAGTAGGTATGGTTGACCCTACCGAAAATTTCATTGTTAAAAAGCTGCTTCAGGGTATGAAAAAGGGAGGGTCTAAACCAGACTCCAGGGCTCCAATAACATTGCAGATCTTAACACAGTTGTTATCTTCACTCCAATTTGTCACAAAATCCTCATATGAAGCAGCTTTATTCAGGAGTATGTTCTCATTAGCCTTTTTTGGATTTCTTAGAATTGGAGAACTCATCAATGAGAACGGACCAACCCAGAAAGGTTTGCTGCAATCAGACATACAGTTTCTTCCGGACACGCTTCAATTAAGGATCTGCATGTCCAAAACAGACCAAAGGGAGGTTTTTGTTCAAATTGGGTACCATGATGACAAAGGGACTTGTCCAATCTCCTTGTTGAAGTCTTACTTGGTTATTAGACCAGCCTCTTTGTCACAACAGTCACTTTTCATTCACAATGATGGGAAGCAACTAACAAGATACCAATTCACAGCAGTATTATCTAAATGTCTTGTGTTCATTGGTGTAAATCACAGTGTTTTCAGGTCACATTCTTTCTGTATTGGGGCAGCAACAACCGCAGCAATGCAGGGCATTCCAGCTGAGACCATCAAATCTTGGGGACGATGGAAGTCTGATGCATTTAGGAGTTACATCAGAGTAAGGTTTGTATAGATAACATTACTGCCAATATTGCTGTGCTAAAACCTTGCCAAAGCTTTCAGATGTTTGGTTCGTGGGCTCATCTTATGTCTACTGGGCAATGAAAAATGCAGACGGCCTGGGATTTGGTCGTAATCTTCACCTGGACAAGAGTGGAGCTAATGTGAAGTGGATGGGCAAAAGGGGCATGCGGTGGATGGATCTCCTTCCTGGTCTCAGACACAAGTTAAAGACGTCACCTACACCTCAGGCACTGATTCTTCACATTGGATCTAATGACTTGGTAAGTGTTACCGGTTACCAGTTTTCCCAAAACATAGAGGAGCTAATTACCTATTTGAATTTGGCTATGCCCTCTGTTAAGGTGTTTTGGTCCGATATCCTTCCAAGGAGGGTATGGCAAGGTGCTATCAGTGAAGCTGCCATTGAAAGGAAAAGAAAACGAGTAAATCGTATTGCCACCCTACAATTTTCAAAGGTTGGTGCCATCAGAATTCGTCATGACATCTCTTCAGATAACCAAGCTTTGTATAGAGGAGATGATGTCCACCTTTCTGATATTGGCATAGCAATATTTCTGGAGGAAATCCAGACAGCTTTGGAGAATAGTTTATGCTAAACTCACCAGCATATTTGTGGCGGTGATCTCATGGGTATGTGATCTGTGGCGGGACCCTGGGGGATATTATCAGTTAAGGTAACCTTAGCCTACTGGTTGGTCATTGGTCTACTGCCTACATACCTGTCTATGTGATACCCTAGCAGGTCTAATTTTAGGTGCTATGCTTTTGATCTAATGGGGGAGTGCCTTTTGTATATGTGTTGACCCTCTCAGGGGGCATTCTTCCATTGGTAAGTATTTTTAGCCGGTGGCTTGCCGGACAAAGTGGTTACATGCGGCCTGCATGAGGGGTGGTTACCGACGGCTTGTCGGAATGTGTGTTACCTGCGGCTTGCAGGAATGTGAGTTTCCGGTGGCTTACCGGAGTCTGCTTTTACCTGTGGCTTGCAGGACAAATGATTACCGACGGCTTGTCGGAGTATAGGTACCTGTGGCTTACAGGAGGGGTGGGAGAGGGAACTCATCTGTGGTTACCCCAGTGAGTTCATACCTCTAATCTGAGTTGCTCCTAAACCATCTATTTGGCACTCACAAATAGGGTATATTTTCATCCCCCAGGGTTCCATCACAAATATATGAATAAACTGCGCCCTTGTTTTTCCAATCAGCCTTCTGTTGTTTTTCAAGCAATATATTGCTTGTGTGTCTTATTTCTATTCCACTATTTGGTCATTTTGATAAATGATCTGGAAGATTTGTTTTATGTCTGTAAACTGTAGTAAGATGGCCAATCTCAATAATTACATCAACACTGCTGTCTTCAAGGGTGTATCAATACTCACTTCTATGAACCTAATGATTTCCACTCGTAAAACAAAACCATGTGTAATGGACATTTTAAAAAGAAATGCTAATTACAAAAAAAAAAAGATTTGCATACCAAAAAGGCAAATTTTCATTTATTCTCCAACGTTTAGGATATGAAAGATAAGAGATCAGAAAATTATTTCAGAAATCATGTCTTTGGCACATTTTGGACATCAATTATTTTGATAATGAAAGTTTGATACAAGAACAGCCACCTCCACTTATACTATTTGTTTGTTCAGCAATCTGAAATCGGTAAAGACATAATCTTTGTTTAAAAAATGGAAAATTATAACCATACATCATTTCTTCTGTTTGTTTTGTCAATAACATGCTTGTCTAGGTCGTGGTGATTTACAAGTCCTTCTGCTGTTTCTGCCATTCTTTACAAAGCTATTTCTCCTAAATCATTAAGATAAGGTTATTAACTGTCATAACTTCTTTCTTTACTACATTTATATTAGGATTAGCATGAGCCAGACAAATGAATACGAAGATCATATTGCAACATTTTTAACACTTGTCAGTGCCTTAGGCCTATTATTATAGAACAAAAATATACATTCTGTGGCGAAAGAAACGTCGCCTAATTTTCCTAAGAGGCAAAAACAAACACTGCTGCAAGATTGATTTTGAATGTCATTTTAAAAAACTGCGTTTGTAAATGGGAATATAAAAGTTTATTCATCATGAAATTGACTATTAATTTTTTTACACGTTTTCAATATACAAGGGGTGCTGAAATCAATAGGACTTTTCTAAAGAATTTTTTACCACAAAGATGTAGGATTTGAGCTGTATCTAAGTTTAAAGTCAATGAAAAATGTTGTAAAAAAATGTTTCTCCTCGGACATTTATTCGTTAGCGCATCATTGATGTAGGAGGTTCTGCATGAAGACAAACCGAAAATTTTATTTCACTCTCTTTTCCACCTAGTGATGTTTATTTATAAACAAAAAAATGAGTGTAGAAACATAACAGCACTTTATTTTTACCTTTGCGTTCTGAAAGATTTTCGGTTTTTACAACTTAATGCAAGACCACTATGGAGGTATTCCAATGGGTCAACACATGTCAAAGAATTGTCACAGCGATAGAAGAGGAGACTTTTAATTAAAATAAAAAATCGTCAAGGTAATGCGTCCAGCGTCTTTTAAAATTTCTTTATTTCAACTTTTCTAGAAACATTTGCTCAGGAAATCTTTGTACAGACTCCTCGACTATTGAGGTTTCTTATTTATGAATTTGGAAATCCTGTAGCCCCTGATAAGGGTCACATGGATCACGCCCTATGGACATATTATTATCTACTTCTCCAGAAGCAATAGGCCAAGAAACATATACATTGGGTACAGACTCCTTATTTTGTAGATTAGGTGATCCTGTGACCTCTGACAAGGGTTACAGAGGCAATTCCCTAAAAACCTTTCTATCTCTATTTTTTGTCTAAAAGGAAAGCCCTGAAAGCTGAAATCTTATGTACAGACTCCTAAGCTTATTAGGGTTATGATAAATGGATTTGGTGATCCTGTGACATCTTTTAGATAGCAAGTTGTGCTACAGAGCCAACGGCGCTAACTTTTAAAAAAGAGTTGTCACAATTTGAAAAGACAGATGTATTTTGGTTCACAATGGTAATGTTAAACTATGGTGTGCAGTATAATTACATCTTTATTCCCTAATTACATGGCAAACTCATTTCTGTTGTCTTGACTCTCACAAATTAGATAGTTTCCCATTTACAAACTTCGATTATATGTTCCAAGTGTTAGAAAACTCCTATGCCAATTAGTTAGCCGCTAAACAAATGCCTAGAAAAATAATTTATACTGTAGAAAATTCAGAAAAGTAAAAGTTGACGTCAGAGGTATTAAGTAACAAGGGAAAACGTGACTGATTAAGATAAACCAATAATAATGGTGTAATGAACTCCTGACACCTTTGTTTATGTTGTCAAGATGCCTCATCAGATTCCCCTGTTAGATCCAGAATGATCACAATCTGTTGACAATGCAGTGTAAGACATAGTAATTGTAGCTACATATATACCAGTTTGGCTACTTCTACAACTATTCTCATTTGTAAAAGATTATATTTGCAACTGCAAGGCTTCTGTGCATTAGTTTGAAAGGTACAAAACATTTCGTATCTCACAAACAGCATGTGCTACAGTGATCTCTGTAATAAGATATTATAAAGCAGAATAAGAGAATATTATTAAACACAACCAATTCAAACACGATTTAATTCAACCACATCAACTTATCTACTCAAAAGTT
Organism: Phorcus lineatus; assembly: GCA_921293015.1. NCBI lineage: Eukaryota > Metazoa > Mollusca > Gastropoda > Trochida > Trochidae > Phorcus > Phorcus lineatus. The sequence continues at coordinate 29,844,893 of OV121094.1, read as the reverse complement.
TGGTTTTCCTTCCAACTATGTCATCCAAATAGGTTTTTCTACTAAAGACACAGACGGCAGCTGTGTAGATATCAGAGAGTAGATATGAAAGACTTTATGTCTATTCATCATTCCTTTTCAGATGGAACGTTTGATGAATATTATTGGCATAATAGCTACATCGAATATCGGTTACCCAAAGGATAAAAGATGACAAAAGTACTTTGAAGCAAGATCTGAAATCATTTACTAATAAATATCGGGTATTGTATGTATCTGTAATAAATTTTCGTAATTTCCCTCATCAAAAATATAAACTGATACCAGATATATAAAATCTATTATAGTTTAGAACGGCATAAACAAAGTTCAATGCTGATTGACGATTATGCTAATGACTTTATCTATGCTGCTAATTTTTCAATTATGCTATACTTCAACCAACTATAATCAGTAGTATTTTTGATCAAGTTTCATATATAGAATCTTTCAATTGAGTATTTACATACTTTGTAAGGGCGCATGATTTTACCCATATACCTATATAGAAAAAAAGCCATTGAATTATTGTTAACCTTCATAGTATATACACATATAAACCAACACCGACTATAATAAGATAGTCAAGTGAATTGCTCAACCTATATGTAAGATTGTCGGTCCCAGTTACCTCAAAAGAGCTCAATTACCACTTCTATGAACTCACATATTATTTGTAGAAAGAGAAACCCAACGAAACCTTTGAAACATGATGTGAAGGCTCCGTTCATTATTTCCAGATATCTCAGTGTTATTTAACAAATGAACTGATGGCGATATGATCATGCGACGCATTATTGAAATTAATGCCTAGCTCGTATCAATAGCGATGTAGAATGTTATGTGGGCAAAACGTAGAATGTATGGTATTTATAAAAACTACATACTTGTTTTAACAACAATTAGTGGAAAAACCTCGTCGTCCTTTTGGTATCTTAAAACAGTCACACTGAGTGTTAAAACAGTACACATATTCAAAAGCTATCGTTAAAAGATTTTAAATGTATTAAAATCATAGTTTAAACATTAACTTAAAATTTATACAGATAGTGGTTCAAGATCTTTTCACATAGCATTTTTAAACAATTGTAACATTTCAGTTTTAAATGTTTCAGTTTATGGTCTATAACAAAAGCACGGGATGAAAAATTGAAGAAATTATCACTTTTCAATTATTTCAAAATCTCAACGAGAGTCATTGAAATAGCAATAATAAACATGTTTGGCAAATATGAAGTATTAAATTTGGATTGGCCCATGTTGTATAAACTATAAACATCAATAGATTTGAGGACATCCAACTCCTTTTAAAACAAGATATGCCTTTGAAATAATACAAACGGGAGAAAATAAACTAATAATTTATAATTCGAGTATCGAGTAAAAGAAAATGACTTTAAATTAAATAGTTTGTCAATCACTTATAATATAAGAGGTTACGTTTTTAAAAAGGAAGATATCAAAGATATATTTTATTCATACATAAGAGTCATTTTAATACTGTAACATCAATATCCACAGAACTACAGTTTGTACAGTAATCGGGTTTGCTGCAACTTGACTCTATACCTTATCGTGGTGTGGTGGTTTCCGTGCTTCAAAGACCCCGAGAGCTATCAAGCTCCTGGCAATGTCACCAAAGTTGGGCCAGTCAACGGGTAGATGCCAAACCAAATTTGATTCGTTCTAACACCTGCCGTCTTTCTCTTACTATGCTTTTCTTTACCGTTTTTTCCCCTCATCCTTTCAATCCCTGATCATCCCGCTCTCTTTGGATGCTTGTCATCCATGTTTTGATAACTGAAATATTGTTCAAAACATGTTAAATTCAAACTCACTCATTCACTCTTTCCGGTGTGCTGACAATTATATGCTTGTCTGAAACATTATGATTGACAAGTCTGTATCGCTGTAGTAGCAAATACTTAGAAATCAATTTCTCGTAGAATATTAGGATAGGGTAATTAACTGTCATATCATCTTTCTATACTACATTTAGATTACCAGAAAACAGACAAATAAATATGAACATCGTGATGCTAAATCATATTCACTTGTCAACATCGTTAAGGCTGTCAATGCAAGAAATAATCGATCAAATATGAAATTGCGTTGTGATGAATATAACGGTTTATACTTGATAAACGGAGAAACGTATGAAACGTCAAATTTTCAGTAGAGAAGGCAAATTACTGCTGCCATAGAAAGACTGCTTTGAATGTCTTTGAATATTTGATAGGCACATGTTTTGTAAAGTACTTATAATTTCATACATGAGTACATATTTGTTAAAATACAAAAGCGAACCTAAAAATCTTTTTTTTAAATGCCTTTTCAACAGAATGTTTGGAATCTAAATTAAAAATTAATGAAATGTGAAAATTTTATTACTAAAAGATGTAATCATCATAAATAACCTTCCTGGACATTTAATTAGCGCATCTGGTCATTACATATTATAATTTATAGCAAACATTTTCTTTCATAATATTCCTACTGCAGTCTAGATTTCGATTCTCGATTTTTATTATATTGCATCACAGAATTATGGAGGGCAAAGATAGTGTTTATGTCACACGGCATAAAAACATTCAAAAACAAATGCATTCAATCAAAATGTGTGCTTTGAATGATGTCACTACTATTGATAGAGAAAATTCATTTAGTCTACAATTACTACTTAAAGAAATGATAAATTTACACAATTCTTTGATCTTCTTATATCTATTATTGCCGCATTACCTCAAGGAATCGCTGAACTACGTTTCATAGTAGGCAGTGGTATTTGAAATTAAAAATTAAACCTTTAAAAGCCTATAGAAAAAGGCGTTCGTAAAATTATTAATATTCCAGAAATGTTTTGATTTACCAGGCATTCTAAAAGGAGATTTAAAGTTTTCAATTTTTTTTCAACATTTAGAAGATTTCTTTCAAAACTGATATTATCTTCAAAGCCAATATTAAGGAATTGTGAATTTTTGACATGCATATCCTCAATTATGTTGCAAGATTTCTCCCTGTAACAATACTAGTAACGGCGTTAAACGTAAATCGCCTCACCTCACACCTGCCCGAAATGTGTCCAGTGAATATAAATATCTCATTCCCGGCGTTTGCTAATTTAATGAACATGAGTTGGGTCTATATCATTTAATTAGATCTGTCATAAACCGTCTCGTAACATGAAAACCAATTTAATAAGAAATGTATTTAATAAATTAGATTAGTTTGGGTTGGCCGTTTTAATTCGAAATATGACATATAATGTACGAGATATAAGTTAAATAAGTTGTTTTGACTATGATACATAACGTTTTTATGATGTCTAAAACATCCTAGGTGACTGGATGGCATTCAACTTATTTACAATTTTAAAGCGTGCATATCACCAATACAAAATGGTTATCATTCTTAGCTAATGTGTAGTTTGATGCAGATTTCAACAGCAACAAACACAAACAAAACATTATTTTCAACTATCAATATTTTATTAACCGAACTGATAGTTAATGCAACCATCCCTTTAACAATCGCCACTTACATGTACAATATAATGATATTCATCCGATTTTCTATAAACTGTATTTTCCTAAGTTCTATACGAATCAAATGTCCTCGCCATTACGTTTCTTATCCACCTTCTTGAAGATTTTGTATTTTCACTATGAACAATTTCAATTATCATTGAAACGTTGTTTTCAATACAGCACCTGAATCGGATATCGTGCGTACATATCATCATACAATCACAATAACGTTTGTCAAGTCTTTTCCTGTTTGTGAAATCTGATAACTAATATACCCCAAGCAGAAGATTGCTCTAACAAGTGATTGTGGTGGTTTCAGACGATAAAGAATTTACAATCATAAGATGACAATACTATAAAATTTCTTGTGTAATCATCGAATCTTGCGAATCAGCAGTTACTAACACGAGTAATTCCCTAAGATTAGCTGGTCAAACCGCGAGATTATTGAAGCCACAGATCATCAGTCTGATTAAAATCGACCCTGTTCCGAGGAATAAAAGTTTCAAAATATTGGGTCTATCGAGATTCGAACTCTATTTTTCTAGGCTATCCTCTCCACTAGGTCTGAAGGCAGCCTCACTGCTCGCACGTGCCGACACCAGTTTAGCGCAGACAAAACCTAGTCAATAGCGAACCAATCACATCACCGCGTTTAAAATAAAGATAGCGGCGATCAAGGTTAACGAATGGTAAATGGGAGTTACTTGCCCCTAGCTACTGATACCGAATGCTTTTGCCGCATGCATTGTGATTGGTTAGCTTAGTTTACGCAAGAACGTGCGCTACAGTAGGGTGCGGTCAGACCTGGTGGAGAGGATAGCCTAGACAAATAGAGTTCGAATCTCGATGGACCCAATATTTTGAAACGTTTTTTCCTGGGAACACGGTCGATTTTAATCAGACTGCACAGATCATTTACAGTAATCGGCCAACACTCTTGCTCATACCCTGGGAATGGGTTATTCCGGGAATTGGGCACGACATGTACATGGCTTCCATGAAGAAAGGTCTCAGAACTTTACACTTGTCGAGATTGCATGAGATTCGAAAAATGATGCCGAGATTTTGACAAGAAAAATAAAATTACAGTTCATATAAGTACAAAGACATACATTTCAAATCAAGATATATCAAGTTTGACATCTACATGTTCTAGGTGAAACTTTGATGTATTACCTTTGTCCAGCACCAGTATCGATAGCTGACAACCTTAGTGTTTTAACATACAGGCCAAGTTCTCAGGAGAAATTGATATAATAAAGACGTCGCTCAAAATCTTCATTTAGAAATTGTATGTGTTACGCAAATATGTGTTCAAATCATTGAGATGTGCCATCAAATCAAGGGGTTTACGTATACCTTCGCGAACTCGATCGTTGTTATTTGTATCAATCCTGATTCGTCATGAAGACGTCACTCAAGTTCTGGTTTAAATATTGCATGTATAATATCAATATGAAGTTCAAATATGTAGACCAGTCAAATCTAGGACTCTAGGTATAAGATAGTGTAGTTTGGTTAATATTATTTGTGTAAATTATTGTATTACCATTTAATAGTCGCATGACATGATATTGGTGAAATGCGTTTGTATGTGGTATCATTGAAACAGATAAGATCAATACCAAATGAATTTCTGATCTGAAAGCTGCGTACTGCTGTATATGGTTTCATTGGTTTTAATGAGATTGATTTGAGACGTGTCGTTTTTTAACGATAGTTCTCGCTTAAGTCAATAGCTGATATTCAAAATGATGGCTGACTTCAGAGTGACAGGCACTTATTAGTAGTAGTTTAGTTGGGATCACTACCAATTCAAGAAGTAAAGAGCCGAGATATCGAAATCAGGCAAGAAATTTACCATTGTTTTTATAATTTGTTTATGGAAGACTTTAAATCATAAATGTCTATGAAGTTCATTTAATAGAAAACCGCTGGTAAGCTTATAGAATGGCTGGTATATGTATATACTTCCTATGGAGTTTACCATGTACAAATAATGTAACATCAGAGTGATTTCATCAGAAAGATTAGTAACGACAAGACCTTTTAATCTGTATAAGGCAATGAAACCACAAGACTTTCTTGTAAACAGTATCATTCCTTGCATCAAAGATTTTATCCTTAAAGTTTGCTTGTATTTTACTGATCATGTTGAAAGTATTTTTCCTGTTTGCATTTGCTATATTGAAAATTCAAAAGGTCATTCTAGTTCTTAAGGGCCGTTCCCGAAAGTAGGTCTAGACATTGGTGAGAGTTGAGAATTTAAGCAAAGGAAATGAAGACATTGCGTTGAATAAAGCTTTCTTGACCATTAAGTCACGGTAACGGATATTATTATTACCCGTCTGATGAAGAACATGTCGATGAATTGTTGGCAGTAATCCACGAAATCCCAAAAAGTGAAGGAAACGAGAACTTCTCTTGCAGATGTAAACCTGTAGAAACTTATTCTGGTTTTTTAAACAAAAGTTTATAGATTTCCTTTTTGGAAACGATTTTTAAAGAGCGATATATACACCTCGTCGGGCACATTGCACCATTGACAAAAACTGAGTCGTCCAAATAAATTTAATAATGCATAAAAGAGCACGTTTAACTGTTTAGATGGCATTAAGAGAATCTATAAGGAAATCGACAAAGAAAAACATTTAGGGCACTAATTGAATAGCAAACAAGTATTCGCCCATATCAACATGAAAGTAGGTGAATTTAGTTTTATATGACGTAGGTGATAGTCCAGGGTTGAAAATGGGAAAAATATGTGCAATTTATTTATTTTTTTAAAATATTATCACAATATCTATGATTGAAAACCCGAATGTCGCAATATGAGAATACGAGTTATATTCAGTCAAACCTTCATATCAAACGGTAAGCTTTGTTCATTTGCCAAGTAAATATTTGCTTATCTATGAAGTTCAATGGGATGAATAACTAAGCTTCTAGAACCGTTTGTAAATTAACTAGCTTGTTAAGTTGTAATATGCTAGGTGAAAAGTCGTCAGTATATTGTTTAGCTACTACAACGAGTAACCTTCGAAATAATGTAAACTTTCACAACTTCTCGGTTTATCATTTTTTGTCAAATATGCCATTTAAATGTTTTTGTGAGTTTGTCTTTGAATGCATTGTTCAAACTCAACTACCAAGTTAATGTAACAGTAACTAATATTTGTAGAGTATACACAAATGTCCTTGGTCATATCTGTCAAGGTCCCTTAAAAAATCATGATAAAGAGGTAGACCTCGCCCATGTTTTTAACACGTAAATATTTCAGCTGCTAAGATATCATCGAGCTTATAAATATTTTCAAAATGAGACGTAGTGATTGAATGACCTGGGATTTATAGTGTTTTGAACAATGTTTGCTTGCAATGTTCTCAGGGTCTCTGAAGCACGTGAACCACAATACCATGATAAGATATTGAGTCATTATGTGGAGGATTGTTCAAAAGTTGTTATTTTCTAAAATGAAATTACATAAAGATTAATACCCGAGCGTGGATGTCATATTGTATTTACAACACAAGTGACTGAAAAATGATATTTTCCCGAGCGAAAGCGAGGGAAATATTATTTTTCCGTCACGAGTGTTGTAAATACAATATCACATCCACTCTTTTTCAAAAACATCATACAGTTTTTATTTCATTTATCAATAAAACTTTTATGTTGATTTTCTAAAAATATCGCTTCGATCACGTTGGTTAACAGTACTGTAACTATCACTGCATTCGGTAGGAACACACTGTCGGAACAATCTGACAATAACAAGATAACAAAGTGTCAAAAAGAAAGGTGAAAAGATTAATGACTGAAGCTTCATTTTGGTCAATCGAATGTCAAAACTTGATCGGCATGTGGTATTTAATCGTCATCCGAAGAATCTGAAGAGACTTGTGAATTATGTTTCGACGTTAGAAAAAAATTATGAATGAAAAAACTAGTCCCACATTCCTATGTCACGTGGTCATCCAACTCGACCAATCAAATTGCCGATAGGGTTTACGATACATGTGCAAGCTTTCGAACTTTATGTCATGACTGATATCAACACATGTTGATAATAAAAAAAACATTAATACCACGAATGTAAATATAAAACGTTTCATAGACATAGTCGAATTCAAATATGTTTTATTCCCTACTTGTTAGCACTGAATGTTCGAACATTTTGTAGAAAAAAATAGCATTTGCAACTTGTACATAGTTAAGTGACACAAAGGTAGCATTAATTTTTATCAATGTTGGACATGATCTCAATTAAAAATACACATAAAATCTGCTGATTAATCTCTGTTAATAGTGAAGTGTATATATCATTTGGATGTGAAAATGTCGAAATAGTATACAGATTTAAAGCTGTTAACTGATAGTTAATATTTCAGTTACTGTTTTTGATTTAACAGCGTGTTGACGCATGTTCAAGCGTATTAAGATACGGACTCTATGCAGGCAGGGCATTGTTCTGGATAACCTGCCTAACAGCTCTTGAACAATGCGGTCTAGCATTATCGTCCATGAATACAGGTCCTGTTGCAAGTGAACTCTTGTCTAAACAGGTCCAAGGACTTCCCGGATGTAGCGATCTCCTGTCAAATTACCTCGTATGGTCAAAAGATCAAGTTCGCAGTCCAACGAGAAGCATCCCATATCAACATAACAGATCCCCGCCAGAAGGTACTGTTGGCATGATGTTTCGTTGTGTATACGCTGTTCCTAGACACCTCAAAACCCTGGTCCTTCCATCCACAGAGTGCAGAAGGAACCTGCTTTCGTCTGACCAGTGAATCTTCTTCCATGATCTTACATTCCACCAAGGTTTTTCTCTACCCCATGTCAGACGCAATTGCTTGAGTTTGTTATGAGGTTCGGTCGCTTGATTATTCTTCTGAACTTCAATCCAGCTGCCTTGAGTCGATTTCTGACTGTTTGGTGACAAACAGACGGTATGGAAGCCATTGGCGTTTTAGTGTTGTACTTGAAGCAAAATAAACCCTTAGCTAAGATCTATCCTCTCTCATAAATACGAGGTCTGCCTGACGTTGTGCGATTCGCCACGTCACTGGTTCGTGCATCACTTCTGGTTGAACGACTTATCGTAGAGTCATGACGTCCACTTCTTCTTGCAATTTCCTTGATAGAAAGACCCGCTTTGAGAAGACTTGTATGTGGGTATAGACAACATCAACGGGGGTTTGGTCTGTGCCGAAATTACTAAACTTATATTTTGGGGGTGCTATGCATACTGCTTTTACCAGGTATACATAAATATTTGGGTTTTTCACCACCACTGGACTCAATACCTTATCGTGGTGTGGTGGTTTGCGTGCTTCAGAGACCCCGAGAGCTATGCCAGCCGAAGCGTATATGCTCCTGGTAGGGACACCCAAGCTGGACAGGTCGACGGGTAGAAGCCGGACCAAATTTGAGTCCTTCTAAAACCTGCTTTCTATCTCTCACTATGCCTTTCTTTCCGTCTTTTCCCTCATCCTATCGATCCCTTTCTCCCTGATCTGTCCACTCTCTTTTGGATGCTTGTCATCCACGTGTTTAATAACTGAAATATTGTTCAAAGCACGTTAAACCCCAACTCACTCACTCACTCATTGGGTTTTTCAATATTGATGATTAGTGTTCTTAGTCAAAAGTCAAACTTACCTCGTGCTTTAGATGTTAGTTTGCGAGATATTGATTGAGTAGGCCTAATTATATTACGATATAAGTATGCAGTGATGATGTTGATCCAATGACACAATGTTCTCGTTTTCATAAATTTGGCGGGTCATCTGATATTGTAATGTTTGATTAGTTTTTAACATCAACAAATGAAGTCATTGCCCTCTACTTTTCAATAGTAACTTACCGGAACAAATAAGTACCGGTGTACATATATCCTATAGGTGAACCTTTCTTTTCAACAACTAATTGTTAAAACCTTCATATTCAACAGCTCATGGAAAGTTTTCTAATAAACACTTAAACATAATTTTTTTATAAACCCAATAAAAATTAATTTGTTTGCATGACAGTTTGTAAACTTTACATTATTTTCCACAAGCATGTGTTCGTGTTAACCTTAATTAAATATCATGCATGTTTTCCTTACTTCTCTCCTTTTTAGGACCAGCAAGCAAGATTCTATGTTGCTAGGCAATCTTTCGACGTGATAGAACTTGTCAAGGACATTTTGTGACCTACCAGTTTATTAAGTGAAATATAAAGTCATTTTATCTTTTAAAAAGACGATTAAAATTAAAATGAATTTTATTCAAATCAATATTTATAAACAGACACCTTGCGTTAGAGGTGAGTTGAGGTTTATCTACAGTAATTAAGTGAAATTCAGTGCAACAGATATTTTATATGGTCTCTCAAGATTCTTACTCACTTAAGAAATAGAGTCGCCTCAACAATAATGTTTTGACATAAAGTACAGTTTTTCGGTAAACTATTATAGTTAGAGTAAGAAGCCGATTATTTTATGGTATGTCTCACTAATTCATTTGATAATAATAAATAGGTTACACCATCAAGATACACATATGACATAACTGGTAGCATTTCGTCGTGGGTGACATCATTCATTTCCAGAAATGTTTATAATAAAGGTTATTACTGTGAATGTAACAATGACTTAAGTCAAGGGGCTTTCAAAATATCAAATGATACGGAAATAAGTCAATTCACGCATCAGTACATAAAAAAAGCTCACGTCTCCCTATATTTAAACTTGACAGTGTATATGGGTCATAAGATTTTTTTATAGAGCGACAAGATGTTGTCAAATAAAAAACAGTAACTGAGATTAACTTTCAGTGAAAAGTTTTACATTTGTGTTTGACCTTGTCAGATTCATATGATATATACTCTTCGCGTTTTAACATATAATACTCCTGTTTATCTTATGTAAGTTTAACCCAAGTGATTCCCTCACTACATCTCAGTTGGTAAATATTTACTAGGGCAGAGATACCTTAGCAGCTGAGATACTTACATGTTACAAACATAGGCGAGGCGAGTTTTTCATAAGAGATCATAATAATATTATTTGACCCTTACAAAAATCAGCAAGGACACTTGCGTTCACTCTTCAAAATGTTAGTAATTTTAACATAAACTTGGTAGCTGAGTTTTAACATTGCTTTCATTGACGTACTTAAACATATTACAATGGCTAATTTGACAAAGCAGGTTTGCTCATGTAAAACCTCAAAGAACAGACATAAAACGATGATAGTCTCTAAAATATTATACATAGGTTTCTTATAATTGGAATATCAATGCAAATATTAATGTTCATAATTTCAAAACGGAAAAAGTGTTGATAACTTGGTTGTGTGCTCGTTGTCATGACAGCTGCTTTGCTTGCTCGTCCAGCAAGTAGTACACATGCTGAAGCTTCTGATACACCCGACCTGCTCCTCATATCTGCTCCTCATATCTTCTCATATCTGCTCCTCATATCTTCTCCTCATATCTGCTCCTCATATCTTCTCCTCATATCTTCTCATATCTTCTCATATCTGCTCCTCATATCTGCTCCTCATATCTTCTCATATCTTCTCCTCATATCAGCTCCTCATATCTTCTCCTCATATCTGCTCCTCATATCGGACTACTTTAAGATAAAATTTGACATTTCCCTTCTCGTCATCTTCCCAAAACAGACTGATATTCTTAAAACGCCCCTGTGATATATGCCCTTTTCGCCAACAATCATTTCTGGATGCTGGATAAATTAATGTAGGTACCAGAATCATTGACAAAGTTATTGAAGGGCATGGGTGGGACATCAAGGTCATGTACGATTCCACCTGCTTCATCAGCGTAATTGAATCCGCTCATCAGCGTAATTGAATCCGCTGATCAAGCTCCTTCCATATACCCTGATATCCTTTAGGCCAAAAACCTCGTATCGTTAGCTATCTAACCAGCCAACGAGACGATTCGCATCCAGCAACAGCGGCACAACCCGGATGGAAAATTCAAAAGAGTAGTTTCAAAGTCCTTGAATAACGACATTTCATTGGCTTAAACAATAACAGGTGAGCACAGCCACAAACATCAAGCTGCGCCAGCCGTAGGAGGGATCTGGCCTGAATGAGATCAGCTGATTCAATTTCGCTGATTCTGCAGGATGTGTACGATTGGGCAATAATAGGATTTGGAAATATGTCTACAGCATTCATTAATGAAAGAAAGAATGATAAGAAGTTAAACAACATACATAACCTTTTCTTATGAACTAGGACAATATTTCTTACTTCACCTTCGGAATGAAAAATTGCATTGAATGTTATGAAAGGGAAGAATTTTTATACTTAAATCTGAAATTTTGAAAGGAGTTAAAGGTGATATTCTTGTAAATTTCCTTTCAATGGCAAATACATCAACGTTTCCACCAGCCGTTTGACACTATCTCAACATTATCAGTGAATTTCCATAAAAAAAACTTGTAGGCATTTACAGTGGCCTTGATACATAGAAATTAGCTATGATAAAGTTGATCTAAGAAACTATAAGTAACGACAAATACACAGTGCCTGGCGCCGGGCAGACCTTCATTACAGGCCAATAAGCCGAGAGGCTCATTAAAGAACTTGGTTGGTTGCCGGTAATGCGGAAAGAAAATAAACTAATCGTTCAGGTACCGTTTTTATTGTTGTAATAACATAAAATTCAACTTCAACATTCCCTAAAGATTAATTTTACAAAACAATTTACTTACTATCCTCTGGTTATTGTTTTAGCGTTTTTTGGTGTTTCAATAAAATAATTGATTTCGTAATTGGATTTAATGATAAAAAACCTACATTTTTCTGTTTAAACACTTTACACAATACTGAAACTTACATGTATGAGAATCTTCTTGTGGCAGTAGCAAGAATAAACTTTTGTTATCATGACAAAGATGATTAAGACAATAGACGAGTTCAATAGTCATATAATTTCGGAAAAATATTCCAGGTTTTGACAACAGCTTCAGTTATCATTGTCTAATACAAAGAGAATACTAAACGACGTTCCGTTTAATAACATATTTATGAAACGAGTGGATGGTTTGGTATCTAACGAGCGAAAACGAGTAAAATACCTGAACCATTCACGAGCTTCATAAATATGTTATTACACGGAACAGAGTTTAGTATTGTATTTATTACAGCATTTGTAAAATAATAACTCAGAATAAAGCTAGTGGACGGAGGGCATCGTGGCGTCAAAACTGGATCACGAGCATGCATACATTTATTTCATTCATTCCGGTCAACATCAGCACTTTCGATTTAACAAGCATATGAAAAAGAATAATTATGAATTGCATATAATCTTATGATATCACACATAACCAGGCAAAACGCAGAGAAAACTCCAAGATCAGACCAAGTGCCTGCATTTGAGACGGACTAGCATTTAGAGTGTTGGATTTTTCATTGTGCTGCACGTTTTAAACACCGATGCGAAAAGGGTAAACGTCAACACTGATTTTAAGAAATTTGAGAGTAATTGTTAATACTTTGTAAATTCTTATGCCCACCGATTTGCATGATTTGATTTGGCGGAATGTTGTTGTCCGACAAAGATTGAACCAAGTTGTAAAATATCGTCTCCTCGAGATGTTGTGTTTTGTCATCTGACATTCTGTCTTGATCACTTTGGTCATGTGACCTATTGGAAATACTTCGGGCATCACGCGATGTTATCACATACATCGTAGATTTATTAAACGACGATATCTTCAACGGGAGAGTAATAAGTACATGTAAAATATGCACGTTTGATGAAGACCACATATCGTCAACAGAAATATTGAAACATAACAACCTTTGCCTTTAAAGGGACAGTGACACGTCTTTCGAAAAATATTTTTAATTGTTTCCCTAATAAACGTTAAATCATATTACTCATTCAAATCACCCGTAGTCATAGATGAGATAATACAGTATCAAGCAATAAACATTTTTCTATGAACATCTTTAAATCAGTAGCTTAAGCGAGCATTAATTAATTCGCTTTAAAAGTGCTTCTGTTAATAAACAAAATTGTTTTGCAAATGGAAACATTTATTTTCGTTTGTAAGTGATCACTTTGTTTATCTAGATAACGTGACACCATGTTTCTTTCTAGGTCGCAGTTTGTTTGCTTTTTTTAACTACAAATACAGCTGCATGCCGAAAGTTTGTTCACACAACTACGTATCCTAGTGCACATATCATGCAATTTGGTGTACCCTTGAGGCATCGTGAAACAGAAACTGATAATGTTAAATCTTTAACCCAGAAGTAGAGATCCATTTTCCTAGTACACAAGTTAATGTCATTCCCCTCAGTTAACCATAAACGTCGAAGTGATCAGGGGTAAAAACTCAGGATCACCACACTTAAACCAAGTCAAGTTTGTTCCTGTGCACTTAGTCGATTGTGATGATATGTTTTTCAGAGAGTCGATATGGAATATTTTGATTGAAATTTAAGGAAATAAGTATTTCGAAAATATAACCCCTTCTGTTTATTTCACCATGCCACATGCCACGCGTAAGATAATCCCAAAATAAGAGAATGGCTACTTTTAAATGGATAATAGGTGATCCTTTGTCAGTTTTGTATAATTTATGTTTTTGATGACGACACAAAACCCAAATTACATAATATTTGTACTACGATTCAGTGGACATTGAACAAACTGTCGGTATTGTACTTCTGTCCACAGCTGAATCCAGTGCAGTGAATATGCTTGTGGATTTCTTGAAGTCGGCAACCCACCCGTTGAAGAGCCACTCCTTGAGTTGTTGGAGTCATATATGCCAGACTTAATCCTTGGTCTAATTTGATCGCGAAGTATCGACTGTTACCAAAAAGACACATTTTAAAGCTTATTGTTTTTTACAGTGACAATATGAAGGGCGAACGTCGCAATTATGATCGAAAACCTGACAGTGGCGGGCGTCAAATAGTCAAACGTAATTTTGGAGACTTATCTAAAAACAGCTAAGAGGGCAGTTAGGAGTTGATAGTGTTTTTTAGGTTATATAACTAGTATCCATGTATATTGGACGTGATATCTACACCTCTGTGCAATTATGTGGATGTTAATATATTTCCATGGAAAACCATTATTTGTCATATTTATGTCCTTTGACGTGAAAAGTTAAGATGTTTTGATTTTATATCACCACATATGACATTTAAGTTCGTATCAAAGGTAAATAATATGTTATGAAAATCACGGAGTGGCTCTTTAAGGCAGCTGAAGCGAACATGAGAAGTATAAGGTACTTCGAACTCTGATATGAAGCTTACAAATGGTAATTAGTTTGATAGTAGATAAATACACTCAACCAAAGAAAAGTTAATCCAACATAAACGATGTTTGAACAGTGATACAGGTTGTTAACACATGTTTATTAAATGAATACGGCCAAGTCAATATACTCATTGATAATTAAAATTTGTTTGAACCTTACTTTCTCTTGTATATAAAACATCTATATACAGTGTGTGAGTAATATCAGTTGACATAATCACATAACTAGTTTTGCACATTCTACAAACAAATAAATACGTACTAATTTTTGGACGTGATTGGAATTATGTGCAAAACTTATTCTCTACGCTTAGCAGAGCACTAACGTAGAGATATAACTCTAGCAACGAAAGCTTTAAGGAATAACAAAACATTTTGGTCAACTTGTTAGACCTTTCTACAAACTGTAGAGCACTATATTTGTCAATACATTTGTCTCACTGGTAAACATACATATCACAAAACACATTTATCACGCCGGATCTTTAAATGAAACAAAACAAAAACACTTTAGCTTACAGCTTTTAGCTTCGGTTATAGATTTAATTTGTTGTTTAAATATTGTTTTAAAAATAGAACACGAAAATTGCTGATACTAGGACGCGGTCCATTACTATGATATGACAACAGCATTTTGTTTATGATTCGGTCGACAAAATTCTATTTACATGCGTTGTAATGCAGTGATTACATTAACAGCATTTTCATATGGCCATTCGTATGAAAGGTTAAGAAGTAAACAAGGAAAATGTGGCCACAGTATCACAATACTCCCAGATGTAGTTTTACTTACTTTAAGCAACATCAATTGTTGCAAAAATGTGTAGTTATAGCCATATACATGAGTAAAACTAAAAACTATAACACTCACTTCAACTGCAGTTAAATGAATCAGCTTGTGTAGATGTGTTTTTTGGTTTAATTACATCCTTTGGATTTTGTGTGTGGTTTCTATTGAAATGCACCTTAGTTGTTTTGGGAGCAAAACTCGAAACCCTGATTGACATGTGTGTGGACCAGATGTGCCTTTTGGCCTTTTTTGGGCATTTTAGAATATCGTGTTTGGAGCAAAATTCAAATATCGTAAGCTGGAGTTACATAGGGGTCACATTTTCGAAATTTCGATTTCGTTAAATGTCGAATAAAATGTGCCATACCGACTCTCTGAGTCAACATAATCACATTGACTTTGTGCTAAGGAACAAATGTAACTAATTTTTTAAGAAATTGTATAGATGATTTTATGGAGAAAATTAAAAAAATTGTGTTTTCGGAATTTTGACCCCTGGTCACTTCAATGACCTGCCAAAACTGTTACGGTTAATTGTGGGGTACGATAAACCTTTGCCTTAAAGAAGAATAAATATGCCTTTATGTATTGAAAATTCAATATTTTACATGTCTTTTTCGCAACGCTACGAAACCTCAAAGGCACCTCAAATTACATGATATTTACACTACTATGATCAGGTATGTGAACAAACTTTTAGCATGCAGCTATAGTGAATCATTTCTTATAGTGATGAAGATGAAGACACGCTCAGGTTTAAAAATACAGCATCAAGAAGGGAAATCACTTACAAGATGAAGAGATCAGCAACACTTATATGTTTAGAGCGTTTTAAACAAACGGATGTTCCTAAATCATGGCACTGACATACGAATTATTCGTATTCCTTTCCTCACGTTTCAAAGTATATGTATATCGTGATGGTTCCTCAAAATGTTCAGAATTTCATATTGCATGAACCTAGAAAGTCTTTTGGTTCATTTGCTGACTTAGGTCTCATTCATGAAGTTTTCCGGAAAAAGCTAAAATATTGTGAAAAATTATCTCCTTATACAACTATTTTGACATCTTGTTGATGAGGCCCATAGTTCTTTCAACTCTTTAACCATTGGGGATCCTAACCCAAAGGAACTCGATATCGTAAGTTAAAAGTTAGTAAAAAGCAGATAAAAAAACCTACACTCTTTATTCAGTAGAGTGAAGGAGCAGAGGCAGCCATAATTCCGATCTCGACTTGTTTCCAGCTCAGGATTTTCGCTAAGAATTCGGCATTCAGGATGAAGCACTCGTACCTCTCATTTATGCATTTCTGCACAAAACAAGGCTTGTTTCAACCATATGTCACACGTAGGATAAAGCTTAATAAAGCTTTAAAAATGTTCTTGGAAACTTTGCTCTTGCACGTCGGGATTGGCCGGGTGAGAGGAGCTAATTATAGTCTCTGTAATTGGTGTGGTTTGAAAGCGGCTCCACAATGAGTGTACTCGCGTGTACAACGGAACAGATTTGGACAACCCCTCTCAATGATTTGTAAAACTTACACGGAATGGTATTTAATGGAGTGTACACAAAAATAAAGACCGTTTTATAATAGTTCCCTGAACGTTTTGTAACTTTATTACACATATCACTATTCTAAAACACAAACGGAATGAATTCCTTTGGTCATTGGGAAACCACTATATTTTTCTTTTCTATAAAATCTCAGTAATGAAAATGGCCGTCTTTGAAAATTTCTATTTTTACAGGGCTTTACATTTATACGAATAGTGGTACGAATGCACGGGGTGGAACACAAACTATGCACAAACTTCGGTCTGCTATTGCACATGTTTGATTGACAGATGCAAACAGTCTACACAGACACTCAATAATGTGAACTTTTTCGTAGCAAGTGCTAACTAAGCATTTTAATATTAGCTAACTAAATATAAGTATTTAGACATCAGTGTTGACATCTGAAAAAGTATATAAAGAGTTCTTCATGACTTAAAAGTGACGCCTGATTCACCATGACGAAACACCCGGTTTTCCTCGCTTGTTTTATGTGTAACTATATATGTAAAACATTATATGAATGCCAGGCCTCTTAGAATATTTTTTTCACTTTTATTTCCTCACCTAAATCTATCAAAATAAGTGAGATCTAAATTGCATGATTTGATAATTAATGCATGCTCTATTAACTTTATCTTTTCAACTTTTTAAAAAACACGTTTAATCCTAATTGTAACATGACTTCGTTGTATTCTCGATTCTAAATTGGTTGATTTGAATAATTTGAATTGAAACATCGTGTTCAGTAGATTCGGCCGACTCAAGATAAAATTTTCGTGTTTCTTTAAAAAATTAGTCCCGAACTCCAATTATACAATTGTGATTGTCCCTTTTAGATTTTGTCTACCGGTAGGTATCACAATAAATGATAATATGATTTATTTTTTTTAAATGAATTCTTTTTCAACTGGCTAGTCCAAGTTTGTTACTTTGTTTCATGCGGTCGCCTTCTTTCGAATGACGTTTCAAGGGGATGAAGTCACAAACGCCAACTGTGACACTGACGAAAACATTGTGACGTCAAAACAGTTTGATTTATTCAAACATATTAACCCAGTCCTTTCTTTTGAATAAATATGTTTCAATCAAATCAAACTGTTTTGACGTCACAATGTTTCCGTCAGTGTCACAGTGATGCCGGACTAGTTAAAGATTTTTTATCTTAGGGTTTTACGATATTTTTCGATGAGCTTATAAATGTTTATTATGGTCTAAAAATAATCAGTTATTTTGTAAGATCTCGCTGTTACGAATGCCACTGTCTGGTATTAACTGAATCCTGTTTTTAGTGTAAATTATGACGGCAATTCACAGTTGATAGACCCTACCATACCTCTAACGAAATTACAGCAGTCGCGAAGTACTTTCCACACAGAAATAAGTACACCAAAAGAGTTCTCTCTTAAACTTCTAAAAACAGACGGTCATGTTACAATAGCGATAAATACTTGCGTTTGTAAAAGTTCCGGAATTCATTGTTATTCAACACCCACAAATTTAAGCGTTTAAAACCTCCGCCAAACGCCATTGGAATACGAAGAAACTAGATACATTTATCAGTTCACTATGATGCGTAGATGTGCCTTCATTAGTTTCAGTTCCTATTTCCCATAATTTATGCAAATTTTCTCTCATTTTCGTCATTTTCCCCCTAATGACTCAGACACTAATTTTTGGAATTGAAACAACTTCACACATTTGATCACTATATGACTTACAGATGATCCCAGAACGTGCCTGTCCTGGGCTCAACCTCCATTTATATGTTAAGGATGTTCGCTCCTCAATCACAGTTACAAAATTCAAATAACCTTAAATCATAATGTTCTTATAAAATAAACCAAAATGAAGCGATAATTTCTCAAATTTGATGATTTAAGACTAAATATTCATCAAAATAAAGAAACGTAGTATTTTCATTTTGAAATTATTCACAATTTTGCTGACTCAGCAATGTTATTTGTAACTATTATTTGAGCAAGTTCTATTATCTGTTTTTCTTAGAAAGTAGATGTTGTTGAATGTAGATGTTGTTGAATGAATATGATTTGTATGAATGCGTTAAGGTATATTTTAAGATAATGAGTGGGAGAAAGCATGTTTTTAGTCCAAAAATAGCTTGAATGTTGATAATTTAATTGAAATATTTGAATACATGATGTGCCGTAGCGGCTGAAAACCCACAGTACCATATATATTTTTTACTTTTTTTCTGGAAGAAGATTATGTTAACTCTAACATGTTTTCATATTAAAAAAAGTTTAATACAGGAACTAATTAAAATTTAAGATTTCTCCGAAAAGGTCATCATTTCCCCATAAACTCCCAGGTTAAAACTCTGACTGACAGAGGGATCTTTGTCTTAGAATATCTCGAAAAAAACCACACTAACCCCTATTATTTGGGGTGGATATTTCATGCATATACACTAAACCTTTGAAAAAAACAAGTTAGAAAAAAAGTTTAATACTTTAAATTTGAGGAGCGGACATCCTTAAGTGGTTTCCGAGGAAACATTACTAATATCATGACTCAATCAGGAAGCCATTTAGAAAGAAAAAGCCATAAATAGATAGTTGTTAGCTTCTTGAAACGCCTTGTGTTAGCATTATGAAAGGTTAATACTTTTGTCTGAATTACTTTCATTATTTTTTAAAAAGAATTTTTAATAAATGCAAAATCGGTATTTTAAGCTTCTTGGATCAATTTGGGATGCGGGGGTATATGAATGAGCCGTGCTAACTAATGCTCTTGTTTTATCGCGTTGCAACCTTTCTACATGTATAAGTTAAATATCTTCAATTATGAAATCAGTTTTTATATTCTGGGTTTCTTTTACCTAGTGAGTCAAGTCTCAATTATTTCACTTTTTGCATTGTTATACGCGGATGATACCGTGCTTATGTCCTCAAATGCTAATGATTTGCAAAATATGTTAGACTCTTTTACTGCAATAAATGGAAACTCAAGATCAATACATCCAAATCAAAAATCCTTATTTTCGGCGGATCTAAAAAGGAATACAAAAGAAGTTTTAATATTGGGGACACCATCCTTGAAAATGTAGATAATTATCCATATCTTGGTGTAACATTACAGAAAAATAGAAAATTTACTAAAACCAAACGGCTATTGGTTGAAAAAGCAACGAAGGCTATGTTTTTTATATTAAGCCAAGGTAGAAAATTTAACCTTTCCATCGAGTGTCACTTAAAAATGTTTGATTGTATGGTTACCCCAATTCTTTTATATGGTTGTGAAATTTGGGGTTTTGAAAACACTTTATGTTTTGAAAATGTCCATCTTTGTTTTCTTAAATATTTAACCTCACTGCGGAAATGTACACCTAACTATATGGTATATGGGGAATTTGGGAGATTCCCTCTTATAAACGTTATCAAAAGCAGGATGGTATGTTTTTGGGCTAAACTTATGTCTGGAAAATCTTCCAAATTGTGCTCCTTGGTCTATAAGTTGATATTCAATGATTTCATATTTGGCAAATATGTACATAAATGGACGAAGTATCTTCAGACAATTTTCGATGATCTTGGATTGAGTTTTATTTGGAAATTTCAAAATTTAAAAAACATCTTCTGGCTAAAATCAGTTGTTAAAAGTAAATTAATAGATACCTTTCAGCAAACATGGATATCAACAATTGAAACTTCTTCAAAAGCAACAACTTATAGTGTTTTTAAAAATCCATCTCTCAATTTTGAGCAATACCTAAACTCCCTGCACTACAATAACTTGTTGAAATTCCGAACTTCTAATCATTATCTCCCAATTGAAACAGGTAGATGGCGTCGAATCCCTGTTACTGACAGGCTATGTACTCTTTGTGATTTAGACGATATTGGTGATGAATTTCATTTTTTATTTTTATGTCCGAAATTAGAACTAGAAAGAAAAAAGTATATTCACAAATATTTTTATATCAGACCAAATATGCACAAAATGAAAATTCTGTTTAATACCAAAAAGCTAGGAACTCTAAGAAAATTGTCATTATTTTGTAAAATCATCATGTCGCATTTTAAGAGATAACATATTTAACCTTAGAATAGCATGTCAGCCTTTTATTGTATTGTAATGTATCATGTATCATTGTATATATATCCATGTACCTCTTATGCTGCAGTTTGCAGCCTGAGTGTAATAAAGTTCAGTTCAGTCGATATTCCTGTCGAGCAACACAACTGGACTCAATACCTTAACGGGGTGTGGTGGTATGCCTGCTTCAGAGACCCCAAGAGCTATGCCAGCTGGAGCTTTAATGCTCCTGGTAGGGACACCCAAGCTGGACAGGTCAACGGGTAGAAGCCAGACTAAATTTGAGTTCTTCTAAAACCTGTTGTCTAACTCTCAATATGCCTTTCTTTTTCTTTTTCCCTCATCCTTTCGATCCCTTTCTCCCTAATCTATCCACTCCCTTTTGGATGCTTGTCATCCACGTGTTTAATAACTGAAATATTGTTCAAAGCTCACTCACTCACTCACACTCCTGTAGATCATCTGTCTTGAGAAATTAACTTCTTCAGTCTATGATCAACCTGTCTGAAAGTTTACACATACTTTCAATGTATGTCGGCGATGCCCAAATCCTGTTTTCGGCATGATGCAATGCATATTATTCGAAATATTGCCCTTAACTTACATCGGTCGACATTTGATATATAGAAGGTGACACCTAATCTTTGTTGCCTATTTGAGTGCTAAGGATAAACTTTTCCTGCAGGCTATAAATATTTCATAAGTCAGAAACAAACAAACGTGCTTGTATCGACAAGCAGCAGTATCATCATTGAAAACACATTTCGCAGCAAAAGCCCTATTGAACAGTTACAATTGTGTTGGATATCTTCCTCTTCATCTCCCGGTTACTTCTCGTCTTCGTTGAAGTTGAAATGTATTCATCATAAGGGGTAAGAAAATATCGTTGGAGCAACAAATGGTCTTTTGAACGCTATGTAAATGACAAGCGGTTAGAACGATAAACAAAAATATTTTATCAGACGTAAGAATTGAATCTCACCGCGTGATCACCCGACCATTTGAACCTTAGTGTAAGTGAGTTGGGGTCTACCGTGCTTTCAGCAATATTCCAGTTATTAAACACGTTGATGACAAGCATCCAAAAGAGAGTGGACAGATCGAAAGGATGAGGGAAAAGACGGGAAGAAGGGCAAATGAGAGATAGAAAGCAGGTTTTAAAAGGACTCAAATTTGGTGTGGCTTCTACCCGTCGACCTGTCCCGCTAGGGTTGACCCTACCAGAGGGGACGGTATCATAATAATTTACTGGTACGTTGAGCATACTAGCGTAGACAGCTGAATGAATTAAAGTACAGCAAAGGGGGGATGAATTAATTGCTTTGGGCCTACTTGGACCGTGGGTATTAATTGGGAGTTATCGAAACGTTTTCCTTGGGTTATGAGGATGGATCAATTAATACCACCGTTCTTGTTCAAAATGGATTTCATAAAGTTGACAACTTTCAGGTTGTGTGCTCGGAGCCCTGGCATCTGCTTTGCCTGCTCTTCCAGCAAGAGACACACATGCTGAAGCTTCTGATGAACCCGATCTGCTCCATATGCTGGACTACTTTAAGGGCAAACCTGACGTGACAATGCTCGTCACCTTCCTTAAAGAGGCTGATTTGCTTAAAACAGCTCTGAAAGAAATAACGGATGTATGCACTCTTTGTCAAGAACTGTTTCTGGATGCTGGAAAAACTAATGTAGGTATCAGAATTATTGAGAAAGTTATTGAAGGGCATGTGCCGGACATTAGGGACATGTACGATTTGGCAACGAAAGGAATTGGAAACATGGCTTCAGCATTCAGTGACGAAAGAAGGAAGAATAAGAAGCTAAACAAGATTCTCGACACTTTGTTATACAATTCATCAGCAATTCTTACTTCACCATCGGAATTAGATGTTGCCTTGAATGCAATGACCGGAAAGAGTTTCTTAATCAACCCTATAACTTTTAACGAAGTAACCAGAGATACTGTTCAAATCAATGTCAATAACTTACGGCAAGTTAACCTCCTTGAAATGTCAGCTTTTTGGATCAAAAACAGCAAAAGTTTCCATCAGTTTTTTAACACTATTTCAACACCGCCTGCGGATTTTCAAAAACTTATGAGAATTTACAATGGCCTTGATACAACAAATCTAGCTATGGTTAAATCGACCAAGGGAGGAATGAATAATAACAAATACATAGTAAATAGCGCCGGGCAGACAATCGTTACAGACCCTATTGCCGGGAAACTCATAAAAGAACTTGGGCAGCTGCGGAATATGCAGAAAGGAAAATCAGCTGATGACGGTTCAGGTACCGTTTTTATTGTTATAAAAATATATTAACTTGAATAAATTCAATAGTCATTTAAAGACATAGTCTTTCAATATGAAACATTTTATTCGTTTTATGAGTACACTTTATTTGCCTAAAAAATTCTTTAAAGACCAGTTTATGGTAACTTTCTTATATAAATATTTCTGTCTCCAGCTGATGCTTTGATAGTGTACATGCTTGTGGATTTCTTGAAGTTGACAACCCGGGTCGTGAAGGCGGCTGAAGTTGACAGAAAGCTACCAAGTCCTTGAATTCTTTATGTAGACAAATATGGGAGGTCTTCTTGAATAAAGTTTTGCACGAAATAAACTTTTCGTCTTACTTCATTGAAAGTTACTTTGGCCGTGACACTGTAAATCTCGCTATGGTTATTACACCAGGTAATAAAATGTAGATTGTATTTAATTGATTCAGTGAGATGAAATGGCTTGATTAGTAGATAAACACACTCAATAAAAGACGAGGGAATTCAACAATAACAACATTGGTGCGGTCTGCTTGCACATGTTGAAGAATAGAAAACCGCAAAGGCATTGTTACAGAGAATTAGTAATTTGCATACTATTGTCGAGTTTATGCCCATTGATCTTACATCTCGTTTCCAAGGCAATTCCAAATTATTTATTAAAGCGACCAAGTATATGTAATGAATATTTAATTGCTTGACATAAGAACCAAAATACCATATGTCTTCAGTTCAACTCAAATGTTTCACTAATATTTCTTCTTAATCTTTAAATGCCAAAGGTAGGATATTTTCTAGTTTTAAAACAAAAAAGAAAAAGCGCAATGGGGATGTTGAAAAGTCACAATTTTGCACCTTTTTACATGAATATTTATCAATAGATCTACTTAATACTATCAACATATAATTTTCCTCGTATCTGGTTTACATAAGTCTCCAGAATTACGTTTGAGTCATTAGTGCGCGCCATTGCCCGTTTTTCGATCATACATTACCACTTAAACCACTTAGTTTGTCTTGATCAGATCGGAAATGAGATGGGGATTTTCAGAGAAAAAACACTACGTCTTGATAAAATACTACTACTTATGAAGTTTGATATTTGTATATGTAAGTTTTGTTATTATCTCAGTTCAAATTTAATACTTCTTGTGCTAGCTTGAAAAATGTATTACACTGTTTTTGAGTAATAAATACATGTTAGTGGACATAACCGGATGTACACATTCTACAGCACTCATGGATTCTATGTACAGAAGGTTGAATTTCAGCGCAGTTCTAGTCTTGGTTCGCTAGTTCCAACCGACGCTCGCAAGTTCCACCGCAATGCATGACAATAATCGTACCGGTGTTACGGGTTTTCACACGCCAAAAATTCATACCAGCAGAAGCGATATGTACTCTTGAAAGTGGGGTTTAACCCAAAATCACCTCACCTCACTTCACCTCACACATTCTAAAACAAAATTAATATGTGGACGTGATAGGAATTCATTGCAAAAACGTCTCCTCTGAGTAATGATAATGGTAGGTCCGCCATCGTGACTTCGGGTCATCAATATGGATAAACCAATCAGACGCATCGCTCTCAGTATCTGACATATGGCAGATAACAGAAAATATCTCGATTTGTTCTCACTCACATATGAAATAAGTAAATGAGTATGGCGTCTTGATTCAGAATATCACAGGTATCTTTTAAAGGTATTTTTATTGTTTGAACTTCTGTTACGTTATATGTTTAACTGTTATTTGGATCACACTATACAAACACCTATGTATATTTTCCGGGCGAGACTTTGTAGAAAGGCCACACTTCCGACACTGTCCGCACCAAAATCTTACCTATACATACACCTGGTTGGCTGTTAACCATCAATTGTAAAGTAAAACATCATAGAAATATTTATCCTTCAATTTAGGTTAAATCTTTGTGGTTCATAACATTTCTATATATTTATTTTAGTAACACAATTGAAAGAAATTAATTATTAGTAAAGGATCATAATTCTCATGAATAATTCTTTTCTTTGCAGTAAAATTATTACTTATATAAACTTATTCTTTGCAAAATGTCAAATTTCAAAACACTTCATATTAATCAATCAATTTAATCTGGAACTCTTCGGAATCCTGACAAATACGTTTCTCATAGCTCCGTTAGTCAGTCCATTAATAGGTTCATTAGGTCACATATCTTGCTAGTTAGACATCTTAATATGTTGATGTCAGAGGTTGACCTTCGGAAAACATATATAAAGAATAGTCCACTCAAATGACGTCGTGGATGACCCTAACTCATGATGCAGATAAACACGTTTTTTCTTGCCTGTCTTTGTAAGTATATATCTTCAACTATTTCGCATGATGTCAATTCATTTCATCCTTCGTCGATATTCCTGTCGAGCACCTGTTTTGAGAAATTAACTTCTTCAGTCTATGATCAACCTGTCTGAAAGTTTACGCATACTTTCAATGTATGTCGGCGATGCCCAAATCCTGTTTTCGGCATGATGCAATGCATATTATTGAAATATTGTCCTTAACTTACATCAGTCGACATTTGAACATCTGTCTTGATAAAAATATCAACTTCTGCCACAGCTTTTGTTCAATCTTTCTGCAATTTTAATCACATTTAACTAATTTGGGTTTTTTAACAGAATTATGGCCCTTGACTTAGAGCATAGAAACTTAATTTCTCTATCCTTACTTCTGGAACTAATAAATTTAATAGGTTCATAGAAGGTGACATCTAATCTGTGTTGCCCATTTGATTGCCAAGGATAAACTTTTCCTGCAGGTTATGAATATTTCATTAGTCAGAAACAAACAAACGTGCTTGTATAAACAAGAAGCAGTATCATCATTGAAAACACATTTAGCAGCAAAAGCTCTTTTGAATAGTAACAATTGTGTTGGATCTCTTCCTCTTCATTTCCCGATTACTTTTCGTCTTCGTTGTTTCATCATAAGGGGTAAGAAAATATCGTTGGAGCAACAAATGGTCTTTTGTCCGCACCGTAGATGACAAGCGGTTAGAACGATTAACAAAAATATTTTATCAAACGTAAGAATTGAATCCCCCAACCATATGATCCTTAGTGTGAGTGAGTTAGGAGTGACAGCTTTTTTCACGTCAGGTCGATTCAACCAATTCAATCTTCTTATATCATAGTGTGTACTTTCACCTTCACTTTCAATGAGAGCAGCAGAAAATTAATGTCTGGATTATATCCACATTCATTATTCCTGATCAACTTTCTAACCATACTTCTTTGCGGAATGTTAACCAGGTAAAAAACCTAGTTTAAGCGCATAAGGAAAATAATCAAAGCGTTAACTTTTAATACTAGAAGTTGTGTTCTCAAATATCCTATCGTTATCCCTGTTCATTGTCCTTCTGGGCAAAACTATTATTATACGCTAGAGCGCATAGCAATCAGATGTTTGTCAATTCGATGCACAAAACTATAGTCTTCAATCTCACAGTTGTATACTATTAAGTAAATGGAAAGATCGCTTTCATTGTGTTTATGGGATGTCGTTCTGTATATTCATAACTGAAATAAGCCCTATTATCTAAAACATTGTATGTTTTAGGCTGGGGGCTCGGAGCCCTGACATTTGCTTTGCCTAGCCGTCCAGCAAGTAACACACATCCTGAATCTTCCGATGAACCTGATCTGCTTCACATGCTGGACTACTTTAAGGGGAAATCTGACACGACCCAGCTCACAACCTTTCTTCAAGAGGCTGATTTACTTAAGACAACCCTGGAAGATCTGTTTGACATATGCCATATATGTAAACAAGTCTTACTTGATGCTGGGAAAAGCAATGTTGGTATCAGAATCCTTGACAAAGTTGTTGATGGACAAGTTCCAGATATTAGGGATATGTACGACTTGGCAACGAAAGGAATTGGAAACATGAGAACAGCATACACTGACGCAAGAAAGAAGAACAAGAAGTACCTAGAGCTCATTCATATTTTGTCATCCACGTCCTCTGGACTTCTCAGTTCACCTTCTAAACTACATAATGTTCTATATGCTTTAACAGGAAAGAATTTCATCATCAACCCTGATTTGCTTAGGCGCGTACACAGCGGTAATGTTAATTTCAACGTCAACAACTTGCCTCATATCAACCTCCTTGAGATATCGTTTTTCTGGAAAAAGAACTATGACATATTCTGTAATTTTTTCGGAACAATATTCACACCGCCTCTTAATTTTCCAAAACTCCTGAGAATTTTCAATAGTCTTGATACA
The DNA here is from genome assembly GCA_921293015.1 of Phorcus lineatus. Classification (NCBI taxonomy): domain Eukaryota; kingdom Metazoa; phylum Mollusca; class Gastropoda; order Trochida; family Trochidae; genus Phorcus; species Phorcus lineatus. Next base: position 29,817,076 of record OV121094.1, on the reverse strand, counting down.
TCAAACTTAGCAATGGTTAGGTCATTTAATGGAGGAATTGATAACGAGAAATACAAAGTAGCTGGCGCAGGGGAGACCTTTATTACAGACCCTCTTGCCGAGAAATACCTGAATGCTCAGAAAGCGTCCCTGGAAATGCAGAAAGAAAAGTCAATAGATGATATATCAGGTAAGTATTTACATTTTTAGTAACTAAAGTTGTATCAAAGATAACTGATTTTAAACCAAAATAGCCAATTAAGCATACTGAAAGAATTTTACTGAATAACAACCTTTGGGATGTGGTCATAAGTATTGAATTGAAGTGATGAACAAAATAAATACAAAGTGTTTTCTAATAATTCATATAATGCATCAGAAACATGTCACATAGTTATTGTCACAAAATGTTAACACAGTTAAGAAATAGAAAATGATGACGTCAACACCTTGGATTGCAATAGCCCATTGCTCTTAGGCAAATATTCCTTGCTTAAACAAGAGCTTCAGTAATTATAGGTACTGCCATGACAACCTTTCCTTATTTTATGCTCTTTTTGATCTTGCATATTTTAAATCATAGTTTTTTATTCACAGCTGAAAAGTTGGTCTTGAATGGGCTTGTGGATTTAATGAAGTTGACATCCCAAGTCTTGAAGGCGGCTGAAGTGAACAGGAAGAATGCTGTTCGGTACAAGTTAGGACTGGTACGGAGAGTCCTAAGTTGACCGCCCAAATTTTATCGCTTTCCGAATAGGAATATTGCCATCAAATTACATTTTTGTAGAATATGAATTATAAAAATAAATATTTGATAAAAAAATTTCATCAAACTCCAATATTTAAAAAAAAATGCCATGGCGTTTTGCCATGGCAATATTCAATGCCATGGAAAATGCCATGGCATTCCTTATTGCCATGGCAAAATGCCATGGCATTTTCCAATGCCATGGAAAATGCCATGGCATTCCTAATAGCCACAGAAAAATGCCATGGCATTTTCATTGTTAAGAAGAAGTGAAGTACTTGTCTTATTACTGTTGTGATGTGGGTGTTCAGCTATGGTTCGTGTATAATGAGGTGGGGCTTGCTGTCAATGGGGTGGCTATTGACTGTGTCCCAGCCCGAAGTCGATGTCAAAACATAACGTATCATGTAGTAAATGGCACCAGAAAAAGACAACAGAGACAACTTTCATGTTCCAATATCCTGATATCTTCATTTACTAATTTCAGTAACTATAAAAAAACAATTATCAATAGAAAATATTAACAAGAACAAGCAAGTCCCCCCCCCCCCCCCAAAAAAAAAAATACCTATAGGGAGGATAGATAACTTTTGGTCCTTTACTGCATCAATCATTGTTGGAGAAAAGAGTAGCCATATATCAACAAGCTACCCCCGCTCAACAATACATGTTGAAAAGTCAAATGAATTATAATCGTACACTAAATGACAACAGAAATCCAAAATTCTTTAATCCTCATTTATTCAGTTGGGATGAAAGAGGTTCACAATAAAAATATATTAACAGATAAATATCTGCATCGACTGCTTTTGACCACTTAGCAAATTATAATATAGTACAGTTGGTTAACTTTTTGTGCTAACATAATGAAGCTGATTAACTTTTAGTGCAAACTTAACATGCTATTGCTTGACTTAAATCAGATATAAATTAATGAACTTCAATTGAAATCAATAGAAACAGTTAACAATTAAGATAACATTTACAATCAATATGTCCATAGCTATATTTAGCTAAATGAAACATTTTGCACAAGTGTCACTGTCACTGGATACTCCAAGTTATGCCAGATTCGAATTAATCTGAAAGGAAACAAAATAACTTTAATAAGAGAGCTTTCAATGAGAGAAATATGATTCAATCTTCTTAGCAAGAAGCATGTGATATATTACATATATTTCAAATTGATGCTTACCTAGTTTTTTAACATTCCTTGCATGTATCTTTTTTGTGGTTTGATCTTCAAAGTTGAGGACCAAATGATCTGAAAAAAACCCCACATTATATTAATTTATTTTAATTATATGTTAACCATACCATTGTAATATATATAATATTTATATATAAATAGGTTAATGGTGTGACATATTAATATAAATACTGTTAATAACAACAGGTATGATGCCAGTATCCAGTTTAATAGCAGTTCATGTTCATTCTTACCTCCGACCAGTTCCTTTACACATGCTCGATACATTGTTGTTCTGCTCGCCATCCACTTAGACAGCACCGTCTCCCCAACCTTGAACTGTATTTAACATTCACTTTAGACATGGTGAAGATATGAGAACATGGGGAAAATATTTAGATGATATTTTTTCATATCCTTAGTAGTACAATGAGTACATGAAAGATGTTTGTCTACGTGGAAACAAAGAAACACCCATTTCAGTGAAACTCCATGCTAATGCGGCAAGTTGGCATACTGTGACATACTGATCAACAATTAATGTACGTAGTATAGTATGCAAGTATGTATATTTGTGAATTTTTAGCCGCCAGGGCCCTGTTACTGAATAACATGACTGTCTGAAAATATATATTACCTAATAGTAATATCATGTTGTTACTTTTCACTTGAAATGTGGATTAATGCGATTACAAGTCAAATTACATGTTTTACCTTCGAACTCTCATCTTTCTTTGCACGAATAAATTCCAAGGCAACCCACTCATCAAACTGAGGACCCCAGTGTCTGTAGTGCACTTTCACTTTCTGCCCTTCCACTTCAAGTACTTTGCCTATGTACCTGTAAGGAAAAAGTAGAAATGGTTAGTTAACATACAAATACATAACAGGGATGACTTGGACATCATACAGAATTTTGGGTTTCGTTAAATTCACATGGCTGCTAATCTCAACACATACATGTGTGTTGAAAAAACTTTCACTATAACCATCTTATTTTGAATAATTAATTCTAAAAATACTAAAAACATATTAAAAGTTAAATAGTCCAGGACCAAACAAATCAGGAAAAAGGGTGTTCAAAAATTTTCACAATATCTTACCATATATCTTCAAACTTCACCTCAACTGTTGCTCCAACTTGGTGAGGAGGTGATAGCCTTGAACTCTGAAACACATTAGATGATTTTATGGCACAGAAAGATGAGCAGAAATGTGTCATTATCTTTTAACATCATTTGGAAAAGAGTGATAAATAATACTTAACTTAATTGATTTATGTTATCTTTCTTACAGAAATAATTGAAACATATCAAGTCCATATTTAATACATACTGAATTAAAATCCATCTCTGTCTCTGTGGCTTCAGAGTCTTCTTCTGAGTCGAAGTCATACACCTGAAAGTAAATTTTCACAATCAAAATATTACTAGTAAGTAGGAAAATTGTCAGTTAACAATATTATTATGAAATCAGACAATTACTCTTTCAAACAAGGAACAAAAAATTATTCACTTACATCTTTGGTTTTCTCTCTTGCTGTCTGAAAAATAAAGAAGTAAAATGTCAAGTTACAAAAATGGACATGTTTTATCTAGAAAATATTTGGAGTTTGTTTAATGTTTGTATAAATAATATTAATTGATAAATTGATACCGGTAAGTAAATAAAGTTTCTTTCATTTATGAATTAACAATTTTCACAGAAAATGACAAAGACCATTCTTACTTGCAGTTCTAATCTAAGATTCTTTGTTTCCTGCATCATGTATTCTTGTCTTCTCGTCATTATTACCAGCTCCTGCCTCAGTTTCTTGTTTTCTTCCTTCAGTCTTTTGTTCTCTTCCTTGAGACCTGCCTCTTCATCCTTGTTTCTCTGAAAAGAAACAAGTAATATAATTTCAAAGGGCACAGCACATATCAACAACTGTAAACGATAGCTATCAATCTTCTTTGAACAAAATTTAGAAAATATCTATTACCAGTTCCTGCCTCAGTTTCTTGTTTTCTTCTCTCAGGCCGGTTGTTTCTTCCTTCAGTCTTTTGTTCTCTTCCTTGAGACCTGCCTCTTCATCCTTGTTTCTCTGAAAAGAAACAAGTAATATAATTTCAAAGGGCACAGCACATATCAACAACTCTAAACGATAGCTATCAATCTTCTTTGAACAAAATTTAGAAAATATCTATTATGACAGGGATAGTGTTATTTCTTTTATCAATTACATATCTTTCCATAAATTTCCAGATAATAAATATATTGCACTGCATATCCACCTATGGTAGTCTCTTTAATGAAAACTCAAGATTGACAGCAACATTTACCTCCTTCATACTCTTAAAAAAATTGTTGAACTCTTCCTTGCTGAAGGTCTTGTCCTTGAAGTTTTCTAGGGCTTCAAATACTGTAGGTTCATCTTTGCAGCCAACAGCACCATAAAAAAGCATCTGGTTGACCTTGTTGGACAGCTGCTCCTTCAACTGTCCTTCCTTGAACTTCTGTATGATGCTACTCACGAGACGGAAGCATCGGTCCGATAAGGATGCCACATACAAATGCCGTTTGAATGACCCAGCAAACTTGGCCTGCAAAGAGGATTAACATTTAATTAATTGTGCAAAATTATTTTCCAATTTCATAATTAGGTGATATTTTAGGTCTTTTCTGTGTGGAAAAGTACATGTAAAAATGAAAGCACTAATACTTTTTTAGTGCAAGATTTTGCAATAAATCAATTTTTTCTAAATATTGTTCTTATATAATTAAGGGAAATTTAATGAATTATGAAAAAATATTTGGTCAGTATACAACAATTGAAATAAATACTAATAGTTACAGTATTAGTGATGTTCAGCAGCTTCTGACATTGTCGTCTCCATTTTCTTTCTTGAATGTCCAGAAATCGAGTCTCATTTCTGCCTGCCATGGGATGTAGGCTCCTGAATTGCTGAAAATTATCATCATTTAACACATTGTCATGAAGTAGAATCTGTAAATATTGAACCTTTTGCACTTTGTCTATTTTAGATATTACAAAATAATATTGACGATATGGTCATTGATTCACTGACAATATATTGTATCATCCAAACTGTGTTCACCAGTAGATTCTAATAGTAATAGAGATCAAGTGGTAAGAAATAACATTTTTAACAGTGACCTGCCATCAACAAAACATTATTATAGATTAAGGCCCTCAGGTAGTGACCACCAAACGATGGGACGTCATAAACATGTGGACGTCACAATACAATGGCAATGCCGTATTGGGAATCTCATAGTAGTGAAAGGTTAGGGATGTAAAGTTAATAATTTTGGATTAGAAATAGATTTGCCGCATCATTTCTTCAATTTTAGAAATTAGGATATAGAATTGACGATATGGTCATTACGTGATGTTGAAGTTGTTTTTCTTTTCATTAATATGAGTTTTTTCTAATTTATACCTCCACAATATCTTGAAATTCTGTTGGTGGTTCTGATCTAAGCTGGCTGGCATATTGTGGTGTTGTTAGGTGAGGTGTGGATTCTCCTTCGAGCTGAGTGGGTTCTGCCGTAAGGGGTGTAGAGGCTGCTGTGATCTGTGTAGATTCCTCTCGTTGTGGGGAGGATGCCAAAGGATCTGTCAAATGTGATGCTGGACTTGACGTAATTGCAGTTCGAGTTGAAAAGATGCATCTCTCTTGGAGTTGTAAAGATGATGTTGAGGATAGCAACAGTGATGATGCACTGGTTTTTTCTGATTCGTCTGACGACTCTGATCCTTTGTCTGTGGTAACATTTAAGTATTAATGGAAAAAAAAGTTCAATTTTAAATGGCACTTTGTTACTCACACTTTAAAAGAAACATGTGCTGGGAAAATTATCTCGAAAGTTGTGATGACCTAAAAACTCAGAACAGGTATATGAACAAGTCATTGACAATAGTGATATTGCTTAAAGTTTACATAGCCACAAACATATTTCACTATTTTCTTTGGAATATATGAATGTCTGATTACAATATTATACAGTGCGTCAAAGGCCACTACTCAAATATGTTCAGTTTGGTATACTGTTTTTTAATGCAACTTTTGATGGGCTGCTTAGATCTATCTGGCCACAAACCAGTGAATGCATGACAGGTCACACATCCTTTTTGTGACTTCATAAACAGAATCATTGCCTTGTGATCTATACATCTCTTGTAACAATATCACAGAGAGAAAAAAAAAAATGTTTTCAGAGAATGATTTCCACTAAGTCAGATAAATCATTTGATGATGTAACACTATTAAGCGTTTGGTGTAAAAAAGATATCCACATGGTAATTAAACAATTATTTAAGGCAGTATTTCAGTTAAAATGATGCGTGAGTCTGAACAGTCTGTTTATTACGTCACACCTGCATGAATTTTATGGCCCCTGCCCAGGTGGGTTTTTCACAGCCGATTATTACGCTGTCTTAATGAAAAAAACTAATTAATGGTGTTTATTTGACAAATTATCAAAAATCAAGCCCAGTTCGAATTTTGATGTTTATTTGACAAATTATCAAAAATCAAGCCCAGTTCGAATTTTGATGTTTATTTGACAAATTATCAAAAATCAAGCCCAGTTCGAATTTTGTTGAACAAAATCGAGAAGTGATAAAGTCGAGGTTAGCGGTTGTTTAATCCATTTTCAGATAATATTTTAGTGAGTAATCATTGGGTTTTACATACCTCTTGCACTATGTGATTATATTCTGAAAAAATTCGAGATTCAAAAGAGTGCCTAGTCTGATAATTTCCTACATTTTTTATAGAGAAGATTTCCCAATAAGATATATATATATTTATATATATTATCTGTAGTGTATTCTCAACTTCAAAAAAGAGTTTAAGCCAGACCAGTAATTTCTTGCTAGAAAATAAAAATATTTTACCTCCAAATGAGAGTCCATCAGTGTCCATCAAAGTCTTTAAAGTTGACACAAAGTCATAGGAGTCCACAGACAGTGTCAGCTCGCCAAAGAAGGCATCATCATTGCCACCATACTGAGAAATGAGGCATTTAAGAACATCGCGAGATGTCTTGCCAAAATTTGATCTGAGCTGAAATAAATAGGTCGACAAATAAGCCCTGCATAGATATTTCTCACATTACAAGATCTACATACATATTATTATTTCAAATCGTACTTGTCACTCCTTTTGTTTTTGCATCCATAACAGCAGCGAGTTACAATAGGAGATATATGCATTTAAGCGTATAACATATGTAGGCCTATTTACATAAATTCACAAAAGTTGAATTGTATTACGCATTTTATACTACATTACAGTATGAACATTACAGCAAATTCAGATTGATGAAGGTAGTGATTGGGGTTTGCGTATCAACGCGAAATCTTGCATCAGTCTCTCGGATGCGATTCCGGTGCATCCTAACTCAAGAAAACGGCCAATCAGATTCTTCGTATTATCTATTACCTGTCATATTAACACTATCAATAACGAATGCGGCTTTCTCACTGGCTAATTTGATATAGAAACCGATCCAAAGCAGTTTGACACCCGTGAAATTTTGGTGTTGTAATAATGCAAGGAAACGTGAAATTTTTTATCAATTTGAAGTTAGCGTAATTTAACTTAATATATGCTATGAAATGTGTTTCGACTTTTACTTTGAATACAAAGAAACTGCGTCACAAAATATTATCTTATGCATAGTTTGCCACGTCGTAGACTGACTGGTTAATTTCTTCGGAAACGGGATCAAATATTGTGTACTGTCACTGTTTCTTTGATATCTATATATTCTTAATATCTATCAGTGCCAGTAAAACACATCTTAACATATCAAGGTTATAATGGATTTATTGCCACCTGTAGTCAGCACCTATGTAGAGCCGATAATGACACAGGTGCGCATGTATATGTCTTGATTACATAATTTACACAAGTGTACGGGCAAATGCAAGCTGCGTGTGGAAGGAGGACTAATCTGCAGGGGAGGATGTGTATTCAGCCTATTTACATGGCAATTGCGGCTTATTTCTAGAAGAATGCAATTAAGTCTTCTTCCCCTTACCAGTGATTTCGACCGAGACGCTGTGGTGCTTAGAGTGGGTTCATAAAATTTGTCAACAATTGTATACACCCATAAAAAGGGCTACATAACCGATGGGTGTAATTTTAAAGCTTTTCCAATAGATTCATCATGAGATAGATATTTCTTTGAATCATTAAAGTCATATCAATTGCACCTTTTTAAGGGGGGGGGGGGGGGGGGGGGTGGGTACAAAACGACTGCGATTCGGGCAGTGTATCGGTACAAATATTTTGAAACGTTGTTAAGTAGATGATTACTTGAATAAAAGTAATATCAGCAAGCGAAACTATCCAAAATGATAATTTCATATGGATATCACTATAATATTTTAAAGATCTCATGAAATAGTTTGCAGAAATGGCATTTAATATTGCATCAGGTTTTATTTTTAAACAATATCAGAAAATCCTGTAGTTTACAATCCTCGGTCATTTTACCCTGTACGCGTATATATATATACATGAATAAAATACCATCTAAATTAACCAATATGGTACACTTTGAAATCGTATCGCATAATTCTTACCTTTATTGAAACTCTTTCATCGTCTTGTGGCTGAACTGAAAACACTTCGTATTTTCTCTTGTCTTTAGATGACTCGAAGACGATTTGGTCATTATCCACGGAAAAATGCCAAAACTTAGGTGCCATACTGGTCAATCGATTTCAAAAGTAGCTTACGTACGAAAAGCTATTGATTCTTGCTGATAAGCGAATGGTAAATGCGCCACGTTCGCATGCCGTTTTATGTAGCTGTTAAATCATTGTCTATAAACACATGTTTGGCATCTGCGACTCATGAAAGATGAACCCCTCGTTTAATCTAACGGGTCAACGCGTATCATGTAAAAATCTCATTTATAATCGGATTACTGTACATCGTTGTTGTACACAATGAACACATCGTATACTCTCAATAAGTTAATCCTTGGAGGAATTCGAAAAGGATGTGTATATAAAAAATTCTTCTCATCTTATAAGCATGAATAATGCAGACAAAACACTTTTAAAAAGGGGATGCTAAGGTAATTTGTTAACAGTAAACCAAACAGGAACTTCGGTATAGAAAGCATCAAATGTGTAATGATCAGTGAGATGTAGATTAAAATTCAATTAAATTCAAACCATCAAGCCTAAAGATGAATTGTAACCTTCTATCGTGAATTTATTAAAATTAATATTCTCATGATATACACTGCAAATTTATACATTTTAAAATAGTCCAGCCTACAAAAAAAATAATCGTTTAACGTTGCACATTGTCCGGATCGGCTCCGATATTGTGTTTCGTACTAACTATAATCAAGTTTCCATGTTTTGTGTTTTTTTACATTGTATAATGTATAGGATAACACATAGTCATTGTCAATTTAATTTTTTTTTTCTCAATTTACTTTCCCTGTCTCGCACTCCATAATCAAATGGTCTGTTACACTCTACATAACAGGATCAAAGACCCCGAGTCAACTTCAATGCAGTTACCCTAATTAACCCATAGCACGCGCGCCTTTGTTACGTAACGAAGTCACTTATAAAATGGTTGGATATATGGATAGTTCATTATGGTCTGAGAAACTCGCACACCAATCTGATTATTTCTGTTGTGATAAATACATTTCGTTGAGCGATCTAAAAACTTCGAATCTGATTGATTCCTACAAAGTCTACGTTACCGTCCCCCAATTCTTCGAACCGGAAACTCCTGCTTACGGATGACATAGATATGCGGTAAGTATTATTTCATATCCCATACTGTTTTCTTGTCTATACGTAAGATTGATAGTTCATTAGTATGTTACGTTCATTACTTCCAAAAAAAACAACCTTAGAGATTGATATGAATATACAATTTTAAGTTAAAGGATAAGTTTGTTATTGAATGTAATAGCTAATACTGCTCAAAGACTTGTATATCTAAATATTTGAGAATCGAATCTTTGATTTATATATTTCGTATTGCAATCTTGTATTCATTGTTGCAACAGAATCAATTGATGAACCAGGACCATGAAGACCTCGCTGTATACAAGTGAATGTACGTATTACCGCCAAACTAGATTGTTATATTCAGTATATTCTATTTCATAATAAAGTGCATCATGAGATTATAGATGATCTTCAAGCAGGGAGTATGTTGAATGTAGATGTTTGAGGTTCCATTGCAAACCCATTTTAGTATTAGGTTTCCAAGTCTGATAATTAGGATTATATTTAAGAAAATTAAACACATAAAACATTCAAGTGACCCGTAGTCTTAAATTTTTTCTAGACTACTAATTAGGCTAGGTCCCATGGAAAATTGTTAAAAGATACCATGTAGCTATATATAACGAGAAGGAACATCAACGCTGGAGGTCTCATTAGGGATTATACCTAGGCCTAGTACTTTTCTTTTTCTTTTGAAAGCTTTCGATGTTTTTGTAACGGTTAAAAAGTTACTTCATTTTTTTCTGGAAAATACTTAATATCTCATTTTTAAATTGTAGGTTTTCACGGCAGAGAATTATCTTTGAATTTTGAAGATTTGACTTCATCAAGTGACGGAGAAGATTTCGAACAGATTGAAAGAGGTGAGAACATTGGCTACAATTAAAAAATGTTTTAAATGCCAAAGTTATCTTTTAAAAGAGGGAATTATTCCCCTTTGTAGTGAACTCGTTTTCTCAGCAAGTTCATGTTCAGTTGAATGAGGTTATTCGAGGCCTTATTTGATTTGCGGACTTGCTTGCTGAGCACACTTAAGTTTATGACAAATTCAAATATTCGGCAAATTCATGTTATTTATTGAATTCTTTTGAAAAATATAATGACTCGTTCGACGATTTACGATGCTTACAATATTTACACCAGTTTTAGTTATCGGATGCACTCTAAGTCTTGTTCAAGTTGATGTTGGTAATCAAGTAGACTCTAACTTAGTACTGCTGGCAGCGGGTCTAATTTCTGTACTCGAAGCCACTCGCATATTTTTAACAGGTTTGTTACGTAATATTTAATGATGAAACTTCCCTGAAACTTAACATTCGAAGAGAATACTCAATGTTGTATGAAAATGTTGATTATTTTATTATATATTATTGACAATTTTACAAATTTTCTTTCGAGCTTTTCGGTTTTGTTCGCTAGGCGTCACGAACTGCTGGTTGATAATGTTTGTAATAGAGCGGGGGCGGCACTACTCGGACACTTGATTATTGATGATTAACAAAATGCTGTAATTATGCTAATTATACATACGGGAATAAAGTTATTATCCCTTTCCATTCTGCACCTTAAAAGTCACTTTCAATTACAGAAGGAGACACTGAAGGTATAAATTTCGAAGAAATATCAGGAGCAGAATCCAACACTGATAGTGATCATGATGACAACCTTCATGAATTATGCAGTAACATTGCTAAGAAAAGAAAACCTGTCAGAAAACATCCAAGTAAGTATGACTGGGTTGACCTTATTATCTATAGGACTTAATCATTTTACATGTATATTACCATATCAACTTTTACAATCTTGACGTTATTTTTAAAAAGCAAACTGCATCCACAGACAAATGTAAAACATATATGTATAGCTCATATATGTGGAAAATATCTGTTTGGACATAGACAGAAAAATTGTTGTTTGTGCAAGTTATTAAACAGATGAATCCTAACAAATATTTCATTAATTAATTAATCCCTGCAAGTGAAATCCACAGGTATAGTAACATTGACAGAAAGAAGTTAAGTGAAATTGGAGTTTGGAGTTGATACAAGAACATTGGAAAAATGTAAACAACTCTGAAGATTTTAGGTGGGCGGGATAGTGCAGTGGTAAGCGCGTTTGGCTTCGGATCAAGAGGTCCGTGGTTCGATTCCCGCCAAGGGCTCGGCAACTTTGTCTGCAGTAGAGAACTGTTCTACACGCAGTCAGGTTTGGGTGCAATGCTACACTGAGTTTCAGCGCAGTACCACCCATGGTTCGCTAGTTCCAGCCGATGCTCGCAGGTTTCACTGCATTGCATAGCCACAATGTTGTTGCTGGCTTCCTCCCTGCAATAACACTAGCAGCCGCGATATAAGTGAATTAATCTTGAAAGCGGCGTTAAACTCACTCACTGAAGATTTTAGATAATTGAGCATGAGAGAATAAATTATTCAACAACCTGTATGATGCATGTGCACTTTGTTTATTTACATAATACATTTTTAGCAAATAAGAATTTATTTTTGTCACTAGCCATGTTTTAAAAAATCATGAGCTGGTGTAGCTGCATGGACATAAACTTGTGTCTTTAACAAGGAATTTAAAAAATTACCTTTAATCAACTTTCATTCACAAGGTTTCTATAGGTAAATGAATAATAAGATCTTTGTGAATGAGATCAGGACACAGACAATAAGACCATTGGTATGATCTATATCATTAGTCCATTGCTATGTTACGTTGTGATGAGAGGAAAGACAAATGGGGTATATAACATTCTGGAGTTATTGAATATGTTTGGATATTGGGATATATGGCAGAGTCAATATGTTAATTTTCCTTCAAATTTAGTAAATAGAGACTGAAAGATATTTTCACACAAGAATGCGCTACATCACTATAGCTTTTAAGCAAAAGGTTGCTCTCAAGGATATTAAAATCATATTTAAACAGAAAGAATTATTTGAGTTCATTAGATGTAAGGAAATTCGAAATATCATAGCATAATACCACGTATGAATGATATAATTGAACTGTATGGCCAATTATTGGTTTCTTTACGATGAACTGTACATACATATACTATATAGTATTAATGTAAATTTGACACTATATTATGTGTAAGACATGAACATGAATAAGAATGTTTTCCCTGCCAATATGTTTTGACATGATAAATGTTTTTTTTTACATTTTTACTATATTTGTACTCTAGGCATTTGGCCTAAGTAGTGAAGGAAGTTTTGAGAATGGAGTAGGAGTAACTAAACTGAAAAAATGTCCAATGTGCAAAAACTAAAATTTTGAGATTTATACAGAATAATGTGTCATATTGTGTAACAATTTGATAATTTAACGATGGGAAATGTTTTTGTAGGAAGGCAAAGAAAAAGATCCGGCAAGAGAGAAACAGTGGCAGTGTCAACTAAAGACGTTTTGGACACATGGAACACCAAGTGCTGTAGTAAGGACTGCATGAAGAAGTTGACCTGCAATGACATTAGGATTCACAGGGAACAGTTCTGGAAGAAAACCAATTATGAGCAGAGTGTGTTCATCAACTCAGAGATTCGAACTGTCTTCAAATACCAAGAAGAAGGAGCAAGCCAAGTTGTCTTTACAGTGGACGGATCAAGCATCTGCAGTAGATGTTGGTGTCTGGTATATAAAGTCAGCCGATCAAGGTAAGAAGCTTTTGTAATAATCATTTATACATGCTCACAATATTATTTGATATTGGTTGTTCCGATATATACTGTTAATGCACCCGATTTTGGCCAACATGACAAAGGTATTAATAAGATCGACAATTTTCCAGGTTAATAGACTTAACATATTACCATATTAGTTCACAAATAAACTGTTTCAATCCTTTGCCTATTTATATAACAATTACTATCCAACTTTGCAGATACTACAGTCATCAACGTGCAGTTAAGAGTGTCCTGCCCATCCCTCAGGACAAACGATCAGGACAAACGTACGATTCAAGGACATACATACTTGCAAGGTTGTGGATGAAGAAGTTCACAAAGAGGTATGCCTAAGGTTCAACAGTCTCAGTATTTGTAATTGTAAATGTTTAACTTTAGATTTTGTTTAAATTGATGAATTAATCATATCTTTCAACTATTAATTACAATTATATACATTGATTTATTAAGTGTTGTCTTAGTTCATCATTATGAAAATATACTTGATGATATGTGACCCCTCTACAAAATGCACACAAATATTAATCTCCTTATCAACAGAAATTTTCAATGGTAATTTTCACTTTCCAGATATGGTGACAGGATGCCACACAAGATGGAAGTTCAGCTGCCATCTTGTATGACCAAAACACATGTGTTCAACATGTACAAGAAAGATCAAGTCGATCTTGGTAAAATACCAATTGGCCGGAGTCGCTTCCTAGAACTTTGGAGAACTGAATTCTTCACAGTGAAGATTTTGAAAGTAAGTTCAGTTTCAAATCTTTGACTGCTTCAAAAATTTCTTGATGTAACTGTACATACACAACTTGTCCCAGTTTGTTATTTGTATGGTTTGCATATTCTCATTTTTCTGATTTTACATACCTTTCATTGTTTAAGTTAAGAACATGAGATGATAAAAACATGACTTAATTATCCTAAGGGGAAACATCTCTTTTGAAAATAAATCTTAAGCAGCTTTAAAACATATATATTTAGATATTTAGATAGATAGATAGATAAATAGGAATATTTAAATACTGAACAAGATAATCATGACAGTGTGCAGTGTGCAGGGATAGACCTTAACATTAAGTTATTTTGATTTTAGAGTAAGGATTTCACCAAGTGCAGTCAGTGCGTCCTCTTCCAGGATGCACTTGGGAAGAAGCTTTCCAAGGAGAAACTTCAGCAGGTGCAAAGTCAGAGAGAAGCACACCTTATGTTGCAGAGGTAGGAATTTTAATGCTAGAAACTGTGTGTCCGAAAGAAACCAAGTTGGGTTTTTTTCAGGTTTTTTTTATATAGAATGACCGTTGATTAAAAAACCCCATAGTTATATGATATCAGTGGTTTTCAGTAAGATGACTATACTAACTACTTTCACAATTTTCATTAATCAGTCACTAAAGTTTCTGAAATAGAAATATTCCATGATTTTTAACTCATGGTTGTATTATGCCTCAAGCATTCAGATTTCTTTAGAAAAAAGAAAGATGAGGATAATTTTTTGATTATCTGTAATGTTAATGTTAAAGATGCATGAAAACCAGTCGTTCATTCATAGTTACTTACTGATGTAATTAAATGTGGTCTTCTTCAGGATACTGAGGGAAAAGTACTACAAGCACTGTGAGAAGGCAAAGGACAAGCCAAGAAAATATCTGTCTATTATCATTGACAACATGGATCAGAATAAAACCAATCTTCCTGTATTTCCAGAACAATCAAAGGTATTATGCATTTTTTATGTTTCTTTTATTCCTGTCCTGGTGCAATACAGTTCACTCGACCGATCAATGAGAATTATGAATTGTTAAAATGTCACAACATAAATGTTATGACAACTAGGGATATGTCCAAAGATTTTCTTGTCACAGAAAAATTTAATTCATATATATATTTGGAATGGAGAACATTAGAAATAAATTTGATATGATATAAACCAGAATATTTAATGCAGCTGGAGAATGTTTATCACTCCAACATAATTTGGGAGACTTACCATTAACAGATAGGACACAATTAAGATTAAAGTTATAACATAACTAGCAGTGCTACAAATTGGAAGAATGTTTTCACTTTCTGTACATATGAAAAAGCCGATGTTTTATTTTCAGTGAAAATAATAATTGTCATATCTTTGGTGTAAAAGGTCATGTGATGCTGTACTTCTGCAACTTTTGTACTTTAAACAAAGCAAAATAAGATGAGAATCAAGCAGTGTATTTATAAAAGCTCATGGTAATATTATTCCGTTTTTTACAAATCCATATGGTTTTGATACATTCCTTCTTTTTAAAATGGGAAAATGTGGCCATTAACAATCACTCAGGACCTGTAATTATTTGATAAAAAAAAAGCTTACTTGTAGATTTCTTAACAAATCTGGTTTATCAGTTTTTAGTTTAAAATCTTAACTCTTAAGTAAACAGGGATAACTGATTGTCAAATGTTTGATTCATTTTTTTATCAATTTACAGACTGATGCGGGTTTGACTCATGTCAAACATCAAATTACAGGTGTCCTAGATCATGGCCACTTGGAATCTCATGCTTACATATGGAACAGCACTATGAGCGGGGATTCAAACATCACATGCTCTGTCCTGCTGGATGTTTTGTCAAAGGTTGCAGAGGTATTATGTATTCTGACTTCTTTTGTGAATGTATCTCTTATGTTCATCTATATGCTTGAAATTGATCAATACAATGAATACAGGTGTCTAGAGTCCAATTAGGACTGTGGTATGCAAGATGTGTTACCTGAGGTGTATTGCCTTGTTTGTACAAGAGTACCAGATATTAAAACTTCAGGAAATAGACTGTAAAACTTTAGTAACAGTACCTTCCATTGCAGCAAGTTGCACAATCTTTTAATATTCGAAAGCATTGTTGAGGTTTATTTTCTACTTTCTCCTGGGAAGCGATAGGTGAAAGGAAGGACGCAAGTCTCAATTGTTGACATTATCAGATGACTTTTGTATGATATATTATGTTTTTATATATTGTTTGTTTCTAATTCGATCTTTTGTTTTTCAGAAATATGATGGACATCTGCCAGAGACACTATATCTTCAGTGTGATAACTCTAGGAAGGACAACAAGAACCAGACAGTGTTTAATTTCCTGGCTGCTCTTGTTAAGAAGAAGATATTCAAGAAGGTATGCACTTTGATTGTTAATACCTGTATCTACTGAACTCAAGAGAATGTCTTTGAAATAGAGGTGTGCTGATAACTTGTTGTAACGAGAATCATGATACGTAATCTGACAATATACATACGCATTTGGTCTCTGTATTGTGATATGTAATGTTCACTTTAATGTTGTTTATTCTAAAAAATTCAAAGTGCTAATCAAAAGTTAATTTTTCTTGTCAATAAAAATCTCTGAAAATGCTCAATTGTGACTTGTTGTATGAAATTGTTCTGTAATGAGATAACGTGATACTGATCGTAATGTGATATCACTGTATCGTCTCACCTCTACTTTCGGACAACTTGAGCGTCATTGTGCTTTCAGTGTAATAAAGATAAAGTATCAACCAAGTAAGAAATATTTAGAGATGAAGGCATTACAGCTATAGTATAGAAGCATTGTCATAGTCATGGACTAATATTTGTGGTGGCTGCAAATAATTTAGGAAGTAAACACAATCAGACATTTATGTGAAATCATAAGAAGACTTGAATAAGAATAAATGTAATGTTTATTACTATGTATTTTACTCAATAAGAAAAATATGAAATTAATGAATTTTTTATGTTTCAGGTGAAAGTTTCGTTTTTGATGGTAGGACACACCCATGAAGATGTGGACCAGCTATTTTCAACGATATCGCAAGCCCTCCACCGACAGCCTGCGCCAACCATTCCAGCCCTCGAAGATGTAATACGATCAGCTTACACTCCAACCCCAGATGTGGCCACTTTGAGGAACGTATGGGATGTCAGGGCCCTTGTGCAGAATGAGGACACATTCAAGGGTCATGCAGATCCCCATGTGTTCATCCTGAAGATGAGTGGTGATGATGTTGTGATGAAATACAAAGACTGGCCAGTGGAAGGGGAGCAGTATAGAACTGTCTCATTATCGGCAAGGGCTGAATTCGAGGATCTCATTCCAGTTGAGGCCAACGTTACTGAGGGAAACATCCTTTTGAATTCAATGATGGCAGATCTTCCAAAGTGGATAAGATCAACACGACTTTCAATCGAAGATGCCGAATGGTGGAGGACATATCTTCCGTCTATCCTAGATACTGACCAGCCAACTGCCCATCCAAGGAACCTTAAGGACTATATCCAAATACAAGAACAAGAATTTTGCCCACAGGCAGTTACAGAAGCATTGGCCCGAGAAGAAGGAAGAAGACAAAAGAAATCCATGGTGAGTGGCAGCACCTTAGCATTATTCAATGGAATTCAGATTGTAAATACAAAACAGTTTGATTTGATAGTCTAAAGCATTAGATAATTAATTACTTATTCCTAAATCAAAAGTTTAAATGCTTGTGTACAACATGAATGAAAAACAAGTACCTTCATTCTTTTTAAGGTCACAGTCAGCAAGAGGAGGAGGACATGAGATATGCAGGTCCCAGATTTCAGATAAATGCCAATCGAGATATCTATCTCCAAAGCCTTTTGAGTCAAAATGGCTATGTCTTGACACACCACTCTGCATGTATGGGGAACTTCAATGCCTTTACCTCAAATTTTAGCTATGAATAATTGTATGACAAAATTCTAGTGTTATGAAATAAGTACTTGTCGTGTAGTCCATAGCTTGTAAATAGAAAATGAACAAATAATGGGTAATGACTGGTAGTCTGAAGAACTAGTTGAAATAAGATGATATAATCATAAAGATAGCTGGAATTTGTTTCGACTGGTTATTTCAGATATGCAAAAGTCTGAACTCTACACAATTATGGTCAGTAAATGTAAGAAAATTTGACAATTCAACATTTAGGAAAAGGCCTGTTAATATATAACACAAGTTACTAAAAGTTATTTTATCTTTATTCTAAGAGCATTTGTAATTTTGATGTTTTTTGGTTTTGAGATGTAGTAAAGGTCCAAAAGCTGTTAAAGTTTATGTAACCACAAACATATTTCGCTATTTTCTTTGGAATATATGAATGTCTGATTACAATATTGTATAGTGCGTCAAAGGTCGCTACTCAAATATGTTCAGTTTGGTAATGAAAGCTGTTATTGAATGCCGCTTTTGATGACCTATCTGGCCACAAACTGGTGAATGCATGACTGGTCACACACCCTTTTTGTGACGTCATTAACAGAATCATTGCATTGTGATCTATACATCTATGGTAACAATATCAGAGAAAAACCCAATAATTATATGATTTTCAGAGAATGTTTTCCACTCATTTAGATAAATCAGTTGACAATGTAACACTATTAAGCGTGTGGTGTATAAAAGGTATCCACATCAATGGTAATGGTGGGTTTTTCACAGCCAATAATTATGCTGTCTTAATGAAAGGCTAATTAAAGGTGTTTATTGGACAATTTAACAAAAATCAAGCCCAGTTCTAATTTTGTTGAAAACATCTTCGAGCGAAAATAGAGAAGTGATAAAGTTGAGGTTACCGGTTGTTTGATTGTCCTTAAAGGTATCCAAACTTTTTATTTTTATTGATGATTGTATTGTATAGTTACTGAAATCAGTAAATGAAGATATCATGATATTGGAACATGAAAGTTGTCTCTGTTGTCTTTTTCTGCTGCCATTTGATACATGATAAGTTATGCTTTGACATCGACTTCGGGATGGGACACAGTCAACAGCCGTCCGCCCCATTGACAGCATGCCCCACCTCAATATACACAACCCCACCTCAATATACACAACCATAGCCGGACTCCCACATCACAACAGTAATATGACAAGTACTTCACTTCTTCTTAACATTGAAAATGCCATGGCATTTTTCTGTGGCTATTAGGAATGCCATGGCATTTTCTATGGCATTGGAAAATGCCATGGCATTTTGCCATGGCAATAAGGAATGCCATGGCATTTTCCATGGCATTGAATAATGCCATGGCAAAATGCCATGGCATTTTTTTTTAAATATTGGAGTTTGATGAAATTTTTTTATCAAATATTTATTTTTATAATTCATATTCTACAAAAATGTAATTTGATGGCAATATTCCTATTCGGAAAGCGATAAAATTTGGGCGGTCAACTTAGGACTCTCCGTACCAGTCCTAACTTGTACCGAACAGCATTGAAGGTATCAGCTCATTGAACCTGATATGATGAAGCTGCCGATTAGACGTCTTGAATAGACTTCAGCAAAACTATATTAAAAACGTCTCTAATCTGATATGGTCTTATTTGTTTATAAAGGGCTTCGGATCAAAAGGTCAGTGGCAAGTGTTTGATACGAAGCAATGTTACGCTGCTACCTCTACCGAAGTCACAATGGTGTTACAGTCTTTATCCCTGCACTAATACTAGCAAGCGTGATATCATTTACATACTCTTGAAAGCGGCTTTAAACCCCAACTCCCCCAATATGATCATTTACACACGAATATAGTCTATCTAATTGAATTTTAAAATTCCCTCTCAGTAAAACGCTTCACTTATTTCCGTAGGCTTTCGGAAAGCCTAATTCTTTTTTAATATGCACTTTGCAGTTTTAGTAATAGTTACAGAACACATTCGCCTTATCTAGCGACAGAAATCATTTCACAGACCTAAGTCACAACAAAAAATTAATTCATGCATGCTGTTTCTTCATTGACTGAAACATTGCAATGTAGTTAATGTTGCAATATTAAGCCGCTAGGGGAACCTACATGAAGCCCTAAATTAGTTCATAGGTTGTGTAGGAATAAGTGAAGGAACTACCTCTGTGTGGAAAGAATGTATGTGTCAGAACATGAAACAGAGATTATAACGTACCAACGAGAAACACCCAAAATGATATTTTATACAATTATAGACTGTTGATGAGGTCAATACCTGTTGTTATAGACCCGAGGAAATCATTATTGACAGAGGACGAAGTCAGAGGTCAATATCGCTTTCCTCGGGTCTATAAAAACCGGGTATTGACCAAATTCACGAGTCCATAACTTTCTATTATGTTTCGAATTAAAAACGAAAAGACAAGAAAAAACTACAGTTATAAACAATTTGGTCAGATGACGTCACGATAACAATATCATGACGTCATGCAACAACGGTTTACGTCATTACTTCTATTTCAAGTCAATATCACTTTTGGTCAGACTCGGAGTGAAGTCAATATGCTTTTCTGTCTACTGACACGTGACCGCTTCTCGGCCAATCGGATTGCCGGAAAAAAGACACCCAATTCAAAATGTCAGTAAGAGAAGTGTAGGATGTTAACAAGATATACACCATTCATAAAACAAACACATTTTATAAAATGAAAACGGCAAATGACAGCCAACCCAAAAAATAAGTTATTGAAGGAAAATCGAAAAAATCCATCTTTAATTTTCAGTTAGATAACCTGTTCTCTTTAAATAATTTAAGTCACAATATCAGGATTATTTAAGCTTTAAACTGGCGGATCGTCATAATGTAGTGGGGTCAGGTCAGGGTCCTTTGAATAAAAAACAATTACTTTGTGTACTTCGGCAACCCACTTTATCCACATTGAAACCTTTTTACAAGCTAGATAAATGGCTACGAAGCATGGGGTATGAACTAATCTGTTTGGCAGCGTGCAGGATCAAAAAGTACAATTATTGCTGATTATACATTAAATTGCGCTTTCAACATGCCCTTACATTGGCAAATGTCCGGTCCAAGAATACCCATTAAACCTCCAAGATGAAGTAATATTTGGATTATACCGCAGTGGTTAGCGCGTTCGGCCTTGAATCAAGAGGTGCGAGGTTCGAATCCTGCAAGGGGCTCGGCAACATTGTTTGCTGTAGAGACCTGTTCTTAATGCAGTTAGGTTTGGGTGGAATACTACACTGAATTTCAAGGCAGTACCAGCCATGATTTTTTATTAGCAGCCGTTTCACCGCAATGCATAGACATACATTGTGTAGCAGTCTTTTTTTCCTGCAATGATACTAGCAGCCAAGATGTAAATGAAATACTTTTGAAACAGGCGTAAAACCCCAAATTACCTCACCTCACCTCTGAATATAGTGGTCATCCCGCCAGTCCCGTCGTCCTTACTTCCTGTCAATTTAATCATTGTGTCTCATAAACTGTTCTGTCAATTCTGTGAATAAGATTCGTTTTCAATAAAAGGGTCCATTAATTTTCAAAAAACGTTTTCTTTGAAATAGGAACTCGTGAGAAATCCCATTAGAAAATATATACAAATTCCGTTGTATTTCTATATACAAAAGTGAAAATATAAGCATCTTATGTTTAAATGTGTGTAAAGGGAATGAACGTGTTGCTCTGACATGGTTTGTTGCTTTAGACGTGTATTCAAAAGATAGCAGACAATCCAGTTAAGACCAAAGACTTGCCTGTTGTCGAGAATGTACATACCTACAATGCCAAGTACAGGCATAATGTCAGATAAATAGTCCGCTAGAATCCTTTGATCTTCAGTCTAATCATGCTGGTGTATATGTTACATTTACATTGCGAAAATATAAAGATAATGTCATTTAGATGTCTAGACAGCTAGGCTTTTTGAAACTTCTAAAGTCAACTTTGGCAATGACCGTCCCAAATTGTCATAAATATCGTTTTAAAGGGGCGCAGTGCAGCAGACTTCCAATATGTCAAGCTATAAGAATGGTGTAATTTTCTCGTGAAGTAGTGGTAGTTCCTCGAGATTACCCTCCTATTCCTTGTTATGCAGTTCTTTCTTTAAGTCAATGTTATTCCAAACACTCTACTGACCAAATACGATGTCAGTTAGATTACAATTTTAACATTCATGTATGTCCTTTTGATTCTTCTATGCCTACTTTTTATGGTCGAATTAAGATGTCATACGATTTAGCAATATGAGCAGTCTTGTATCCACATTTCGATAGTTTTGCATATCTTTATGCTTTGGAGAACTTTGATTATACTTCCCTTGCCTTTACTCATTAACTCAAAGGTTAATTTTTAACTCTTGTTTTCGTTTCTATAGGTCATCCAGTTTAGAAACTACGTACTAATTAGAGGGTTGGGTTAAAAATACTGTTTTCTTATATGTCAATTTAAACACCATGACATTTTTAATCTTCAGAATACGCTACATTTGTCATTCACTTTAGCATAGACTGTTTGCCAATTTCGAATTTATTTGATATTTTTTAACGCACACTGATCATGACTGTCAATATACAATTGTTAACTCGTGTTGATGTAATGAATTATGATAGCTTTAATTATAGAAAACTGCAGGTTTTTCGTAAAGTAAGTCTTGTTGTCGATTGAGTTTAATTTTGTAAGTGTGGTAAGATATTATAACCATAAATGCAACTGCTATCAAGCTAAGGACGATATACGGATATACAACTTTGTTGTATATCCATATATCATTGTCATCCTTATACTACCAACTTCTAGAATGCCACTGAAACAATGCCATCGAGCTACCAAATGAAATATTTTGGTCAGAATGAATCTGGAGTTATTTTACCTATTTTTGTAAGTCCCGTGAAATAATTATCTTCATTTCATCTAACATGAAAATGTCTTAAGAGAACCGACATCTATGTATCGACCAAGCCATATATTGAAAGATCGAATAATTCTGTGTCAGGAAATATACTTATATCCTTGCACACACACATTTATATTATACGTACAATATACAATGATATATTGTAAATTATGTTAATCAGGTAACATCATGGTACTTCCTTGTTGGTCTTCTGATTGACACAATCACTCTCTCATGAGTTTACCCCTTGAGCAATATGTTAATGTGACATAATCTCTTTTGTTTTGAATAGCTAAATTGTAGTTAGAGATATATGTCAGTGATTTAAGGGTAATCATCTCATTGTTTATTTAGTGAGGGTCTATAGGTGTCAATGAAGGACTCTTCAAGTCGTAAAAGTGCATTTGAGACACTGCCCATGTTAGATTTATGGAATAATTTATAGAAAGGAAATATTTTGAAATCACCATTTGCACAAGTAGAAAGATGTTTATTTACAAATAAACAGCGGTATCTGCTATCGTTATTGTGTTGTCTGTGTAAGGTTTCCCTATTTCTTAGGCATTCAGTTGCTTCCAATATAGGATTTTCAACACTTAGGGCACATTATTGCATAAATGACATTTTGTGAATTGCAATCGAAGTTAGATTTTATTTCAAATGTTTTGCCATTGTCAAATGTGAAAGACGAGCCTTCTAATAAATGGGGACATGTGCCACATCTTTTATTTGAACATTTGGAAACTGAAGGTCCTTCTGTTGGGTTTTGGATACCATCATATTTCGCCCTTGTTAAGAGCTCTTAATGATTGTATCCAAAACCCAACAGAAAGACCTTCAGTGAAGTATGTATTTAATATATATATTCATAAATACACTCATCTTCAGTAGGTCGATTACAGTAACCTACATACTCTTGTTAGACGTTGATTAAAAAAAGTTTTTCTACAATGAATAGAATTTATATCATTCTTTGCTTGGCAATGTGTCTCCCACATGTCACATATTGATTAGTTTTGCCCTCCAAGTCAATCTTATTAGCAGACAGGTAACCTTGTGACCCTGTTCTGTGATAAACGGGGAAAGCGAGACCTTCAAGATTTCCGATAACGATTATCTCAGTACGTAGCAAAGTGGCAATTACAACTAATATGAGAAAATATATAACGTATATATATACCTTTTTTTCTTAAACTTTGCTTTGAACTTTCATTTTTTCTACCTGTCTTGAAATGAATTACAGCTCGTAATTGCCTTATCAATTATTTTACAGGGGTACAAGGGTGTATTTAAGTAGTGTTAATAGTAACACAAGGACATGAAGTTTAACAAGATTTAGAACAACTCAACGCCGTGTTGTATCTGAAATACACTCAAGTATACATTAATCCCTAATACTCTTTCTGTGGTTATATATCGTTTTAACATCATAAAATATATATACATAATTCAAAATAAAAAGTATAACGTTGTCGTTTTTCATAACAGAATTTGTTCAAAGGTTTCTTCCTCTGTCATTCTATAGTGTCAAGATATGAAAATTAAAATCAACCTGTAAATGCATATGATTATTATCTGTAGGTTGGGAATAAAACTGGTCGCTTATCAAAGAACAAAAGAGATCTAAACTTTTTCATAACAGAATGTGTTCAAAGATTTCTTCCTCTATAGTGTCAAGATATTAAAATTAAAATCAACCTGTAAAAGGATATGATTGTTATCTGCAGGTTCCAAATAAAACTCGTCGCTTATTAAAGAACAAAAGAGATCTAAACATCTTCTTGGAATTTTCTTTTTGTTATCAAGTGCTCTAGTATTCTGTTTGCTTACATTCTTAAATTGTCAATTCTTTTGAAAGAAATGTCCTAGTGTCCGATGCGGCCTAAGAGTAATTGAGGGGTCCGAATGAAGGGGTATCTAAAACGTCTATAAATTGCTACCCAGTCCTTGAAAATAGTTCAGATGAAGATATTCTGAAAGCTGAAATAATTGACTGTAACAAATTGTATTATTTGGAATCCTGGAATTTGGTTGCAAAATGGAAAATCATCATGAAATCGAGTAATTTTCGAGGTGGTTGCAGTCCCTTATAGGCAACAGCAACCAAACTAGTCATTAGGCTTACTTGCTGATGTTTATTTTCTATCAAAATTAGTTTGCTATCAGAGGCATCTGTTACAGCCAATGAGAATAGTGTTGAGATTTGACAACAATTCGAATTCGTCTCGGGGCTACGTTGTAAAAACAAATGGCAATTTAGGAATAATTTGGTCAAGGAATGTCATAAATACTTACCAAGACATGATAAACTATAGAGAATGTGAGATTTAGCAAGGTGAGTAGAAAATGTCCATCCACTTTGTCAGAAACGACAGCGAAGCGAGACACGACATGATCGAAAACCGGACTCGGTAGTTGCCGATGTTTCATTAAAATGTAAATAAAAAGCCAGGTAAAGTTCCAACATTTGCGATATCTTCGTTAAGTTTCTCTCTGTAACCAAATTATGTTCAATCAAGACTCTTCTGTTGTATGAAAACGTGTATTTTGATGGTTTCAAGAATTTGCGACTGCAATCAAACTTGAAAATTTGACGTTTTAAAGGTAATAAATCGGTCTGCAACCATACTCAAAAGGTTTAATGTGATATATCATTGTATAGACAATTATCTCAGTTATAAGAAAAAACCCAAATGGGCTTTTTTGAAAGACTAGATTGCAATTTACAGTTGTTTTAGAGACCCCGTCATCCGGACCCCTCAATTACTCTTAGGCCTTCAATGCTAGTATTTTAAGGCGTCTTCAACCCAAAGTAGCAACTCCATCATAAAATATCTAAGTCAAATACCATTATTTGTGATATATATTGAAATTAATTTAGATTTGGGATGAAAATCAAAGTACAAACACTTACATAAAAATGCTTTGAACATAAAAAAACAAAATTTGTTTTTAAGGTTGCAGCCATCAACTGTGATCTGTTAAATGACAAAAGTTTTTCTAAAGAACTTCTCATTATTTGTGAGTGTTCCTGTTAAAGTAGCGCTCTTCCCCAGCTGGTTTGATGAAATATCTGATTACGTGATGTACTGGCGACCCGTCAAGAGACCATTATTGAGAGCAATGGCTTGATTTCCTTTGAGAAACCTCCAATTTCTCATCAGAGTCTAGACGTTCTATCCAGGAACGAGAATGCAGTATGCAATTCTTCCTGAAAACCATATGCGGCCTCCTCATGATAGACAAATGACAAGAGGTGTGTTCTTTGTTGCAACATATTTTGTATTGTAAAAATTTATTTAAAGGGCTTTACAGAAATAAAATGATTATCGAGTAACATGGCAAGGTGAATATAAGAGGAATGTTTAAAATACAAACACATTGCCAATATTAACTATATTTTAATTTATTACCAACATTATATTTTATATTCAAAGTGTGTTATTATCTATCTTCAGACCCCTGCGAGATAGAACTTACTTAATTCACGCCGGCGCTATTCGTGAAAGTAATCGTTTTGAAATTCCACCATCTTCGTTACCCGAGGGTTATTCTCGATTTACACCCACTTACCATTCACGACATTAGTGTGTTCTTTGTTATAAACCACCTTGTATTTTGATCACGCCAATCAGGTGTCAATGTTTGGCAGTTTAAAAAAGAATGGAACCACACCTCACTGCCGCCGCTGATGACGATATATTGCTTGAAAGACGTCTTCCAGACAGCCTTTATTATAAATACATTCATGAAAGGCTCATGTAAAAAAATCTAGGTGTTTCATAAAATTGAATAATATACACATCGACAACGTTTTGATAAAACAGAAGTCAGATTTGATATATAATTGAAAGTATACCCGATATGTCGTTTATACCAGCCACTAGACGAGGGAATAATCATTTATTGCACTGAAAGTAACCGGGTAGACCAGAAAACCTCATCTCTTTACAGCTTATTTAACTTATTCTATGCCGTCACAGCGTTTCTTTTAGAAGCCTCCATAAGAAACTATGTTTATTTAAAATCATTACATTTCCGTTAATAAAAATAACCAAGTTAGAAAAATAAAACTATTTTACGAAATAGAGGTTGGATTTGGTCAGTTTATTTTATGCCATAAAGCTTTTGCTGTAATATATAGTTTAAGAGGGTCCTTTTGTCGAGCTCTCTTGCAGGCTTATCTAAGGATAGAAGAGGTTTTGTGATAATTACCGTCATCACTATTTTGACGAATAAAGGCGTTTGTACCAATAAATGCGACTGCGATATCAAATTCCTTTTAAAACGTTGCTTATCTTTATCTTTCTTTTCTAAACAACTTTAAAAAATTGTCCTTCCATTTATTATATCAAAAAACGTATTGTTTCACCAGTTATCAAACTCAAAATCGCTCGTTGACTATGTTTATTACACGTCGAAATGGAAACCTAATTAGATTCCTCAATGTTCATTAAATGAGCAGGAAATAACAAGGCTAAGTCTGCAGCAAAAGCATATCTGGTTTGCTATATATCCTAGTACGAATTAAACCAACAAGAAAACGTCTCATTCTCAATAGGAAAATTAATCTTTAATGTAAACTGACCGCATTCAGTTCCTTCTCAAATGGGGAACAACGTTTATGTTTGTAACCTGCATACATTTACATACATGTAATTACTCCCATAACACACTTAATATGGTAATCATTTATTTCCAAACGTCCCGAAGTTCTCAACAATGATGTTGTTATCCAGAAAATTATGTCTTTCCTAAATTCATTGATTGCAAATTGTATATTTGGTTGATGTTGGCATTTTTCGAATTGACAAAACAATGAAGGAGTAGTCAAATGACAAAACAAGTCCACAGATGCAGAAACGATGAAGAAAAAATATGTGCTAAAGATTGTGAAGACGTCAGAAGATGAAGAAGGACTGAAGGAGAGTAACATTTTTAATAATTATGAAGATGAAAACAGATAAAGGAAGGCGATGAAGACGTGGATAGATGAAGGAAACACTGGCGAAAGAAACAGATACAGAAATATGAATAAATTGGAAACAGATGCATATATAAAAAAAGGGAAAACGTAAACAGATGCAGATAATGATAAAGAAGGAGACATTGAATAAAGAAGCAGATGAGGGGGGAATAAAGAAAATGGAAGAAATGCTAAGAAAATAACAAAAACGTACACAGATGCAGAACATTAAAAAGAATGAGACAATAAACAAAGACAGTGACAGAATAAAACACAGAAAAAGGAAAAAAGATACAGTAATCGAAAAAGCAGAAGATAGATGCAAACAAAAAGAGGAAGAAGGAAACAAATACAGAAGTAAGAGACACAAGAACTACACACTAAAAAAGAGATTTAATCAATCGTGATAGTTATAATGAAAATAAAAGGCTCGATCATGAAAAGCGAAAACGGGAACGATAATAAGAACACTGCTTACCCATTGAAACCGAATTGATGTGTTTCTTATCAATCGCTGTTCCTCGAAGCAGATTGAACGATATCTCCAGCTTTTAATGTATTGTTTTCTCTTCAAGATAGATTACTTCTGGTGTGTTGAGTCAGCGGTCAAATAAAAATGTCAGTTGATTTTCTCTTAATGCTCTCTGCCTATCGGTATCTTTACGTTTTTGTAAAACATTTTTAACCTCGTCTCGTTTATCATAGAATAAAAGCGTATCACTGATTCCGTTAAGGTAACTCTGAAGATATTTTATAAGTTTAACCTCATCGGGGTCTCTCGAAGAGTTTTATTTGCACCTCAAGGCAATAGACTCGAGCTTTTTTATCGAAGATCACGTGATTTAGAAACAAACAATCTTGTTACCGCAATAATGGTTACACAATAATGACATATACCAGCGAAAAAACTTCTACTTTATTGTATATGTTTTGCAGGAGGTTAAGCTATACTAATCATCTGTTACCATATATAAATCACACAAAATGATGCCAATAGTTTCGTTTTCATTGGATTCACGATTTAAATGCGCATTCAACCTCAATTGTGATTGTGCTGGTAGATATTCGTGGCATTGACAAGTCAAATAAAATGCTTTCAATAATAACAGCTTTCGTCACATCCAGTTAACGCAATCGTACATGTTATGTATTACACCACCACTCAATAATACAAGTTTACCATTTCAGCGAGGGTGAGAAAACGTCAATTACAAGTACTGTTCAGTTCCACTTTACATAACAGAGCAGTGTTAAAATCCTTTGTGACCTTTGTGTGTAACTCATATTAGATAAGCGTGAAAATCAATCATCTGTGGTCATGGCTTCGATTCGTACACGCACACGTTCACGTGAGCAATGAATTCGTGTAAGTTGTAAATTATTTGGACATTCCTTCTGTCTGCCTCCAGTGGTTCAAGCCTTAAAGAGCCACTCCGTAATTTTCATAATGTATTATTTACCTTTGATACGAACCTAAATGTCATATCTGGTGATATGAAATCAAAACATGTCAAAACGTTCCATGTCCAAAAGACATATATATAAATATATGACAACTACTGGCTTTCCATGTAAATCTAAAAACAGCCTTATAAATGCATAGAGGTGTAGATGTCACGTCCAATATACATGATACTAATTTGTAACCGAACAAACACTGTCAACTCCTAACTGCCCTCCTGGGTGCCTTAGATGAGTCTCCAATATTACGTTTGACTATTTGATAAATGCACAGAGGTGTCGATATCACACCCAATATACATGGATACTAATTATAAAACCTAACAAACACTATCAACTCCTAACTGCCCTCCTGGCTGTTTTAGATAAGTCTCCAAAGTTACGTTTGACTATTTGACGCGCGCCACTGTCCGGTTTTCGATCATGATTGCGACGTTCTACCTTCATATTGTCACTGTAAAAAACAATAAGCTTTAAAATGTGTCTTTTTGATAACAGTTGATACTTCGCGATCAAATGACACTCCTTATTAAGTTTGGCATATATGACTCACAACAACTCACGGAGTGGCAGTTAAAGGCTCTTGTCAGGTCACATTGTCTAATGCCATAACTTTCATACGTTCATTCAAAACCCTGCACAATATCAAAATGTGCCTAATCGCTGATTGGCTTGAGTGCACAGGCCCCTTTAAGAGAGTACCTAGATCAGGAATGCTACGATACGAGTGTCAGCTTTAAAATGTGTCTTTTTGGTAACAGTTGATACTTCGCGATCAAATGACACCATTGATTAAGCTTGGCCTCCAACAACTCGCGGAGTGGCTCTTTAAACAAAAGAGGTTTATGCCGTGTTTCGCTTCTATTTATCATGTATTTATCATGTCCCAATATTGTTCGCAAACACTGAATGCAATAGGGTTGCATTCCTTTACAAAACAGAAAATAATTGAGTATTTTGACCATTCGTTTTTAGACACTTTTACTTGACAATCAGAAATTGGAAAATAAAAATTGCGTTTGAACATATAACGTATCATTGTTAATCCATTATATAATTCATTAACAGATCAATTTTTTTTGACGAATATTATCTTTATCTCTCCAAATGATCTTTGGATGATTACATTTAGATATACTTATTTACTCTAAACGAGATAGACAAGATTTGTTGATCATGGGAAATGCTAACGTCTATCAATATAATTGAAATGGGGTAATTTTAACAGTGTAATTTGGCCTTTAATTTTCTTTCCCGGGATACTAGTAAAATTTATCTGTAGCGATGAAGGCAGACGCGTGACAATTACAACGACTGTGACAAGTTAACCATTGTGTTCTTCATCCTGATAAAGAGGATTATCTCACTATCAGCAACGAGACAAAATTCTTAAAATGATAACCAACTATTATACTATACTACTATCTACATATTTTACATGATGTTTCGCAAGTTGCTGATAATATTTCACGTTTTTTACTTGTTATTAACACTTGTCAGATGATATTTGTATATTGATCTCGGAAATTATACGCCATTAAAGCAACAGCTTGTTCATTTACGATTGCATGATTATGTCCTTAAAATCTACCAAGGACCGTTGAGAATATCTGTTTGATTAAGATCTTAGTTCTTTGTTTTCATTTAAAAAATACATGGAATTTAGTTTGTTTTATTTTCACTTCCCTTCATCATGTGACATGAGCACGTCATTTAAATTTCAGTTATTCAAATAATCCAACATAAGATACAAAATCATTATCTTCTATTGACAATAGTGAGTTTTCTCAAACGACATATTTTCAAAAGATTTGTTATCAACGCACTGATTAAAATGTAATTCGAGAGTGAATTGTATCTAATGTATCATTAATGTCAATCATTTCAAAGATCGGCGATTTTAACTAAACCGTAATTCTGTTCAAAGACTTACTTCACTTTTACATTTATTTTCATTTAATCTTTTAAAATTTGCCGTTGTCACAAGACATCAAACGCCACGTATATATTTAAGTTCCGTGCAATTTACTTTTAAAAAATAATGTTCATGATCTTATTACAGGTGTATTAATATGGTTTAAATTGAAAAGCAATTTGAGATGAAAACATTTCATTATGACGCATGTACAGCGTATGTACAATATTGATGTCTATGTGAACATCTAAGGGCCAAGTTATCAGATAGTTAAAGAAAAGCTCAGCTAAAGTAATTACTAGTAGTTCACTAGCTTTAAATTTATACTCCTTTCCTACTCAAATATACCCCTTCACTGCACCCTGAATAGAGTAGTTGAATAGGGAACGATAATTCATTATATTATTTTCGTCAGCATAGTTTTTGCATTATCCAGGGAAATAAAAAACTATCGTAGTTCATGTTTTATAAAACTGCCTATAATGATATTTTTTTCAATTCGTGAACGTTGTAATATTTAGTACATAATTAATCTATCATATAATGAAAATTGATAAAATCACAAATTTGACATGGAAAAAAAGTAACTATACCATCATGAAATCAACTCTCCCACGCCCCTGCACCGATTGAATTGCACATGTTATGGCAACGGCTACTATTTCCACGTGCGCCACATGCTTTACCGGTCTAGTGAGTTTCGCTGGGTTCTGACAGAAACATATCTTTCTTTCAATTCTGTAAATTGTTTCAAAGAATAGAAACAGTGGTTTTTAATTCTCAGGAATCGAACTCTGGACTTAACATTGTGTATTTCGCCCCAACAACTGAAGTAAAAGACAACAAAATATAGTCATCTAAAATAATTTTAATGATAGAATCCACAAGAAATAAGTACAATTGATTTATGTGTGATATGACCCACGTTATATTACGAAGCTAACATTTTCACAGGATAATGAACTTTTTTCATTAATTTTATGTCTCCTCCAATGAATCAAAGAAATCAAAACTTCCTTTCTTCATGGACAATGAATCACCTCTTGAAAATAAATCACTTGGTCTACTATCATAATCAAACAAGAGAAAATCCTTTAAGTATTTCAATCTGAATTTCTCCAGATCCTCTAAGGAAACTTCGCTGTAAGCTTGTAGATAGGCATACTTGCTGTTTAACCTTGCCCCGGAAGTACTTCTGTGGTAGCCATCCAGCAGCAAATTTGTTAATGCGGTCAGGTTAAGAGTTTTGCTTTGTTCGTGTGTCAGAGGATAATTGTCATCTCTTTCAATCATTCCAGATATTTGTAGCTGGCGCCAGAGCCGCCTATAAATGTTGTGGTGCGTGGAACAGCTAAGTAAATTGCCCAGCATACCATATGTTCGCTTTGAGTTAAATATAATGTAATGAATGCTATTTTCCTGTGCAAAGTCTTTGAACATGACATTTTTGCCTTTAGTTACATTCATGATGTAATACACATCCGTTTTGAAAGTTTCTACTTTCCCAATGACGTCATATTCAACGTTGCATACGTCACATGATCTGGACACTGGCTTGAAATGCGGATCATAACTATCTGGATTGTTGGATATGAGATATTTCACAAGTTCACTAAACCTGAGATTTTTTCCACATCCGGTAGTTTTATTCCGGATTCTATTCTGTGCATAGTGCCAATACATAGAGTTTGGACTGAAGAATTTGTCCATATAAGATGAAAATATTCTTTTGTAAGGATTCCTTGCAAACATAAAAGACAGGGAATCATTCCTAACTTTATCTATGTATATATCCCGTTCTTCCTCGGTCATCGATTTCGTCATCTTGCTAAGATAGTTTAGCGGTGCACCTTTGAAATCAAATGGATTTCTATAGTCGCCATAGTTTAGAACGTGCAGCATTCTAGCCAGGAACTTAGAGGCAACCTTGGCTACAGGACAATACAACGTTTTCACATGTTCATAAAACGCCAGTTGCCTCCCTACCTGTCCACTGGTCAAGCAGTTTTTCTCAAACAAGGAACAGACCGCTCTCACGTGTTCTCTTCGTTTACTCATAATTGAGTCTACCTCTTCATCCTGTAAACAAGTTTGATAAAAAATTGTAGCTAATCTTCATCCGATATCAGAACTCTACATAGATAATTCAACAGATATAATTTCAAGTAATACATGCCTATATGTAGATAATTCAATATACCAAATAATTGTAAACTCAGGAATTATCTAATAAAACAAAATGTAAGAAATATAAAAGTTATACATCAGTATCTTCTTACGGGGATTAGTTGTCGTACCCTTTGTCTTTCATATTTGATGGTGATGATAATGATTATGATGATGATGATGATGATGATGACGACGACGTGCATGATGAAATAATGGTGATTGTAATGGCGATGGTGGTGATGGGAATGTTGAAAGTGATTATGATGATGACGTAAAATATGATGATGGTTTTGGGAAGTTGGTGTTGGGAATGTTGTTAGTGATGATGCTGACGACAATGACGAACATGATGATGAATGTAATGGTTTTGGTGGCGATGGGATTTTGTAAGTGATGATGCTGACGACAATGACGAACAGGATGATGAATGTAATGGCGATGTTGGTGTTGGGAATGTTGTTAGTGATGATGGTTATGATGATGACGAACATGATCATGAAATAATGATGATTGTAATGGCGATGGTTGTGATGGGAATGCTAAAAGTGATTATGATGACGATGAGAACGAAGAATATGATGATGAATTGATGATTATTATAATGGAGATGGTTGTGATGGTGATGTTGTGTTTGGTAGCTTGGCTGAATTTAACAACAAAGTTATTATCCCTTCAAGGGCAAGTAATCACAGAAAAAAGGTAGAAAATAGTTATCCGTATTCGTAGAGGAAATAATAAAGTATCACACAGCTGGCGCCTTTTTGTGTGAACACCTTTAAATCAATAGAGGTAAGGAATTTCCCATAGCTTTAAAGATAATGGTATATTCGTTTTAAAACTTTTTCTTTTGATTCAAAAACATTGTCTTGCAATTGGGAACACTTCTTGTCGTTTTCTTGAGATCACTTCATTTTATCCGAAAGTACGTGCTACTGCCTCTTAAAGATTTGTCATCAATTGAATATGAAAAAATAGAAGAATGTGCATGTGGTTTTCACTTCAGTAGAAGATTTGACTGGATGTATTCTCACCATATAATCATCAACTTGACTTCCAAGAAGTTCAAGGGCTTGTCTGTGTGGCTCTTTAAACATTTCTTCTTGTTTTTCACCGACAGAAACTTTAACGTGTCCTCCATAGTATCCTGTTAATGTCACATGAAATAGACATACATGAAATAACAGAAATTGTTTACCACCACATACTATAAATATTTGAAAGCAAAACTTTTGATACTGCCACGAACAATGTAAAAGGAGATTGTAAACAGTTTGAAATGTTTTATTTATTGTTATTTATTATGTATTTTATTGTTTACTTGCGTGCTTATGATAGAAAGTACGTTAATTGTTTAATTCAAAGTTAAACTATACTATTGCCGTATTTAAAAGAAAGAAGATCACAATTGCAGTCATTGCAAATCAGCGTATATGAATCTGCTCTCTCTCCTCTAACGGCTGGAACGGCTTGATACTTGTAGCTTAGTTCAACTATTATCATTTCAGCCAATGAAAGGTCGTTATGCAAGGAGCGTGAAGCCATTATCTTGAACTTAACGGATTTTCAATCCGGGTGGTGCCACTGTTGCTTGATGCGGGTCGTTTAATTCGCTTCTTAGATAGCTAGCGATACGAATCTTTTCTCTTGAAAGAGATAAGGGTATTAGGAAGGAGCGGGAGCGAATTTATTTACGCTGATTTAGCAGGATGACATGCAGTGTACATAAACACATCCAGCAATATGCATTCTTGTCCTTTTAAGTTCACTGGGGGAGATGAAAGCACATGATACAGAAACAGTTTCATGTTTACGTATCATATTTTGAAAAACATCTGTTCACCGAAACATATCTAATTATTGATTGAGGTCGTTGGCCATCAACACTGTTTGTAATATACAGCAATGTTTACTGACTTCGTTCTTACTTTGTTTATCCAAAAAATCGCATGTTTTCACAATCCATAATCCAAATATTGTTGCAGTGGCTAGGGCAATCACCAAACCTCTCTTTAGGTGTCTTTTAGCCGTCATCTCCTTGAAATGAAAAGAAATTTCAATAATTTAGTCATAGTATAGTAAAGTTAATTTAATTTTTTTAAACACAAATCAGCAAAATATTTTTAAGTCCCTATTAAGAACTTTTTTATATAAAAATATTGTTTACGGACCATCGCGGAAAATGTTGATGTAACTTTTTACACTGTAAAAGGCCAAAACTTTATTCCAAATTAGCATGAACTGAACCCATATTACTTAAGATATACATAGAAAAATAACACATCAAAGAGCGTTTTCTACAAATTACAATATGAATGTGCTAGGATGACTACTCTTTCAGCATTAACGTCAACCTGGTTCATTGACATTGCAGGGCGAGTCTTGAGAGTGCAGTTTTGCTTAAGATTGTTCTTTTTACATATAAAGCTGAAGAATTTTAAAACATTTTTAAAAATATGGTACCTGACACTCTTATCGTAGCATTCCTGATCTAGGTACTCTCTTAAAGGGGCCTGTGCACTCAAGCCAATCAGCGATTAGGCACATTTTGATATTTTGTAGGGTTTTGATTGAACATATGAAAGTTATGGCATTAGACAATGTGACCTGACAAGAGCCTTTAACTGCCACTCCGTGAGTTGTTGTGAGTCATATATGCCAAACTTAATAAGGAGTGTCATTTGATCGCGAAGTATCAACTGTTATCAAAAAGACACATTTTAAAGCTTATTGTATTTTACAGTGACAATATGAAGGAAGAGCGTCGCAATTATGATCGAAAACCGGACAGTGGCGCGCGTCAAATAGTCAAACGTAATTTTTATCTAAAACAGCCAGGAGGGCAGTTAGGAGTCGATAGTGCTTGTTAGGTTATATAATTAGTATCCATTTATATTGGACGTGATATCTACACCTCTATGCATTTATAAGGCTGTTTTAAGATTTTCATGGAAAACCAGTATTTGTCCTGATATGTCTTTTGGACATGAAACGTTAATACGTTTTGATTTTATATCACCACATATGACTTTTAGGTTCATACCAAAGGTAAATAATATGGTATGAAAATCACGGAGTGGCTCTTTAAGGAGTAATTACCCAGTTCAGAAACACAGCAACATACGGGTGAATGGTTCTATCTAGAAATGGAATCGTTAACAAAACATTGCTTTATTCAGTTTTAAAGATTGTCAATACAAACGCACAAAAATACGTTTAGCTACATGAATTTGTTTCTTTATTTCGTAAATAGAATTTCCCCAAAGCGTTCAATTCAAACTGGCTAAAGGTTTTTTAGTTTTTGCAATTCCCTCTTTAACGACTTCTAGTGAATTGTTTTCACTCTGGAGAATGGATACTTTGCATGAATTATTATCAAACAAAATGTCAGTATTTTTTAATAAAAAAATTAAAATTAACCCAAAAACATTTTTCCGTCCCATATTTGTAATAATGCTCAATTAAAACATGTTCAAGAACAAATCTATTCATTTCTAATTTGTTAACATATTCTTTAGCGATAACAGTTTTCGAGAACAGATGTAACTTAATCTTAATAACATTTCTCACAGCAGGTAAA
The DNA here is from genome assembly GCA_921293015.1 of Phorcus lineatus. Taxonomy (NCBI): domain Eukaryota; kingdom Metazoa; phylum Mollusca; class Gastropoda; order Trochida; family Trochidae; genus Phorcus; species Phorcus lineatus. The sequence continues at coordinate 29,779,969 of OV121094.1, read as the reverse complement.
ACTTACCTCCTATAGGGCGAGTTGCAAGAGAACTAAATCAAATGTATGAAACAATGTATTTCTCGATCGTTTATATACGAATTGATTGTTTTAACAGTTTCTCACCAGCTGTTGTGGTATGTTACGCAACGAACTGTACTAATAACCCTTTCATAGTTAAGCCGTATATTGAAACTTGACAATGTGGGTCTTTCTTTCTTTCATTATTTGTAACAACATCATGAAAATGGTATTCTGTTCTCGAAATTCTTAATATTTATATTCAAAGCTTTTATGATTAAGCTGATCGTCATGATCGTGATTGATGAAAGACAAGTTTAATCAGTAAAAGGCCACAGGCCCATGACACATTTTTTTTGTCTAATTCATAACCTGGTACACATGCTCATGACACATTTTTTTGTCTAATTCATAACCTGGTACACATGCTCATGACAATTTTTTTGTCTAATTCATAACCTGGTACACATGCTCATGACACATTTTTTTGTCTAATTCATAACCTGGTACACATTCTTATGACACATTTTTGTGTCTAATTCATAACCTGTTACACATACTCATGACACATTCTTTTGTCTAATTCATAACCTGGTACACAGGCCCATGACACATTTTTTTGTCTAATTCATAACCTGGTACACATTCTTATGACACATTTTTTTGTCTAATACATAACCTGGTACACAGGCCCATGGCACATTTTTTGTCTAATTCATAACCTGGTACATATGCTCATGACACATTTTTTTGTCTAATTCATAACCTGGTACACATGCTCATGACAATTTTTTTGTCTAATTCATAACCTGGTACACATGCTCATGACACATTTTTTTGTCTAATTCATAACCTGGTACACATTCTTATGACACATTTTTGTGTCTAATTCATAACCTGTTACACATGCTCATGACACATTCTTTTGTCTAATTCATAACCTGGTACACAGGCCCATGACACATTTTTTTGTCTAATTCATAACCTGGTACACATTCTTATGACACATTTTTTTGTCTAATACATAACCTGGTACACAGGCCCATGGCACATTTTTTGTCTAATTCATAACCTGGTACATATGCTCATGACACATTCTTTTGTCTAATTCATAACCTGGTACACATTCTTATGACACATTTTTTGTCTAATTCATAACCTGGTACACATGCTCATGACACATTCTTTTGTCTAATTCATAACCTGGTACACATACTCATGACACATTTGTTTGTCTAATTCATAACCTGGTACACATGCTTATGACAAATTCTTTTGTCTAAATCATAACCTGGTACACATGCTCATGACACATTCTTTTGTCTAATTCATAACCTGGTACACATTCTTATGACACATTTTTTTGTCTAATTCATAACCTGGTACACATGCTCATGACACATTCTTTTGTCTAATTCATAACCTGGTACACAGGCCCATGACACATTTTTTTGTCTAAATCATAACCTGGTACACATGCTCATGACAAATTCTTTTGTCTAATTCATAACCTGGTACACATGCTCATGACACATTTTTTTGTCTAATTCATAACCTGGTACACATGCTCATGACACATTCTTTTGTCTAATTCATAACCTGGTACACAGGCCCATGACACATTTTTTTGTCTAATTCATAACCTGGTACATATGCTCAGTTGGAACATTTCTCATATACGTCTTTTATAATGAGGTCATTATCAGATTTGAAAATGTTGAAAAAATTTATCATGGGACTAAAATCTGTCGAGGGCTTCTGTAAATAGTTTTACCTTAATTCAGAGAAACGTCTACACTTCTCAAGAAAACATGAAACTCATAAACGTCCATGCCATTCGATTTACAAATAAACAAATTCTTTCATTGTGATTAATATTATTATATCTACCCATTTCAACTTCTATATGAAAGTGGCAACATCTAAATTTTAACATTGCAGATCGTCATTTATGGATAACAAGTTTCTGAAAATAAATATTTCTTAATTAATGTATTTAAATGTTAGAAATAATGTAAGAAACCTAAGCTTGTTTCTAAGGACTGTGTATATCTTACTTAATAAACATGTCTCAGGTACTAGATATTAACGTTCGCAACAGGCCAGACCAAGTGGATATGTAAAACGTCAGTATGGGTGACACGACGTAATTCAATTGGACCTAGTCGAAAACATAATTTCTATCATAGCCAACAACACTTAAAATTTATCATTGAATGGCTACAGAGAAGTTTCAAACAGAAAAATGCAGATCATAACATACAACTTGTCAATGATAGACATGTTAAGAATAAGAGAAATCGAATTGCAAAAAATATCTTAAATCTTATGTAAGTACAATGTAACAAAGGCAGTGAAATTCAAATCTTAAAAATATCCGAAGAATTGTCCTACTGCTAACTAGCTATATGAAGGCATCTTCCTTGGAAATGTTTACTTGACCAATAAACCTATTGTGCAACAACCCGACAAGTGCTGTTGTATAACAACATAATTATTATTGTCCATAGCATGAGTTGCAAATGTTCTTCCAACTGTGCTGTGCGCACTTATGTCTGTCTGAGATGTGTGTAAAATAACGTTACTCTGTTTCTTTCTACCAATGTATTTTATTTCTCATATAATGTTGATAGATTATTCAGATTTCTCTTGATAATGTGTTTGGGAGAATTTCGAACAGCAATATTATTCAACAAAAGTATTGTAATATCTCGGTTAAAATCCTTTTTTCTCTTCAACAAGCTTTAAGTTCAGATAAAAAAATCTATTTCCAACTTTTTCTGGTAATGTGTAGAGTAATTTACGTATCTTGCTTACGAATCTTTGTTTCCATTTTTAAGGTTTTATAACATTATTCGATTAAATTAATCATTAACTTGCTTTGGCCTTTGGAAAAATATGTTTGAAGCCTATCAATCATCAACGTTATACATCTTGTTTCATCATTGACATACGTTTAAAAAATGGTCACTTCGTTGATTGTGCGAGAGTAAGTGAGTGAGTGATTTTGGGTTAAACGCCGCTTTCAAAAGTATTTCACTTATAGCACAGCTGCAAGCATTGTTGCAGGGAGAAAGCATTGCGGTGACACCAGGAAATAGCGAACCATGGTTGATACCGAGCGTGGCATTCCACCTAAACAATACTGCATATAGAACAGCAAGAAAATTAAAGCTGTATTGTATTGTATCAAATGAGTATGATATATTTTATGAGTAGAAAACTTCCCATCCTTTTACATACTAGCGTTTAGAATCATTCTGTTACTCAGCGTATCTGTACCCAAAGGCTTGCATAATAATAATACTAGAAAATATCTAGAACACAACGGTCCTGTCATTCGGATGGTGGCGCTATTGCAAGATGCAAGATAGTTATGTCACTTGCCACTCATCTGTGTTGAGCGAGCTGTGTCACTAGAAACACAACTGTGTGACGCAAGTAATGTGATGATGATGATAGTGATGATGGTGATGATGATGATGACCCTAATTTGTTTTAGTTAATATTTATGTCTCTGGCCAACATTACGAGTGATGTAATAACATAAGGCGACGCTAGCAAGTTTGATTGCAAGCCTCTTTTCATTTTGGAAAGTATCTTGTCGTGTTTCTTTTGACAAAGGGTTCTGCCCTATTCTCTATTTCAAGAGTAATAGGGTCCTAGAAAGCTTTTTAATAGAAGTGTCTTAATCTATTTTCCTTTGAAAAATAGTTTTCCCCTTTTCTCCTCCGAAAAGTGTCTTGATCGATGCTCTATTAAAAAACTGTTTTGATATATCAACTATTGTGTTCTATTATTGTTGATTAGGCGTCTTTTCCTTTTCTTGGTTTACAGTTTTTTGTCATATTTTCACTTAAGAAAGTGTGCTATCATATTCTCATTTTTTAAAATATCATGTCTTCTCATCGTTTCCTTTTTGTTGTGTTAGAAGCGTCTGTTTAAACGTTTGTGCCCTGTTCACATTTTAAAATGCTTTTTGTCATCAACTGCCTTGTCCTATAAAATCTTTATAAAAGTGCCCTGACCTATAATTATGTTTAAACGCGCCATGTCCTATTCTATAAAAATGTTTCTGTCATATTTCCTGTTAAGATTGTCTTTTCATATTCTCTCTATAAAGATGTCTTGTCCTACTCTCTGTTTAAAAGTGTCTTATCCTTTTCTCTTCATAAAATATATTTGTCCTATTCTAATTATACAAAAAGTTGTCCTTTTTTCTTCATGAAGGCGTTTTTCCTTTTCTCTTTAGAATAGTTTTGACCTATTTTCCACATTTTTTATTCAGTAAGTCATTTTATTTTAAAAAGTGTCTTATCCTATCCTCTTTCTTAAAGCGTATTCCTTTGTTCTCCTTTTGAAGTATCTTCCAGTTTTCGAAAGTGTACTCAATTCTAAAATGCTTAAAAATCAACCACTATTTTGCTAAGATTTCACCTCATGCAACAGTAAAATTTTTCTACCATAGTTTTGATGAAAGGAAAGTTTAAAGACATTTTTTCTGAAACAACCGGTGTAGACGAGAAAATTTAAATTGTTAAAACTTAAAAACAAGCCTCTTCTTTGATCTTTTTCTCTAATTGCCATCAGGGACTACGACAACAGATGTCTCCGTTTTAATGACAAAATAAACTTCAAGGGAACTCTTTCAGAGTTTTAATATGTTTTACTGGAATATACGAGTATATATAAGATAAAAGTGAACTCTTTAGCAAATTATCGTGATACGTTCTCGCTTAAATTTTCGTATTTGTCAGATCAGTTATTGATGTAATACATTGTAGTCCATGTATTTGATAATCACAATTAAACATAAACAGAGTGAATCCTGCTCTGAAGATTCTATTGATTGAGTCCAATTTGTGGTGACATTTCGTTTCGGGTAAAATGCAATATTATCCTTATTTTGCATTTTAAATGTTAATCGAATAAAAGATCATGAAAGGATTCAATCATATAGAATTATAGTTAGAACTTCTTTTTTTTAAATCTTATTGCTTCATCGATTTTATTTATTTTTAAATATGTGTCTACCTCGAGTGAATTTTTTTCCATGGTCCCGTTGCACAGAACACTCTGTTTCCAAAAGTGATCGTAATGGGATTTTATGATGTTTGATCCCCCTAAAGAAAACACATTTGGCATTAATAAGTGATTATGTCGAAAATTTGAAAATGTACTACCGCCCCATTTAATTTTTAGCATTGGGCACGTTCAATTTGATATCATAGACTTATAATACATACAAGATTTCGGTTTCTTGAAATTTCTTTATTCATCCCAAAAAACGTGCTACTGTCCATTTAATATACTGAAATTGACCTATTGGTTAGTCAAAACAGAAATGCAAAAATAAAACTAAGTATGAGAAACAAATAATCACCTCCGGATAGCAAAGAAAGGTTGAAAGACTTTATTACAGGTCGTCTTATATTACAAATACAGAAACATCTAAATTTGTCCAAGACCTTAAACATCCTCTGTCCTAATATGAGCGTTTCCCTGGCTGAAAAATTAAATAACCTGATTGGATGCAATCAAAGTATGTTGTTCATTCAGCGTTGCCTTTTCAAAAGTTATCATTCGTAAAGCCTCAAGTTATTCTGAATGGTTCAGGAAAGCTCAACATTGTTCGAATTTTCACTTTGTACTTTAACTCTTTAAGTATTTTTATTTAGCGACAGCACCACTGCATGTCTCTGTGACAACATTCATGTTAACCATGTATGTGGTGTTTTCATTAGCTGAAACATTGCATATAGTTAACATTGCATATCAAGTCGCTGCCGGAAGCCCGAGAAAAGCTCGGATTACAACAGGAATTTGTATAGGAATTTTTGAAGGAGCTATGTCTGTCAAAAATGAATGCTCACAATCATGAATTCCAACATAAAAATCAAATTATAAAATCAGTTTTAAAAATGTTGTTACCATACCCACATTGGTAAAAACTGGAAGCTCTGGATAAGTATTATATTCTATCTGTCTTTTGTCTGACGCGAGCCATGTAGAACTGTGGTCAGATTTTTTCGCACGTACGGCGAAAGTGCGCAAAACAGAATTGACAGTGTCGTAAAATGACCCATGCAAATGAGAACCTTTAACTTTAAGCTAGTAAACAGCTGTTATTCGAGTTTTCTTTACACATTAATTACTGAGCACGACTTTAAATACACGAAGCTGATATATAGCCCCGAGAGACTTCTAGGATTGTCAAGATAAGATGACAAAGAACTAAAGATCGGCAAAGAGGGAACGAAAGCCAATGTAACAGCTTATTGCCACATTCAAAGTCACAAAACCATTATGTTCTTACACCAAGACAAAACTTTTCAACGAATCAAATTTGACACGTACAACATTCCGTCGCAAAACCTCTATAAGTAAAAGCGCCACTAGTTACTTTTCCATAAACTTTTAGGGTATCATATCTCAAGAAACAAAAAAATCATGACATGACAGTTAAAGATTATTGTAAAGGATTATCCGGCCCAAATGTTGATAAACTTCGGGTGACGTTATTGTACTTTTGATATGTTAATGGCGACTCATAGCCTACCATCAAACTATTTCGACTACCTTGCATTGTGGTGTCTAATAAGTTATTTCATATTTTTCCTAACTATCTTCCTTACATTTGTAGACCACTAACAAGGTAATTCATTAATAAGAAACAAGTTCTATTGATTTACAACTTATTCATTGAAAGAGTGCGACGTTTCGATAATTATATCACAGTGCATCTACACCAAACGCTTCACTTTTGCAAATACAAAACAAAAGACTGAATCCATTAAACAGGTTTTTCATTCATTTTACCGACTTGTAAATGTCTCATATAGGGCATGTTGATGATAAAACTTTTGATATGAATAGGACCAAATGAAGCTATAGTATATTCCCTTGTGTACTGTATACTGCATACTTGCAAGTGTGCTATATCAGCAATCAACGTGGGACAATAAATACGCAATTTTAGGCACGAGTATGATAGAGTATGATATAAATGTGTACTGATTTCAATAATTAAGGTTAACCTGTTTTGGTGCGTCCATATAATATTAAGTAAACATAAAAAGTTTGTAAAGAAATTTGTTCTTGTGTCATTCAAATTCAAACGTTGAAAAAGACCTATTGAATTTTTTCAGTGTGATCCGCAATTACATCAAGAACTATTCAATTAATACATTATGTGAATTGTCAGTTTTATTATAAGTCCATACTGTACGGAAAAAATATAATAAAGAAATTTAGATTGAGAAAAAGAAAGATTTCCTGCAAGTCGTAAAGGAGCACTGAACATTGTTTAGACGTAGGCAATAACATTTATGTATTTCACTATGCATTTGGAACGATCCTACACTTATTATATTGTTTATTCTAGAGACGTTCTGTCTCCAACATATTTAAGTCGAGTGCAACCTTTTAACTCATGCTTTCATTGGACCTTTATTGAATTTTAACAGTGATTTCTACTACCAAAGAACCCTCTGGAGCCACGTGTACTGTTTTCCAGACAACATGATGACGATGTATGAGAGATTAGCGTTGAGGAAATTGGCATGAAATTTTAAAGCTTGTTTAAGTGACTTTTTTTTGTTCTATGATTCGTATTTCTTTATAAAGGCCGTACTAATATCGTTTTATCAGCAGCAAAAGAAAGGAGGATTATAGGTTTTACTTTACAGTAACTCAAAAGTCATATTAACGTCCTTAAATAACTTAATGACTAGTAATGGCACGTTATCTTGTACATATCTCGGATAGAGGGGGGAAGTGACTGGGAGGGGGATTTCATCAGCTTAGATCAGCAACAATGGCAATAAACTGACAAGGGTTTATTCTCTGCCCCACAGTAAGACATGGGTTAAGGAAGGGACCTTCGACACGAGACTACATTCATATTCTTACTCTGTTTTCACCAAACAGTTTGAATAGTTGGAAGTGAAGATATTGTGATAGATTATCTAGATGTGCCTTAAATCTAAGACAGGGTGAAGAATCCAGTAAAATTGAGAATGGAATAAAAATTAGGATGGAAATGGAATAAAAGGTTACGTGCCACTGTGTAGAGCTTTGATCATTGAGTACGTGGGTGGAGTTTAGCGCAATAAGAACCATATGATTTACATCAGTTTCTTCTATTTCTCTATTTAAGAATGCATGTCTTGTGGATGGACAAAATAGGTTCAAGGCAGCTTTAGAAGAGTATTTTAAAGCTTTTTTACGTTCACCGAGATTTATTGCCTAAACTAAACAATTCACTTGGCGTTAGTGATAGAGCGTGTTGATGTAACCATGTATATTTCAAATGTATGACAAACGTTTTTGATAATGTCATTTTACTGGAAGGTATGGACAGTTTCTGAAATTAACATCTCAGTGGTTATCGGTTCATCAACGTGAAAAGATCAAGTCGTGATTTTGAAAGTAAAACCACTAACTATCAAGCGTCTAAGGTTCATCAATTAGTCACAATTATTATTTGGAAAAATTGTATTGTGCATCTACCCTGAAGGAATATCTATCGTAAAGTGCTGTAAGTTGTATAAGACTAGTTTCCCCAACCAGGAAGATTTGGAAAGTATGAAAAACATTAGAAGAACAATAATATTATTTTGTCTTTCACTTTCAAGTAAACATTTTGAAAGACGTATTTTAATGCCAACCAGGAAGGTTTGGAATGTATACATATTAAATTTTAGAAGAATATTAAGGAAAAGTGTTATTTTGTCTTTCCCTTTCAAGTAAACATTATGAAAGAGGTATTTTGATGCCAACGAGGAAGGTTTGAAAAGTATGCATGAAAAACATTTGAAGAACAATTCTATTATTTTGTCTTTCCCTTTCAAGTAAACATTTTGAAAGACGTATGTTGATGCCAACCAGGAAGGTTTTGAATGTATACATATTAAATTTAAGAAGGGCATTACTTTCGTCATCCCTATTTTAACATGAAATGAAATGAATATCTAATGCCAATAAAATCGTTGCAAACAGTTCACGTTTATAATCACAAAGTCAAGATTGTCATTTTACTCACAATGGGGAACTAAATTAAGGAAAATGTTAAACATATTTTATTTTACTATATTTTTATTTACTGTAACTGTAACTCTTTCATGGTCTATTTGTTAAAATTTTCTGAGGTAAAAGGTCTATTTTTCAGTCCAATTATCCGTTCGCGTAGAATAAGGAGTCATGTATAAAGCACAAACTTCATGCGGCCATTTCAGTGTGAAATAGCTTAACCTCAACTTAATTTCCTTTTTGTGGGATCCCATAATCTCCCCCAAGAAAATGCGCACAGCACCTTTATGATAACTATGGAATTTCAAAATTTCATGATTTTTCTTTATTCATAATTTGATATTATATGAAAACATAACAATACATGTCAACATATGGACACTGCAGCTGTATCAAGTTAAACCAGTTAAGTTTGAAAGCGTAAATTGCTGTAATGGCGTTTGTGGTATGCTGTACCCATCTTACATGTGTGAATGATGTCAAAATGTGAATGACCATGTATAAATATAAAGTCAGTTTCAACCAATGGTAATGTTTTCTCAAAGGTCATATTTAGCGTTGCGCAACATATATAAAGTAACCAGTTCTTCGTGTGCTCAAACGGAAAACTTGTCACTTTTCATCTGTTGCGTAACGCTGACCTTGGCCTTTTTTTTAAGCAAAATAATTTGTAAGTTCTCCTCCTTTTCCTTTCTTTGTCATTCATCGTATTCAGGTATGTCAGAGTACATTGCAAAGTCATATTAATGAATTCTTAAATGTTCATAAATAGATCTTTTGATCGGATCAATGCATGTACATTATGAGTGAGTGAGTGAGTTAGGGTTTAACGCCGCTTTCAAGATTATTTCACTTATATCGCGGCTGCTAGTATTATTGCAGGGAGAAAGCCCGCAACACCATTGTGGCTATGCATTGCGGTGAAACCTGCGAGCATCGGCTGGAACTAGCGAACCATGGGTGGTACTGCGCTGAAATTCAGTGTAGCATTGCACCCAAACCTGACTGCGTGTAGAACAGTTCTCTACTGCAGACAAAGTTGCCGAGCCCCTGGCGGGAATCCATGTACATTATGATCATGGCATGTCTCAGATATGGATCTATGTTTATCAAGATTATCTATTAATAATGCAGATTTGTCGGGTCGTAATAGACTAAGATATAGTCCCTGAAAAAAGGTTTCACCAAAAATGTATTTTTCAATATTTGGTTTGAAATAATATAAAAATGGAGTCCTGTACAATACTTCATTTCAGGCTGAGGCAACTAGACTTGCCAACATTTTCTAGACTTAAGCTGGCTCCTTTAATATTTTACCATAGGGTCTGGATGACAGACTAGGGTCGTAAGGAATTTTTACCAAACACTTTTGCTTGTACGATTTTCCCTTTTAAATTCAAATGAAGGGGTCAAGGGGTTTTAGAAGTTTTATATTTATGTCTGCGTACAGGACGGGTTGAACGATTTTCACCGATATCTTTTCAACTATCTAATTAGATTCTAACTTGAAGACATCCGTGGCGTGTACTCAATGACCGACTCTCTGGTACAAAATGATTAGTCTCGAGACGACACAGACTCACATAAATATCAAACTAATGGTTTCTTGATTTCATGTCTTTTTTAAGATATGATTTCTCCCAAATTCCTGTCTACGTTTCTCAACATCTATGACAATTTCATTTGCTCAAAAAAGGTTATACGATGAGTGGTCTAAAAGGTTCAAGAAATCTGAGAATTTGGACAGGGCAATTACGTCCGAATATGCAATTAATGGTTTTGTCGATTCGAGAAAATTTAAGTCTTGTAGAAGAATACCATTTGAATCAAACTTTTCTTGACATCAGAAATAAGAATGAAGCGTGGATGAGGAGTATTTAGTACATCTTGTCAGTTTAACCGAGAAAAACTAATGTAATCCTTTTTTTCCAACCATATTGTAAAGCAAATTTAAGTGGACATTCTTCTATGAATTCCTAAATTTTAAATCATAAGTAATTTCAGCGTTAAAAGATGTTCAAAGACGATAAATACCTTCTCAAGAAAAATGCTTCATTTATCATGTATTAAAAGGGACTAATGGCGTTTTTAAAGATATTGAATGAAATTTCAAAAACGTCACTGCATGTAACGCTGCTGTTCCTTTAGGCCTACATTATTCTACAACCTGTAAGCTCCAGCTGGAAATAATGAGACCTAGTTTCATAAAATATCATCTCCAAACTTCAATTCAATGCATTTAAAGCAGTTCTTTATTGGAAGTTAAGATAATGATTCTCCACACAGGGGCAGTTAAATTCATAAAATCCTACTTCATGTTAAATTCAAGTCCCTCTCTGGCTATTGGGAGGTTCCCAAAGCGGCAAAAACGCATCACATACTAGCTGACGAATATCAGCAAGAAACACTTCTCGCATTGACTACGTGCTTGCTTTCAGAGAGGCAGATGTCAACATTCAGTCGTCTTTTGATATGACTTTCTTCATAGTTCTGATGAAAGGAAATTGAAAAACATGTTTCTGATACGAACGTTGTAAATGAGACAATTAAAGTCATCAAGTCTTGAAAACAAGGTTCTTTTGTTTTGTTCTCTAATTGGTTGCAGAATTGCCATTAGAGATAACGACAACAGATGTCCCCGTTTTAATGATGAAAGAAGCTTCAAGGGCACTCTTTAATATTTTTTACTGGAATACATATAAGATAAGAGTAATATCTTTATCAGAGCATCACTATATACTTCTCACTAAGAGTTTCGTGATTGTTTGATCACTTATTGATGTTATAGTAATGATATACTAATGTGATGGTAATGTACAATGTCTAATTCAAATTGTTTTATAATTTCTCTCATATGTCACTGAGAAAGTGTTTTTGTAAATGTAACAATTCAGAATCGTCAGTTGTTTGAGACAACCAGTTGCTCAGTGCAGACCTAGAGATAAGGAGTGTATTTGGGTTTGATGTAAAAACTTGATATATATAAATATTGACTACCCGACTCAAATTTCAATTACCAACTCAGTTTAATATGGGTATCATATATCAAATATATCTGTCGGTTTATCTTCCATAGCCCTTTTCAAGCTATGAGTCATGTGTTTTCATAGGTACGAGTTTCAGATAAGGTTGGACTTAGCATTGCTGGCATGTAATTGTAAAACTGAAGACCTACACCAATATGAAAGTAAACAGCATTTAGTCGGGTTTTCTTTAAGCAGGGGAGATTAATTACTGAGCACGACTTTTATCCTGACAAGCTGATATATAGTCCCAAGGGACCTCAAAGGTTGTAAAGATAAAGTGGTTTAAAACTAAAAAGGGCTAAAGGGAACAAAAAAGGAACGAGTAACAACTTATTACCACCATCAATGTCACAAAACCATTATGTTCTTACACTTCGATAAAACTTCTCAACCAACAACTAACTAACCAATGTTGAAAAAGCTTCTGTCGCAAAACTTCAAAAAGTGAAAGGTCCACGTCATTGTTAATTTGTTTGCTTATCATAACCTCTGAAACAATTGAAAAAGCACACGAAATAAAACAATATTATATAGAAGCATACGTCCCACAAGTTCCAAGTTTATATATATCAGAAGAAGTATTTCTACTACCTTGCAAATTCTATTTAGATTTTGCTAAACTAATATGTTTGTTGCACTTATAGACCGGTCACAATTTATTTAAGAAACAGGAAACAAGTTCTTTGGATTTCCAACTTCTCCACTGCAAGTGTGCACCGTTTCTATACAAACACTGTTATCAAGCATCACCAAGCATCATCAAGCATCCACGCCAAAAGACGAGCTTTTGCGATATAAAAGTTCTTATCTATAGTAGAAGTTTTCTCATTTATTTTACCGACCTAAACATGTCTAATATAGAATTTGTTTTATGTTAAACTTTGTTATGAATGGGACCAAAACGAAGTCATGTCTTATTATATACTCAACTCTATGTATGTAAAACTCTTTGCAGCACCTGCATACTGATTAAAAATAGTCAGTCATTTGTTGAAAAGGCAATGAATAAGCGATGATTCGCGAATTCGTGCTTTAGGAATGATTGATGCGGATTTGAGAGTTGCCAGTGTCCCATAACAGCTTGGAGTTCATCTTGCAAACATCTTTCGAAAATCGCTAAAATCCTACCAACACAGTTCACGATCGTCAGAAATACGACCTACCGACCTACCGACAGAACTGTTACATCACAATTTTTAAATTTACGGAACCGTTTGTAATGAAAGCCAATCAAACCACCGGATAACACTATTGGCCCATATCCCTGGCCATGATACGGCGACGCCTAAGGGTGAATTCGTTACATTCTCCAAGGCCTTATGATGGTTCAGTTTAAACGGTACGGCTTCGGCAAAGACGATTTCGTTTGGCACAACGCTCCAGACCTTAATCCAGCTGAACACCTTTAATATTGGGATGAGACTGAGAAACGAATTCGCCGCGGAGCTCTATCGAATCAACAACAGCTTCGACCTGCGGTCTTGGACGTGTACAACTACATCCCTCGTGTCTTCATAAGACGTCTGTTAGGTCAATGAGACGACGATGTCTGTATAATCAACAACAGCTGTGCTTATACTCGGTATTGGTCACTGGCAATCACAGGTCCTGACATTCAAATTGTAACTGATTGCATCCCTGCGCTGTCAGATTATTCTGAACTCAGTAGAAACAAAATATGTCTTTTTCCGGTTCGTTTATGCTTTTGGCTATCGGAAGTCGCGTAACTTTTGGAGTCAACGACATATTGAGCGTTGTGTACTATTCAATATTTGTATATTTTAACCTGTTTTGAAGTGTCCGATTGATCATCTAATGTTAAGTAAACATAAAAAGTTAAAAAAGAAATTTGGTATTTGGTGTCATTCATGATAAATCTTAACAATCGCTTATTATATAAGTCCACAAGGAAAATGTAAACATATGATAAACAAATTGAGATTGATAAAAACTTAGATTTCCTACAAATCGTAAATAAGCAATGAACATTGTTAAGACTTGGGCAATGACATTTATGTATGTCATTATGCATTTGAAATGATCTCTTCGATATTATATTGGTTATTTGTACATTTAAGACATTTATGTCGATTGCAACTGTTCAATTGATGCCTTCATTGGACATTTATTGAATTTTAACAATGATTTCTACGACCAAAAAACCTCTGGAGCCAAATATACTGTTTTCCAGACATCATGATGACGATGTATTGGAGATTAGCGTGGAAGAAATTGACATGAAATTTAAAAGCTTGTTCAACTGACATTTATGGTGTTTCATTATTCAGAATTCTTAGTAAAGGCCATACAAGTACTCATTTTCTTCGCAGCAAAGGAAGGAGGCTTCGTGATTTTTGTTATTTAAAAAATAATCTATAGTTCCTATGAAGGTCCGTAGAGAACTTGAATAATGACTAGTAATGGTATTTGGTCCTGTGCATTGCTCGGAGAGAGGTTGGTGATACGTAACTACGTCATAGGTGGCGCTGCAAAATTTCCGTCCTTGTTGATATCTCCGTATGTCAGTCACTGTTAGATAAACTGAGAAGTGTTTATTCTCTACCCCAATTTAAGAGCAAGAGAAATTGGGCACGAAACTTTGTTAAAATTATTCATACAGCAGAACAAGTGGGTACCTGATTGTGAAGTGGAGACATTTTATAGATTACCTGAAGATGCCTCAAATCTCAAATCGGTTGTAGATTCCCACAGACGTGGAACGATGTCCGCCCTTAAATCAGGTTTATGCTATTGTGTGGCGCTATATATGAGCATGGAGAACTGGAGTGAAGTGTACCGCAATAAAACCCATCCAACAAATATGTTTGACGTTATGGTTTCTTCTATTCTCTATTCAAGAAAACTTATGACATGTAGATAACAAAATAACGTTCTTGGTATCTGTATAAGTGTAGTGTGCAATTTAATCGGGGAGTATTGACTGTTGCTAAAAATAAATTTTAAAGTCGGTTCATTATAGTCAAAGGATCAAGTCATGGTGTAGAAACGAAAACCAAATAACTAGAAAGCGATTAGTAAAAATTATTTTTTTAAAAATTGTATTGTCTACCTTCCCGGAAGGAATATCTACTGTTAATGTCTCACGTACAGCACTAGTTTTCGTCAACCAGGAAGGTTTGGAATGTATACATGCGAAACATTAGATGAACATTAAGGGAAAATATTATTTTTGTCTGTCCCTTTTCAAGTAAACATTTTGAAAGACGTCTTTTGATGAGAAACAGGAAGGTTAAGAAAGTATACAAGAAGAACATTAGGATATTACTTATGTCTTCCCTTTTCAAGTAAAGATTCTGAAAGACGTCTCTGGTGCAAATGCTTTGAAGATCTCTCAGCTTCTTTTGTGGGCAATGTTATTCCATAATTGCTTTATAACTTTCTGAGAATGATATTCACATATATGCTTGTGTTTGAAGGTGATATTGAGGAATGCTACATCTTTTGAAATAAATAGCTTACAGTATTATTGAAAATCTATGAAATATATGAAAACTTTCGTGTTTATGATCAGAATGTCAATATCGTTGCACGTTTTACTCACAAGAGTAAATTGAATTAAGGAAAATGTAAAATGTTTATAGGTTATTTTCATATAGGCATTGTAACTCTTTCATGGTTTATTTGGTAAAAACAGTACCACCCACGGTTTGCTAGTTCCAGATAATGCTCGCAGGTTTCATCGCAATGCATAACCACAATGGTGTTGCGAGCTTTCTTCCTGCAATAATACTACTAGCCATGATATAAGTGAAATACTCTTGAAGGCGGCGTTAAACCCCATCTCAAATCACCTATTTGTTTGAACACATTGGGGTAAAACGTCTATTTGATCAGCCCAACCATCCATTGGCGTTGGATAAGGTGTCATGACTGTATCAAACAAAAACTGCATGCAGCCATTTTAGTGAGACCACCTTGACATCATTCCAATCTGTAATAAGCTTAACCTCACTATCCTTTCTATTCATGAATTCCTGTTATTCGCCAGTATAACGTGCCTTCTTCAGTGTCTGATGAGTTTCCAGGGGACGATTTGTTCTTTCATGATTATTTGGTACGTTGATAAATATTTTTGAAAATATATATCAACATACAGCTGTAGCAAGTTTAACAAGAGTAGTTGAAAAGTATAGGCCTAGCATAGTACTCTTTACGGTTTATGCTGCGAAATTTAACTCAAAATTTCTGAGTGATCATGTATCAGAAATATTGTACCCAAAGCGGTGGAAACATTCTAGTTCATAATGCCAGAATCACTCGCAGAATATGTCTACTCAAAATCCAAGTTTAGTTCTGCGCAACATGTATAAAGAAACCAGTTCTTCGCGATCGTTCACTCATTGGGGAAACGGGTTACTTTATACCTGTTGCGCAAGGCTAAACGTGGCCTTGGTATACCTAAGCAAGAGAATTTGTAAATTTTCCGCCTTTTCCTGTTTTTGCCATTGATCTGAGGTTAAGGCATGTCAGGATATATTGCTAAGTCAGGTCAATGAATCTATAATGATGAATTTTTTTATTAGATCAAACGCGTACATCACGTTAATTGGATGTTTCCAAAATGTTTTTATCATTGTTTCTGTTATGTTTTGTCGATAAATAATATATATTTGTCTGGTTGAAAGGAATTGATACCAAACGCACCTCCGCTTTTACGATTTCCCGTGTCAAACTAAACGAAGAGGTCAACTAGTTTTTGATATAATACATATATGTCTGCGTGCAGAAGGGATTGACGTTTTCTCGCCGATCTCTGCTCAAGTAGCTAATTAGATTCTAACATAAAGACACCTATAACGTGTACCGAGTAACCGACTATCTGTCAACTAGTACCGAATGATTGGTTTTCAATTTGACAGACACCCGTATAAAAAAGAACGGACATAAAATTCATGATTTCTTGATTGCATGACTCTTTTTATATATAATGTTGCAAAAAAATTGTAAAAAATCTATGAAAATTTCATTGGCTAAAAAATAGTCAAACTATAACTGCCTTAATATTTCGTTGTTATGTTATTGAGTATTTGACCTTGGCCCCAGAGTGTGCAATCAGTAGTTGTCGCAGGCAATTTAAATATTCAAATAATATGTCGTGACTTAAACCTTTATCGAATTCTGAAACAAGATTTGGCCGTGGAGGAGGAGTGTTCAAGAAAAAAAACCTTTGGTAATGTTCTTTTCCCCCAATCCTATTGTGGAACAAACTTTAGGCAACACTCTTCTTCGTATTCTTGGTTTTAAAACATAAGTTTCTTGAGCATTAATAGGATTTTCAAAGATGGCAAATGGCAAATGACTTCTGAAGAATGTTGCAACTTCACGTATGTCAAGGCCATTTGATGCAAATAGCTTGATTCAAAACAAAATATAGAAATGTATATATAGGGACTACGGTTTGAGACAAAATATCCCCGATGATTGATTCACTTAACGCAAAAATAAAATTATCGTAAACGACTAAAAAAATGCATGGAAGGTGTGCTGCCGTGAACGAGGCAGATAAAATATTCATTCGCCTTCTTATAGCACAAGTAACTTTGACTGCATTCGATCCGACTTCTCCATTTCTAGCCGGAGAGTGAGTGAGGAAGTTAATGTGTAGCGCCGTAAGGGCAATGTTTGGGACATAAATGGCATGCCTGGTCCGAGAAGTGATTGAATTAGATCAGAGGTTAGCCTTAGGTGTAATCACTTGAGCTACCCCTGTGGGAAGAGAATGAAGGTTACAGATCATGTTACATTGTTTGAAAGCCAGATCCCAGTCTGTGATTTCCTTTGGAAAATGAATGTTTCTGTCAAAGCCTTTTCCTTAATCGAGCTACAATATCATATCTGAAAGAATTGATAAAAACCGGTTACCGAACATTAATTGTAAGCTAAGATAATCAGAGAGTAGATCAGCTGTTTGTTACAGATAAAGCTACAGAGCCCCTTTTAAATTCTCTCATTTTTGAGGAAAGAAGATTTTCTCTGCCCACAGGTGTAGCTCCATTATTAACTCCTACGCAACCTTTTTTCTTGAACCTCCGACAGATTTCCCTCAAGGCAAAATAATACAACATAAAGTACCTTGAAGTGAAAACAACCTATGCAGCCGCTAAATAAGGCCAATGTGTTTTGTAAAGAAGACTATTTGCATATTTGAATAAAGATGAGCTTTCAAAAAACATAAGGAAATATGGCGTTTTGAATGATAACTTCTGAAACATCGTCGCTGATTCCACAACTAATTTTTATTGTATCCAATCAGGCTTCTTTATTGATAGGCCGAGAAACGCTTGTTTTATGACAAAGGTATAGGAATTTATGACCGAGGCTTCCTCTATTGGGAGAGAATGTCTGCCAAGAAGTTGATTAAGCAATATCTTATCAATACAATACAATACCAATACAATTCATTTTCTATCCAAACAAAGATTAACTCACATTTTTTACTAATGTCTTCCTTATAATACATTTCTGTGCATCACAAATATGTAGAAATTTCCTTTGCGTAAAAAGTGAAACAGGATGACATCTCAGATTACGATGACTTTCAAATTAACATTTATTACAACCAATCAGAATTCTGTTACTGGTACAAGAAAACGCTCCAATTGTAACAGAGAATATGTTAAAAAAAACATGTTCTGTAACTTCCGTGGAGAGAACATGATATAAGTAACTTTCCATTTCTTCAAATCAGAGCAAATATCATATTGTTAATAAGGATGGGTATCGGTCCTAATTTCCATATTGCGATACAGAAAAGCGTATTGCAATACATATTGCAATATATTTGTACTTTTCATATTATAGTTTTTCCATGTTCTCATGACTAAAAAACAGCAATTATTACAATGATCAATGCTCAACTGGACCTCATTTTGCAAAGAGAGATAATTAAGTGACTAGTTTCGTATTTCAACATGTCTTTGCTGTTTCTACTTTGCACGTTCACCTTTGTTTACAACTTTCAGTAAAATCATATGGTATTTTTGTAACGTTTTTCTGCAATTTTACACGAAAATAAGTTAATTCTAAAACTTCCGATATTTCGGATATTTTCAGACGATTGTACCGGTACGTATTGTGAGGTTTCTGTATTGCAATATACCGATATACCGATAATGCCGTGCATCCTTAATTGTTAACTTTTGAAAACAAACAAAAAACAAACAAAAATGTTAATGTGACACTATTTATTTGCTACAGGGAGTCAATGGTAACTACTTATCAGACAGATGTACATATTTAAAAATCATGACAGTATCTGGCATACAACACTCACTTTAAGCTCTATCATAACGATCTACACAATTTACTTGCGAAAGAATATTTTGAAACAATTTTACTTGAAAATGTTACTATGTGACATCCTAAACATCCCTTAACATAAAGTCATTTCAAATGTATCAAATTTGACATCAACAATACAGAACTTTGAAACAGGTTCTAAAATACAATAACAGACATGATTTTAAATACCTCTTAATGCCTTATTTGCGTGGAATAAGATTATTAGAATCTGGTCAGGGACTCTATCTCTAAATTCCTTTCAAGAACTAAAGCTGATTAAATATGTGTGATTACAAGTCTATGTTATAGTGTGTGGTCTTCAGAGAGACCATTTGATGACTGGGAATGTTATATGTGGCTGAAAACCAATATTTACAAAAAAATAGGTTATAAGTAATTTCATATCTATATACATTTGATCCCGAAATACTAAAAATACCTTCCATCAATGAAAGTCAACCAGAAATCATATTTCAAATTCAAAACATAAGAAGGATAGGGTCTCCTTTATCTAAGTTCAAGATCTTATAATTTTAAGGTTAAATCTAACCTACCTAGAATTTAGCTAGAAATTGTTCTAATAAAGACAATACACATTGAAATGCATAAGCAATTGCACTTATGAAAAAAATACAAATATACGTCAAACAAATTGGTATATTTCAATTCAGTTTGTGACATTTGAACAATAATGCCAAGTTTTATATTTTGACGTTTTTAAGACAACACAGCTAATCTCAATATCCTGACAACATTTATATATCACATGATAATCTTAACAATGTAATCTTAACCATGATAAAACAAAATTAAAGCATAAAGGCTTAACTAATGAAGAAACTTAAAGCATAATTCATAACAAACCATTTCAACACTAAACCTGAAGTTAAGCAAACCATCAAGAGTTATATCCCTTGTTGTATAAGACGACCACATCAATTTTGAAATAGATTTTTTTCTGGAATATCAATCCCTCCCTCTACTCTTTGTGTAATTATCAACGCCATGTTTTACACCAACATCAGTATCTAGCTTGTTTATATCCAGAAAATAGCCATTTATACGTTCTCCACCTCCAATGGCCAATAAAGAGTTGTTGACAGTTTTAAGATAAGGTCTTCAAGTCAACAGTGTTTTTTAAATCACAACCTGTAGTTGAGAAAAAAAATTATATATTCATGTTCTTCTTCAAATTCTTTCAAGTAAACTTCAATAAAGCATGCCCGGATGAATAAACTTAGACTCAGACCAAACTTACAAATATTCTTCAAGTGAGCGGTTTTGAATTCATTTTTTTTCATAACCTTGATAGTGATCATTACTCAAGATGTTTACATAATGTTGTCACTTTATGCAAAGGGTACCCTTGACCTTTAGGTGTTTTTCCAAGCAGGTATGATTTATCAAACTTATCTCAATAAAAACATTACAAACTTAACACTTATTATCACAACTATCATGACATCTCTTGTTCTAGACTTTAAAAGTTTCATATCCACAGAAACCTTTCTACATTTGTGACGTATCTTCTCCATATAACTAAGACAAATGAGGGTATCTATTTAATTTATTATCCTAGTGCTGTTAGTCTCTCAGCATCTCGTCTCGTAGAGTCCGCTCCGCCCGATGTATCTCACCCATTTGATGACATCGTGGTCGCTATAGTTCATCTTAGATTCAAACACCTTCAAGTATCGAACCTTGAATCCTGATGGGGCAAAGGGTACCTGTGTCAACATAAAATGTTTCCATGTACAAACAAATTTCAAGGTTGTTTGATTCTACCTCACATTTAGGCTAGGACAAAGAATTTATTTTTGTTACTTTAACCTCCCCTTCAACTTCCCTTAAAGACATATGAAACGAGTGCTAGACTCCAAAAATTGATCATTTAAACTTTGATTACTAACTTCAGGTGCAGTGAAATGTGATTGAGACTCAAATTCTGACCGATGAGGGAAGTTGTATTCAGGGGTAAAATGCTACCAGTTGAAAGTCCAGGATTCTTTGTTCAGTATAATTTTGGTTCAGTGTGGAACATAAACGAATGTTAATGTTTGTAAAGATTAAGATGAGCGACAGATGAGATCAAACCAAAAAGTAAATTCTTGCAAATAATGGTAGGTCCTTATGTTACTTCAAAGATTGCAGGCTACATATAATATCAATTAATTTCAATATTTTTTTCGGGGACAGGTGTCCCAATGAAGCAAGGCCTTGATGTTCCAGTAATTTGAATTTCCATAAGTAATGACTTAGAGCGAAAGCTGGTTAAGAATGGTCCCAGCATATATTCCAATAAAAGCTAGGAGTTTTTGTGACTCAATGCCTTGCAAAGTATTTCTCACCTCAAAGTTCATTGAGATTGGGGGTCTGGTCCACTTCTTCTTGTCATTTGTATTTAGTAGCTCAATCTCAGCACTGAGTTGACATTCCTTCATCCCGCCCATACGCTTGATCCTGCATCACAATCAACACACTCATTTCCACATTGAACAACACATATTCCTTAGATGGTAATAAGTTTTTAGTACAGGTCAATTTGACCCTAAGATAGGCAAATCTATAAAACTTAATCTTAAGACGACAAAATTCGAAACAGTTTACGGGTCAAAGTGTCGGCATAAAATACATAAGCCAATCATGCCTGAGCAAGAAATAACTGATTTCGTTCACCTGTCCAAACCTATCAAAACTGAAATTAATGACAAACCTCTTCTTGAGAATGCTAATCAAAAGTATTATCAATCATACAAGAAAAGACTTGGAATTATATTTTAACTTGTTTATATATTTGAGATTAAAACTGCCACAATAGACAGTTTGGAGTGCTTCTCTGTTAATGGATATAAAATCTTGTTCTTCACTTACTTCCAGACGATGGCGTTTTCGCTGGCCTTGTACTTAGCTTTGCCCTTCATACAGATGACCTGCACACCACTGGTGTTGAGGGGGGTCGGGATTCGAACCTTGAGAAAATCAATCAGGTGTTACTCAAGGTGTCAAATTTTACATGCAGGATAGAATGTGAAAAATGTTTTATTGCAAGAAATAAAACACTGAAGAGAATTATTTTACAATAGGGCATTTACAAAACATGGTAAATAAAAATATCTTAAGTTATTGCGACAACAGGGATTCGGAAAGGCAGGGGCCATGGGCCATTTTGAACATTGGATGAAAAAATGGCCCATTCAAATTTGAAATTTTACCATTGCTACTAAGGGGAATGGCCCATTCAAAATTCTGAAAATGACTAAAATCTCTAAAAATGGCCCATTGTCAAAGGTGTCTTTCACAATCCCTGCAACAACCTACAGCTTTGGGTATAAATTCCCTTTGTAGTGTGACAATTCACCACCCAGCTATCTTATACTGCACAATGCTCAATATGGTTATTTATATCTGTGAGGCTTCAACAACCCCTGATTGATAACTGTGTTAGTATCTACACCGAAACGTCGAACTTCTTGCAATAAAGAAGGCATCTATCTATAAGAACCCGTTCTCTTCATCAATCAAGCTTCTAAAGATGCCCCTAAAGACCAAAGTCCTTACTACTTATACAGCACTCTCTCTATACCAGAATATCCTATTATCCAAAATTACATATAAAACAATACACTTTGTTAGTCTTAGGTATGTTGTTATTATAATGAAAACATCTCTGTAATCTGACATAACCTAACATAAGTTTCATTACATGCTATAACATCATACATAGACATACCTCTACTTTTTGTGCAAGTAACGAAGGTTTGAAGTTAGACTTGACGACGACCTTCACTTCCATCTTCTGCCGGCCGACTTCTCGAACCAGTGGAATAACACGGAAAGGCAGACTGATGTCCTTAGTTGTTCGGTATCTGGTTAAGAGTGACAATAATTTCAAAATTGGTCAAATATAGATGACATTTGCAAAACTGGAAAAGGTGAGGTGAGGCGAGTTGGTGTTTAATGCCACTTTCAAGATTATTTCACTCATATTGCGACTGCTAGTATTGTTGCAGGGAGAAAGCCCACAACACCATTGTGGCTATGCATTGCGGTGAAACCTGCGAGCATCGGCTGAAACAAACGAACCATGGGTAGTACTGCGCTGGAATTCAATGTAGCATTGCACCCAAACCTGACTGCATGTAGAACAGTTCTCTACTGCAGACAAAGTTGCCGAGCCCCTGGCGGGATTCTTGATCTGAAGCCGAAAGCGCTAAAAGGGTACTTTTCACTGATCATTCATGTTCTGTTTGATGTCCCTTTTCTAAGACAGCTCAAGCGAAGTGCCATAAGTAATCAAGATTTTGTTCCTTTACTTTCAAAATACTTTCAAAATACACAGTGCACATTTTACAGTACATGCATAAAAAATTTCCTTTTTCCATTGCTAGAAAAATTGTAATTGTAACACTGAAACATCTTGTAACTTCTACAGAGGGTCAATAATCTGATTACTCAACCTGGTCGTAGAAGTCTTCAAAGAAGTCGTTGAAGTGGTCGAAGAAACTATCGAGTATCAAGCAAAAAACACTGGCGGCCATTTGTATATGAACGTCTTGAAATCATATGAAGTAGGGAAATGGATTTCAATAGCTTAACTGAACATGGTACGATTAAGAACTGTTTCTCATGATTAAAACCATCGTCTTGGCATTGATAAAAAAAAAATGTTGTGCAATCGCTTTATTTATCTAAAAAAAACACATGCTAATGCCCTTAAATCCTACCTCATAAGTTCGAACTCTCCGTCTGGAGGGATGAAGCTGATGCTGTGTTCTGTCTCAAACTTGCTCAACTTGACACACTGGTGGAACTGACAGTCATCAATAGCGATGGACGTCTTCCCTCCGCTTCCGAAGTGGCTGCAGATGCAGAACACATCATGATGTTCATTCACAATAGTTTACACTGCTTTTAAAGCTTGCAAAGAGAATAGTGTTCACCTGGTTGAGCATTAGGAAGCAACAAAAAAAGACAAGTTTTTATCCTAATAGAGTCAATTTATCGAAACCTTTATTCCTCAAAACACAGACATTTACAACCATGCCGCTGTAGGTGAAAACATTTTGCGTTTAAGATGACTTCGGTCATTTTCAAGATCAAAACCTCATCAGTGAAGAGATTATGATAGGAGGGAGAAAACAGCAGAAAACAAGTTTTGTAAAGAGGCTAGCTAGTTAAGGACATTTTGGAAATGGCGGAAAAATATTGAAATAAACAATTGTCCTCTCAACATTAAGATAACACTATGAAATCACAAACCTTTCCTCAAACAGTTAAATATCATAATATTCCGCTACTGTATTTATGCTGTTAACTACTTGAAAACATATTGAGAAAATGTCATAAGAGATATTCAAAGGCAGTATTGAAGAAACCTTTATAACCTACAAGCGAGAATTACTCCAGAAAATAATGTAAACAAGAGTTACCTGCCCCTGCTGGCAGTATCGTCGAGACTACTCTTCCCCTTGCTCTCCATCAAGAGTTTGTCATTGATACCAAACTTGCACTCAGGCATTCCACTGAGATAGCTCTTCATCACAATACGGCCAGCAACATGGGCACTCAAGACCTGGCCTGGAAGAAAAATAAAATGAGTTTGAATACAGAGATGGACAGTCCTATCAGGGTATTCTTTGTGGAAACGAAATTCAAGGAGACATTTCTGTATGCGAGTATGTTATCAGAAACATGAGAAAAATTCTTTGATGTGGCAAAATGAAAAAGAGGAACTAGCAAAGAAACAATGGTAGCTAGATAAAGGTGATATTTTCTCATATGAAAATATCATACATACAATACTGGTTATGTGGATGAACTCGGGTGTATTCAAATTCCACTGACACACTTAACACTAAATGAAACTCATCAAGAGTAGAGTGCCAACCTTGAGGAGACATGAGAAGGTTGACAGACTCCAGCACATCTAGGAAGAGTTCATTACGTCTGTACTTGATGCCCTCTCTACGCCAGCCTATCTGTCCTGTCACCTGTGATGTGATCTGGGCAGTCTCCTCTTTCGTCTGAAAACAAGACATGAGAATGGATAAAACCCAAAAACACTGAAAATCTAGACAGAATGTAGGGGGCCGCTCTAAACCCCCCTAAAACTTTTATTGCAAATTTACATCTATCTCAAAAACGTTGAAAATAAAACGAAATCCCGGAAATCTATGACTCTGCGGAAAATTTTCATGTCTTAAACAAGGGAGACTTATTATTACAAAGGATACTAAATAATGACGGCATAGTCTTAACAGCCCCCCTTTTGATTCTTTGTTTTATCTATCCAGATTTAACTGCAGGAATTGCCCAATGAATCCTGACACCTAACCTTACAATATATGTATGTATAAAGACATTTCGGTGTATTGTGAAACATATTGCTGACCTTTAAATAGTAAATTTTCCAAAAGAAATCAGGTTTTTGTCAAAAATTAAAGGTTAGCCTTATCAAGTAAAAACTTTAAAACAATGTATTGTGACCGTGTATCAACTTGTGAAATATCTATTGTCACAACTCGAGTACCTTCATAAATTTGCTTTTTATTCCCAAAAAATATACTTTGTTGAACAAAAACACTTATTAACAAACAAAACAAAAGGTAAAGTTCAATAGAAATTTATGAATTGTAACTCAATATACAACTACAATGTACCGTATTCGACTTAATAAGCGCCCACTCCCCTATAAGCGCCCACCCACCACGTTTTTGACTGAACAATATACGTCCTGATTTAGCGCCCACCTCTCAACATTGCTTACCTTGCATGCTGGAAGGTTTTTCAGTCTTGCAATAAGTCTTTTACTTACACTAAAGTGAAGAATACAGGGTATTTCAAGACCCGAGCCACCATAATAATGATATAAGTTATAAAACCATATTTCAAAGACATGTGTATCGTAAGAAAACACAATTTTTATCGTTTTAATTAGCGCCCCCTTTTACCAATTTTTTAAGCGCCCCGGGCGCTTATCACGTCGAATACGGTATATTATTTTTAAGATGAAGATTCTGAATTTGGTCAATTATGGGAATCAAAATTAATGGAAATATCTTATGGAGGTAAAAAAGATCATCTCTGGAAGACAAGAAGGATTCGTCATACATATATCATAAAAAAGAGAGGCCTAAAAACTGCCATTCCCAGTGCACAAGGAAGCGACACATACATGAACATCAAGGCCCTCACCACATAAGTATTGTAAATGTAGTAACAAATTGTTGTGAATATACAATATAATACTGTTTTCCTTATAAAGTCAATTTAAAAAGTTGAATATCTGAACAAATGGTTTTGATACGGAACAAATTTTGTACTTCTTTACATGGCACAATTAGGTTTTATTACATTCTTAAGTCATACCTGGGACTTGACCCCTTGTTGTGTTATGAAGGTCTTCAGAATTCCAGTATCTGTGTTCTGGGGGTATCCAAAGTCGAGGATTTCTGAAATTATGATACCCATTTTCAAAGAATAAACTAATTAGGAATAATGGATTGAATAATGTTGATATATTCGAAAAAAGTGTTTGTTTGAGTATTTAATAATACTGTACTCAAACTTCTCAACAAATGAATTTGGTATTCAAGATGCAATAATAATCTTGTTCATTGAAAGAATGAAAATAGCTAACCAGCTGTTTAGTCTGTATAAAATAACTCAACGCAGTGGTTAAAAAATCTGTTCAGATTCAATAAGTCATGGACTTACAGCAGTGTTTTAGGCTACGTTACAGACAATTGTCCGAAAGCTAAGCAAGTTTGATAGTTGTCTATTTCGAAAAAGAGGCAAATACTGACAAGAATAATTTCATACGGGGAGTCTAGTCTAAATTTTCCTTATTGGTCCAAAATACTACTACTTTACTTTTTCAGGTAAGCCAAAGGTAAATTTGATACATCATAGACCTGGGATTTACAAACTTTTTAACCCAAGAAGTCATGAGGAAGAATTTGTATATAACGTCAAAATATTATGGAAAGGAGTGTCTTAACATTTTCCATCTATTAATTTTTTTAAATATAATAAATAATTCTGACATACCATCAAGAATCTCGTAAATCAAAACAAAGTTGTTCTTGATATTATCCTCTGAGATTTTTCCGAAGTAAGATTGCATGACCTCCACCATCTTGTGAAGAAATTCAAACACCATAGCAGCGTTGACATTTTGCTTGGTGACTGCAGCAAGCCAGATGTTGGACTTCTTGATGTGGAAGAAGCTTGTTCTTGCTATGTTGGTTACAGGTGATCGAACCTGCTGTCTTGCATGGATGACATTCACACGGAAAGCATCCACCGCATTGCGTCTGAAGATATCAAATTATTGATATAAATAATATATATTTACAAATAAATGATTAAAACCTTTCCATTAATAATAAATATATAAAAATAAATATCATGCTATTCTTAAGTGAACATTGTTTACATTCTAAGCTGTCATTTCACATAAGAAGGCCAATATTTCCTGAATTCTCCTTGAGAGGAAAACATTGAAGTGGTATTTCATTATATTGAAATTAACAATATCAGGGTTATTTGATTACAAATAATAAATCAAATCATTCTGTGAATAAAAGAATGTTTTCTTTACACCGTTGTTCCTTCCAATAGCCTACAGATATTTCCTAGACTTACCCTATATCATCTCTGAACACTCGGGAGATAAGGACTTCTCCCTTGTGATTGTATATAAACAATCCTCCAATCATCTTGTCACTTGCCCATCAACTGAAAACAAATGAGATTAACTTTAAAAAGGATAATCTTTGATAACAAATTGTGACTAATGCATTCATTGATTAGATGAACACTGTGATTACAAGCAAGACAGGGTTACGCCCCTTTCCATTTGAATGAACATCGAGCTTAATACCCCTATGAGACGACAACTTCTTAAATGGACAGTAAAACGGTGCTTCATCATCTCCGAGAATTTGTGAAATTATCAAAATGCATTGAGGAAGTGTATGATCAGCACGAAAGGTACCAGAGTCTGTAAATTCCTACCGGCATCGTTGACTCGTCTGACATCACGCTAATTTATGCACTGTGTATTACCGTTTTCCTTTACGATAGTGTTGTTATCTAACTTCAGCAGCATTGCTTAAATAAAGGTTTATATCAGAAGCTATTACCATCACTTAAACCAGTTAAACAGTTGTAATATTACCAACATTTAAAATAATAATACCTCGATCAGCAAGCTAGGGGAGGATCCGTCATGTCAATGGCGGAAATAACCCACAATGCCTAGCGGCTACTTCCGTGTGCCAAAATCATAAATACTTCTCCATTAATTTAACAATTTAAATATTGAGTATTAATTATTTCTTAATTACAGTAGATTTTATGTATTACTCTGCTTAAGTCAGTCATCTTTTAAACGATTTTACCTGAAATTATTAACTACTGGGTACTGTCTGTTGTCGTATTTCATACAGCACAGCGTAAGAGAAGCAGCGCATTGCGGTGAGAAGGCGAGTTTATAGATTGTGCACACGTGCTCGTCCTCTTTTACTACAGACCGCCATCATGCCTGGAGTGAGTGTGCAGTGCTTGTCAAATAAACCACTTATTTAGGCAATTTATCGAAGTCATTGCAATATTTAATCATTAGAAATTATGGATAGATAATCATCAAAAATAGAAAAGAGCTATTGAACCACTTTATTCACTTAAATGTGGTCTTAAGGTCTTAAACTAGCATGAACGGTTGCGCCCATGTGTTTGAAGCATGGAGTAGGGGATATAAATAATTTGGATCCGATGGTTTGAAGGCTATTAAAAATATCGCTTTGGATTACTACATTTAGATCTTAAAGAGTTTAATGCTCATTATCAAATTTGCTTATACTAATAATAGTTTTACTTTTTTATCGGTGATATTCTATAAAATAAAATAAATTCAGGATAAATGTTGAGTGCAATATTCTGTCGAGATTTGTTTCAGGGATGGAATTTTCAGCTGTTTTGGGCTTGGCACTCTGTAGTTTTATTCATAGATTATCAACTTAGAACTTGATTTCCTTACATTTCAGCTTTTTAAAAACAAATTCTATTCCCACCCTTGTTTTTTAAATTATTTATTTATTATTACTGATTACAGAAAGTAACAAAACGCACCAACAAGTCCGTGAAGGGGAAGGGCAAAGGCAAGGGTAAGGGCCGCAAGAAGCGTGTTACCCTCCACTACACAGTCGACTGCACCCACCCCGTCGAAGATGGCATCATGGATGTCTCCAACTTCGTAAGTCTAAATATGAAATTATAAAATGTTGCCTGTACTTTCATTTGAGCATCTTCTAATATTCTGATATAAAATGTTTACAGTTTATTACAATAACAATGCTGTCTAAATTTTCTCAGTAATAACAGTTATTAACTCATTCTGGTAACATTAGTAACACAATAATAATATAAGAATCATGATTAAAGCAACCAAAACATTTTTTCCAGAAATTGTTTTATTCTATTCTAGTTGTTGCAGTTAAGTGAGGACATGTTCATATGTGTTAAAGGTTGTGTTGTACTAATGATGTTTATGGACTAGGGTCACCTTCCCTAGTCTGATTAGGGTCATCTTCCCTAATCTTTGCCATGTGATGGCTTTAATGTTGACAGGAAAAATATCTTCACGAAAGAATCAAGGTTGATGGAAAAACTAACAACTTTGGCAACAGTCTGAACCTTGACAGGAAGAAGAACAAGATTGAACTGACCTCCGAAATCCCCTTCTCAAAGAGGTAAATCAGTATTTATAAACATTTCCTCTCAAACGCACTGTTGAAATTGGTTTGATGTGATTGCATATATGGTTTGCACAGGCATCAATGTTAATTACCCAAAAAAATTATCTTCCACCATTTGAAAAAAAACCATTCTGACATTGTGTTCCATTACCATAGTTCAATATTGGAAACGCCTTGTTTATGAATGAAATACTGCCCAAGCTGAGCTAAGTAACTTTTTCACTCAAATGTTTGCACAATTTGGGATAAAAATGTTATCCTTTTTATTAACTGCACGATTTTGAACATTTTGGACTTTACTTGAGAGGGAAAATTTAGGTTTCAGTATTACTGATAATCTGATAGGAAGTCTAAACCCAAATTTGCATTCAGTCTCTCCTGCCGCGTATGTCTGAAATATTGCTCAAGCAGCGTTTAAACAACTCTCTTGAAATAAAATTAAAATAATTGTATAGAATTTTTTTTATTGAATTGTAGACTGGAAGATTAATTTCAAATATTTTGTCACATGCTTACTGAAAACATTTCCATCAATTTATTTAATATTTTCAAGGTTAAGACTTAAAGGAAATTCAGCAAATAGCCGTTGTCACGAAAAATTTGTCATAAAGATTGCACAAGTTCCTAAAGCGCTACATTGTGTTGTAGGTACCTGAAGTACTTGACAAAGAAGTACCTGAAGAAGAACAACCTCAGAGACTGGCTACGAGTGGTTGCAAGCTCCAAGGAGGCGTTCGAACTGCGCTACTTCCAGATCAACCAGGATGAGGAGGAGGAAGACGGTGATGAGTGATCTCCCCTGGATTGTACATACATTGCTCTGTCCAGGATGCAATAAAATGGTTTTATTGCACGTGTGTAGTTTGTTTTGATTTAAGTTTGATTATGGGCATGTTCCAGTGTTTTTACTTTGCGGCAATTTCCCCTATGTGACTAAGTTTTTCCGTTCTCCATCTCTGGTTAAAATAACCTTGCTGCTTACCTGCCTTAGAGCAGAGAAGCACCCTCTTCGGCAAAAAGTTATATATAACACTATTTCTATGATAATATGTCGCAGCAGCCTTGACAGTAAACAGAAAAGTTAGGGAAATGCATTCTCTCCCAACAGTTAGCTAGCTCCTTCATTAATTCCCGTACAACATCTGTCTTAAAAGGAAGGTTTCCCTGGCTTCGGCAATTTCCCCTACGGCACAGTATTGCAACTTACACTACCAAATAATATAGCAGCCAATGAAAACAACACTGATTGCATAACTGTTAGGATCCAAGTAGCTTTCTACATTTGTAGACCAAGAAACCTTTACATTAAGACAGAGAAATTTATGATGGAGATACCTGTTGGGAGAGAATTGGGAAATGCTGCAAGGCCAATCTTGACAAATCATTGGGGATAGACAATCATAGAAGTTGGAATACAAATAATTTTGAATCATTGGGGTTGGGGAAAGTTAGGCAATGCAAACTTGTTTTTTTCTTTGTTCTTTACAACTTAAGAATTAGGATGGATGGCTTGCATGATTTGCCGTGACCCTATAATTTGATCACCAAGGAACATTACAATGATCTGATAAACAGCTATTATACTTGCAAGAACTGAAATGATACACGTGCAACTTATTTCAAATGTTCATTACGTTAAGTGGAAGTCTAATTCTTGTAGTTCACAAAACATTACTTGCAGACTAAAATAAAGAAGTTGTTGCACTAACATTTTGATATTTTTTACATGAATATCATATTACTAGAAGTTCATCAGCAATTGTATTGGTCATATCATTAAAGTCGTTAGAAAGAAAATACATGTCGGTTATTATAGGAGAAATGTTTTCAGGGATCCTTTCCTATGAATGGGTGGAACTTAAAAGTGATTTAGTAAACTATATATAAATATGAAAAATTAAGTATTTATCTTGAAACAAATGTTACATATGGTTATAACTTAATAAAAGTTAATGCATTTGCTACGAGGATGTTGATTAGACATAACTAGATCATTGTTGGTGAACCCCACACGAACTTACAGTTTGCAATTAATATGCCTTTTATGTTAAATGCAAACGCTGAATTCGATACGCATTGACCAAATTTGAAGCACTCGTAAAATATCGGTCAACTTTGACATAACGGAAACTTAAAATATGCAAAGCGAAAGTAATTTGTTGTCAGAGTATAGGAGTTCTAAGGTAGTTGGCTCTTAATACAGAAAACACATAACATATAAAGGAAAACTTTTATTTAAGCTTACAAATTAACAGTGTGATACAGTGTCTTCGAGGAACTGTTGCTGAAAATGAAAGAAAAGGTCAATTAATACATATACTTACTTTTAATGGTTTGCTATCACTGTCTTATTATAAAACAATAAATATCATTAAAGGGACAGTGTCACGTCTTGAACATTGTCTTTCCTAATTTTTTTTCCATTAGTTGTAAGGTTCCGTCAAATGTTTTATCCTAAGAAGGCAAACATCTTATCATTAAACCCGATCATCAGTAGTCGTAGAGAAAATTTTGAAGTATCAAACAAAAAACCCTGGATGTAAATTTTAGTATGAATTAATACCTTTTCTTAGTTTGCGTTAGGAAAATTAACGTGGTATTGTGGATTTAGTACTTCGTATGTTGATAAAATAACGTTGTCTTTCAATTGGTAATTTTTTTTTCCTTTTCGTAAGATAACTTTATTTACCCAAAAGAACGTGCTTCTGTCCCTTTAAATTCAGACTGATTGTGATATTCGTCCTTGATATGAGAATTGGTTGAATATAATGACGGGTGAAAGGTCATTGACAATAACACGAGACATGGTCCTTCTGAGGATCACTCAGATCTAAATGTATTAAGGCGGTCGATGTCGTTTGAATAAGATTTAAAAGATATGAACCTATGTCACGTGAAAAGGAAACCAGTGCAATGTCAATTTAGAAAATCTTCTCGTTTTTCTCTTAGATATTGATTCGAACACAGGGACTTGTATCGCCTAAAATGAGAATATTATTATATACATGTAATCAAAATTGAAAAAATGATATCTCATCTCTATAAATACAGAGATGAGATATCATTTTTTTCAATTTTGATTATATAATAACATTCTCATTTTAGGCGATACAAGTCCCTGTGGATTCGAAACATCGACTCATATTTACAGATAAGGAGAAATGCGCTTCAACCATATCTTTATGATTTTCATAAGTCACCTACTTCTTTATTTCCCGTGGTGATGGCCGCTGCTATGACTGTTGCTATGACTACTACTGTGGCTGCTGTGACTGCTGTGATGTCCGTGGTGATGCTGACCTTGAACTCCGTGGAAGAAGGTCACGGTACCTGAAGAGATAGAAGCAGTAACTTCAGCTTTTCCGATCAATTAAAACATAAACGTTCAATGAGAGACAATAACGACAAAAGAGTTAAAAAAATGACGTTTGGAAGATAAAGCAGCTAAAATCATTTAAATGAATTCGCATTTTAGAACACTAGGTTCTTGCGAAAAAAAAAATTTTTTTTGTGTCATATAGTTTTCAACTGAAAGTTTTACAATTAAAACGTAACGCAAATTGGAGACGCTAAAATGTTTACAAACATGACGTAAAGTATACATAACATTGGAAGTATCGTAAGATTGAATCACCTCCGTGTTATAACAATTCATTCATTATAACATTCGCAAAAATCATATAGCATTGTATATCTGTCACCTACGCTTACACAAGTTTATTTTACATCGTTTTCCGAATCTAAACACATAAAGTCAAATTAATTAAATTAAACCATTTGAAACTAACTTTATAGATACAGACTTTACTATTAAGATTAATGGTTACTAGAAAAACTTATACTTACTGGCAACCAAGATAGCTACAACGATCTTGAAATTCATTTTCTGCTGAGTGTTTAGTATTCAATTCTTCGACAGATATGAAATTGCAGTGATTACGATAACCAAAAGGGAGGTTATATATCATGCACATGTAGGCGTTGACCTACATTACGTGATCTCGTGTTAGAAGTCTCTCGACGTAACATTTTGCACATCCGGATGATACACTTTCACTGCACCTGATTTGATTTAAATGTGCAACACAGTGCATAACAAGGTGCAACAAAGTTCATTCTCAGGTTTTGCACTGGGGGCGGGAGACCGCAGTGGTTAGCGCGATCGGCTTCGGATCAAGAGGTCCGTGGTTCGAATCCCGCCATGGGCTCGGCAACTTTGTCTGCAGTAGAGAACTGCTCTACACGCAGGCAGGTTTTGGTGCAATGCTACACTGATTTTCAGCGGAATGCCACCCATGGTTCGCTACTTTAAGCCGATGCTCGCAGGTTTCACCGCAATGCATTCCCACAATGGTGCTGCGGGCTATCGCCCTGAAACAATACTAGCAGCAGCTATATAAGTGAAATAATCTTGAAAGCGGTGTAAAACATCAACTCACCTCACCTTACGAGGTTTGATAAGGCCGGATTGGTACTGTTTTATCTTGTAAGTTCCAACCTGTTCCATGGGTGCATGATATGTAAAACTTTCTGTTGATAGGTTGATACGATTTAGCTGCTCGCGACTAACCAAAAGTTGATAACGAACCATGGCCTTCAATTAGTAAATGTCTCCTTAATCAAAGCTAGTAAAATTCTGCACTTACTTAGTCATTTTTTATAGTTGAGTTGATAGTTCATAGAACGTTCTACAGTTCTCCTAAAATTAAATATGATAAGTACGATAAGTTTTTACCACAACTTAATGAATTGTATTGAAATTTAAGTATCAGAACTTGTTATTTGAAAGACTCGTCATCAGATAAACCATTGAGTTGAATGCCACTAGTCCTTTCCACAAATCGGACTGTGGATTTAAAAATCATGATTTAGAAGGATGTGATCTTGTAAATCTACTTTATAATTAGAAAAAGAAAAGGTTATAGAACAGCTCCTTGTAGACAAAATAACACCATTTGAGAGTAGTTTTTCACGTGTACAATATGCTGCAAAATATTGTCGAGGGTTAAACCTGGGAGAGGCAAGAGGTAACATCCCAGAACCCTTTTTATACTGTTAAACCATGATTTTATCATGCTTTAAATCAATTTTAATATTATTCTTTTAATGTTCATGGGTCTAGGGCCTTTTATGTGCAATAACCTGCTAACAATAAATGCTTTTCGCATTTGTTCATTTCTACTTAATCAACCTTTTCATTTTCATTTTGATTTGGTGGCATACTGTTAAAGTTTTACACTGATATTTCCTTCTTTATTCATATTCATATTGCATTTTAAATCCCGCATCCAATGAAAATCACTTGAGATATTGAAGGGTGAACGTCCACAAAAACATTGTCGTTAAGAATTTCCTTTTTAAGTGCGGTAAAACCTGTCAAAGGCTCAAAACACTGAACAATGGGGGATATTGTAATGGGTGTTCATGTATTCGTGCATCAAAACCGTACTGAATGATAAACAGCTAGTTCACAACTGCAGACAGGCGGAGGGATTAACATATAAAACCTATTGGAATAATAATAATAATAATCTTTCAAACGTAAGGTTCATGATGACTATTATGGTATTTCCTAACGCTATATTGTAGTAAAACTAGAAGACTAAGAAAGTAAAGTTCATGCGAAAAAGAAAAATATTCATTGAATTGTACATTATCAAACCTTGAACTGAAACATATATTTCTAAAGATGATACTTTTTTTAGATTAAAGGGGCACTTAGACTTGATAGACTTTGAAAAATGGACTTAATTAAATTGTACTTATGGATATGAAAAGAAATCTATTACTTTATGGTAGAACACATTGTCTAGCAAGATGAACGACATATTGGTAGAATAGAGAGGGAGAACTGGTAGATAAACCGATGTACACACTACCTGTGAATATATACAATTTAGCATTTTATTAATTTTTTACCTATCTAATAATTACTCAATACTGCACTTACAAAATATGTCAGAAGAAAATAGGTGCACAACTGAATTGATCTCGTGCTTTTTCACTCTGTACATTATTTAAAAAAATACAATAAAATGATGTTTAAGGAAGTAGATATAAAAGGAGGGTCAAAAGATGCGATAATATGTACTCACGCATCAATAGAACACACCAAGCAAGGAAGTCACATGCCCTTTTTGGTTTTTAGTTCAATCACATTTGTTTAGCTTTATTTCCTGTTAGTGAAGTATATATGTTTTGTTTAACCAGAACATTTACATACATCATTCATTTACGACACGAAAACCTCACGGCTTGCTACTTAAACCATGGATATTACGTCTCTATTTCTTTCTCTATTCCTTGGTAAGTATATATGCTAGAAGTCTTACAGGTATTTGCGCTGTTTCCTCAGTTAATTGGATCTAAACATTTTAATTTCCTTTCTTACTTTTTAAATTGTGGAAATGAGCTTGTCAGATTAAAAAAATACGAAATTAAGACTTTTTACAATGTTTTCTCAATGATACACAATAATGGTGAAGGAAATATGATGATAATGATGGTAATGGTAATTATCTTCCATCAGATACTCAGATAATAGATATCAAGGTGACCCTTAACGTTTTGTAGACTATTCTGACTTAAATAGGCAAACCAACACAAAACTGTAATAATTCAAGCATCATGAAAGAAAAAGAGTAAAAACTAATTTAAAGATTTGGAACATTCAAGAACGCTTTAGAACATGATCGGTATCAATACTTTATTTGAGGTGTATTTGGCCGTTGAGAAAGAAAATCCATGCTTCCATTTCAGTTGCCATAACAGTGCTTGTTGTTACGTTTGGACATCATCATCACCATGGACACCATCATCATGGACATCATCACCATGGACATCATCACCATGGGCATCATCATGGTCATCACCATCATGGACATCACCATCACGGAAAATAGGAACACCGAAGAGCAGAATAATTGGAGAATACTTACGTGACGATCAAAACATAATACGTATCTCTGCGTACGATGTGCCCACATTTTCTTCAATAAAGATCACATATTCTTTTATGTTGCATTTCTAATCTTGTGATACTTATTCGAAAAAAGGTTTTTATATTTTGTTTTACCAACATTTTAAGAGATGTATTTTATTGATATTTGATATGGTTTTAACACAGTGTTAATGAATAAAAACTAATTATATATTTTGCTTTGGGTTTTTTTCTTCTTAATATTTGTTTATGTTTATTTGAGAAACTACAGTTGAAAGTCATTGTTAGAGAGGGGAGGTACCTTTGTAAGAGAACACCAGTTATCCCTATAACACGTTATCTCCTTATGGTAGATAATAATTATTATCTTTACATTGGAATCGTACAAAATGACGTCAGGGTATCAGTAGATCAAATGGATATAAGACAAACTAATCTAGGTTAATGCGAGTTAATGGAACCACAGATCTTAAAGAAAATTCACCTATATCACTTTTAAAGATGAAAGCTAGGAGGTTTTTTTAAATTTTGCCTTGATTTGATGCATAATGAATATCCTTATTTAGACGATGTGTATGTTCGTACAGAAGTAAGTGAACAACAATTGGTTGCAGCGTTTGCATACTCTTCATGTAAACTATAGAGGGACATTAATATCGTCAAAAGAGTATTTCTTACATAAACCTATCCCACTTACAGGGACGGTCTCAAATAATCAATGTAAATTATTTGGAATTCAGAGGTATTAAAACACTTTTTCTTAATCATAAAAATTCTCAAAATCTCTCACATCCATCAAGTCCAAAATTCATGACAATTTTTACTTTTCAGTTAACTTAAGCTGAATCACACCTACCAATTATTAATAGTTATGTTATTTCAATTATCTTTTAAAACAGTATCAACTTATTCTTTACCTACTTTAGATATGTAAATTAAAATATTCAGTTTTCGATCAGAATCGCAACTTTGATACCTTCATATTGTCCCCCTACTTAATGAAATAGCATTAAAATGATTTATGATGATTAAATTCGAAAGTATTAACATGCTGCATGTTACTTTCTTAAAGACTTATCGATTTTATTTGACAAAATTACAGTTTAATCACATAAACATTACCGCTTGATTTTTATTTTATTTAGAAATGGTTTCCTTTATTCGAAATGAACATTATTTCCTAATATTGTTTAGTAAATACAAACGTTTGTTTATCTATATTATTGTCTTAGTGTTCCAAATCAGTATTTCAAAAGATGAAAGTTGAACTAGTAAGAGAGACTATTGGAGACTCATTAGAAACATCGTATTTAGACTACAGTTGTCTGTAGTGTCCAAATGTCGGCATATTTATAGTTCATTCATACAGCTAGTTAATAAATACTGTAACAACCACACTGACGTAGATTTTTGGCACCAGATATGTTTTTTTTATTAAATTCATCTTGATGGCCGAACTTACCCCGGCTCTGGAGCACGTTCGATCAGAGATTTGGGCAGGTTCGGACTAACTTAACAATAATCCTAAAACGGTTTAAATAGTTTGGTAATCACATTTGAACATCAAAATAGAACATAAAAAATATCAGAATAACATCAAATTAATAACAATACCATAATCATGACATTAGGATACCTTGATATTGAATATATAACAATTTAGATAGTAGGTGACACTCGTCAAAATCAGTGTTATTGTCACTATTTATGGTTACATGTACCCTGAAGTAAAGTATGCAGTCATGCACGGGCTACTTGATCCAAGTTATATCTTTGCAGCTATATCTATACAGGGTAAGCTGTGTGTTTATGTTTGTTACTGGACATGTTTATGTTTGTATAAACCTACAACATGACCAACTATTTTGAGAAAAAAACATTCATCGTTCTGATATGCCCCTGTAGAGAAAATTTTACAAAACTTAGTTTCAGCTGTATCCTTTTTCTATCACAACTGTTCCATAATGTTCTTAAATCTCTGTAGGAACGATAATTTTCTACAGCTTCGTACCAATAGTACGTTCACCGTCTATTGTATCTTACTGCACTTACTTAATTTTAGTTCAGTTTTGACGTAAATGAAATATCTTCAGCAGAATTTACAAATAATCTACAATTGTAAAATAGACATTCTTTAACGTATTTTGGCATGATGGAATAAATAGGCAGTGTAATATTTTAGAATTTCCGATTTCCTCGATTAAAATATTCAATGTAGACTCTCGGAGAAAAAATAACGGCAATGAAATTGACGTTAGGCAAAGGAACAAACATGATTTGGGTTAAAAGCTGTTGATCACTTATAGAGGATTTTGTAGAGAAACATAAGAATTAGTGTTTTCGAAATTTTCATCCTTGGTCACCGATTTTGACATTGACAGATGCAATAAGTGTTCAAACGTCTTATTTAGGCCTTTAAAAAGCTTTTGAATAGACTGAAAAACCTTATGAATTTTAGAGAGATACACACAAATGTATGAAATTTGAAGGGAATTTTAGAGACGAGGTTAGTGGTACTCTAGTTAATTGCAACTTATTGTAGAATTTTTCAAAAAGAAGAGGCTGGAATTGATACGTTAAACTATCTTCACACTTTTCAATGTCAAGTCAGCACAATATTAACACACGAGAATAATTAATATGTCTTGTTTCTAATATATATAAGTGTCACAACCCCGGGATATAATTTTCATAACATCTGTGGCAGGTTTGGGGTTTGGTGTTTTTTGGGGGGTTAGGGTGTGTGAAAATCAGAGGTTACCATTTGCTAGACAATCTGTTTGAATAAACAGAAGAATTTAGTAAACATTCTGGTTTCGGTCAATACATTTTCCTAAAAGGTGTTCAAACTAAAATGGCTACATACATGTACATGTACAACCATTTCTTGACACGTTACACCTCATTATGTAATTGCTGGTATTTGGTTTTAAGTAATGAGATGATTTACCTGTGAAGAAAATCTATTTTGCACGAAACATATATACATGTATAACGTGAGAACATAACTATGTAACAAATTGGGAATTCTTGTTACTCTATAACCCACGGTTACAACGGATTCTTGACATTTGTTGGCTGTCTATATATAAACTAACTGTGTAAGATGAAATCTTTTTTTTTACACATTTCTACAGGTGACAAGTTGCTAGATTACACACGATTTGCGGAAATCTCCCTTTTCTTCATTCTGTCAACTTTTCATACGGCTTTTAAGCATATTTAATGAATATTGTTATTCAAAAAGGGAGTAAAGACAAAAACATCATAAGAGACGCCCCGATGGGAAGGAGAAAACTCTTGGTTGTTAGCTAACTATTTGATACCTATAAGAAACGCCTGTAAAACAAAAGAAAAAAGAGAACAAACAACGAGACTGTACTCATCATATAAAGTCTACACCTCAACAGGAAGATACCTACAGATATTGGTATACTTACAGTTTCTTTTCATGAAAAATAGCTTCCGCATTGAGGTCTATATAACCAGTGTCGCACTGATGGGAATCATCAACATTGATTTAATGTTTTGATACAACCATGAACATGACAACCGTTCTCACTCTTATGATTTTTGGTACGTACTCCTGTTCAAATTTCGCTTTTACACTTGTTATTTTCCATATCTGACACTTTGTGATTTGTTATATTCTAAGAATTGAGTTAGTTCCATTCACAGTTTACCATATTATTTTTTTCTTGTGTTGTGATATTCATTGTTTTTGTACTACTATGTCTTACATGTTAATGTAACTAAACAGTCTACACGTACTACTTCTTCTTTTTTGTAAATTGCAATAATTTTGGACGAAATCGTAAAAAGCATTGAACGTTGATGTTTAGAAAGTAAGACGTCCATACATTCATCAACAATATTTGGGACTGTTCTTTTTTATAACATATATAACATAACATGATATAAATTCACATACAAATAAGGAAACTGTATATTTTTAAAATGAGGTTACATGTACATGATGAACTCTCCAGTCGGACTATCAATCACGTCATCATATATTATTCTTTCTTTTCAGTTGTCGTGATGATGTTAACCGGAACATTTGCCCACCATCATCATCATGGACATCACCACCATGGTCATCATCACCATGGTCACCATCACCATGGTCACCATCACCATGGACACCATCACCATGGACATCACCATGGCCATCATCATGGGAAATAATGACCCAACTGACAAGACTTTGACTATCACAAGCATGGCATAAATGTCTATTCTATGCTACCTATGCTATTTATTTTCTACGCCCACTTTATACATGTTTATTATAAATTTATAATGTATTTTTGTAAGTTTTTGAAGATGCCATGATTTGTCGATTAAAGTTGTTTTGTACTGAAGAAAGCTTTAATTATGTTGTGATTACCCCTGAAATATGCACTGAAAACTTCATCGATGTTTTAAGAGTGGCCTCAATGACATAACTTATTACCTTTAATTACAAATGATCAAATAGCATATGTCACTCATAAGAAAGGAGCAAAGTAAATATTAGGGCAACAATGCAGCAATATTTCAATAATCAGTAACTAAAATCATGTTTGAAAAATCAGAATGTAAATACACACTTTTCATTTCGATTCATTGTTTTATTAAGATCAAGTGAAGCCAATCCTGTCTTTAATTAAACTTAGATCACATACATTTGATACTACCTTTATGGAATGAGTAACTGATTGAGTATAATACGAGCGAAAATGGCAAAAATTAAGTTTGAATTTAATAATACTGTTAACGTATGTTCTCATTCTGGTTGATGATGCGAATGCCTTATACATCAATTATATGAACTTAAAAATTGGACACTCCAAGGACAACGTTTATCTGAGTTGGAGAGTTTATTACTCTTCGAAAGGGACACCGCCAAAGTTAAATATCTTGCTCTGGTACCTTAAGATATGAATGAAAAATAAACGACGATCAATATAGAAATTGTTTGATTTTTCACATCAGGTATTTCCAGCAAGGGGTTGGATTATTTTGCTGAGCAAAACATGATATAGTAATAAGGGGTCTTGACGCCCTGATGTAAGTTACAACTAAATGACATCACATTCAAATGTTTTTCATAACTGGAGAGGCTCATTCAAGTGTTTTGATATCATTAGTATCTGCACAGGTTTATAAAAAGTGAGGAGTAAAATCTACCGTCGAGTGATAGCTCCAGAGTTATGAGGAAATCAGTTTTGGATGATGACATTACCTATCTTTGTTTAAATATCCAAACATTGCATCAGCATTGATACAGACATTTACATATTTAAATTTTGACGCGAGATGCCAATTACATCGTACACGTACATGTATATATGTTAGTCCAGGTATGACAAATGCAATTTGAATCCGTCATAGGTAAGAGCAGGAATGAACCAAATGCACCTGTGGCACTTTTTGACAACAAAGGAATCTATACGATCCCTTCCACATTGAGCAAAGTTTGGAAGCGTTATTTGAATTAATTAAATCAGATAACAGGAGGGTCGAAAAGTACGATCCGAAGTGCAAAAACAAACAAATAACAGCTGATGTAAGGAGAAGGTACCACAACACATCTGTCCTTTGCAATCTGACTATTATTATTCAATCATATCCACTTAAGCAATCTTCAGAATTAAACTTGGGTTGGTGACGCCCATGTATGTGATACATTCAGTTCAAAGAATGGGGTTACATAAGGGCA
This sequence comes from Phorcus lineatus, assembly GCA_921293015.1. Classification (NCBI taxonomy): domain Eukaryota; kingdom Metazoa; phylum Mollusca; class Gastropoda; order Trochida; family Trochidae; genus Phorcus; species Phorcus lineatus. Next base: position 29,737,207 of record OV121094.1, on the reverse strand, counting down.
AGCGATTTTTTCTAATAAGACAAATGCATAATGAATTTGAAAGTGCAAAGTGTTGAAATCAAAACGATGGTCTGACTACATTTTGAATAAATTGTGTAACTTCAGCTGTAGGAATCTGAAAAAAACCCTAAAAATATTGAATGAGGAAATCGATAAACTTATACAAATGAAAGAGAAACCATTAAAACTGTTTCAAGTTCTGCTTGCTCACTGCATTGGTTTATTTTTTAATAATGTAACGGAAAGGCAAAAAAATCAGTATAATTGCATTGACCAAGCTTTATATGATTTGAGTTGTAGAATATCAAGACCATTTATACGAATAACGGATTATGAATTTTATTTCGTGATGAAACATGAACTCTCTTTTTTTTGTCGGTGTCCTAACCCATTGAAGTGAAAGGATTTCATAAATGAAGTACGTTTAGATAAACATGAAGATGCATATCTAAAAAAAATGTGGTTATTATGTAAGAAGTAAAAAAGATTGTACGTTGTATGGTAGGTTGTTGTGGAGGCTCCAGACATAGAAAAACGACAATATGCATTAAAATGTATGTATGCATTATTGATTATTATTCTATCAATTATTGCCAAAAATGGGATATCTTCAAGGAAAATCTATGCAACATCACAATTTACAAAATACGATTAAATAATTATATGCTATGAATTTTTAAAGAAAGGTTTCAGTCACAAGGTACCGATTAGCACTTCTTTCTGCTCAAAATAAAACCATGTTTTAGAGCATTATTAGCCTAAAAGGGTAGGAAATTGAATTTATTCATAACTGAAGTTTTGTCACTATCGCTTCATGATAGGCAGTTAATGATTAAAATCAAAACATGATACTTTTAAATTCATTTTTTCTCAAAAGTGCAACCTTTTTGATCTAAATCGACGCAATTCATTTTTTACTTTTTTACTAATTGCAATTCTCTTCTTTAAGTGACCTTTATGTGGGGTAATAAAACCATGAAACGAAAAACACATTCCCATATATCTTTTAAGATAAAATAAGATTTGATATCACCTCGATATGAGGCATAAAATATATAAAATATAAGACTACTTGCACGTCCACATGAAAGCAAGTGAACAAACTTTGGGATGCAGCCTATCGTCTCGATTGCATTCTCTTCGGATGCATTCAAAGTGAAATTGCATTTGGGCTACTGAGCATTTTATCTGATTACACCATGTGTCTGTCGTCATTTGAAATGATATAAAGGGAAATCAGATAGTCAAAAATGTATTTCTGACACTTATATGTTGCACTCAATTGCTGAATTGATTTTCTGTTTTACTTTATAAGTGATAATCTCAAGTCTTAGCAAACGTTTGCTTTCGTGAAAACTTTTATATCTTGTTTCGCATTATCGAAAAGTTCATTTTCATAGAAATTATATTACCGCTTGGTTTTAACTCTTCAAGAAATTAGTTTGATTTACTTGAAAAAATTTACAACCAAGAATGCCGAGAAAAAAGAAACGGTTTAATTTCTATCTCCTATATCATTGGATGATGTTTGTAGCCAGTATCTTAAAGAGTGAAAGCTTTGTGTGATTCATCATAACAAATTGTTAGATCTTAGAACAAAATTGGTGTAGATTTGAAAAATTTAAAGTGGAAAATTTAGGGAGCGGGTTGCGGGGTAGTCTTTCTACGTGCAGTTCATTTTTAGAAGAGAAAGTTTGTTTCGGGCTCGGTACAACTTAACAAACATATAAATTTAATAAAACGTGGAATTCTATTTACTTTTATTATCTAGCCATTTGCATCGATGACTTACCTCTTTACACATATCTACTTGTAGCAGCTTACATTGCACGATTTAATTTGTTTTGCAAAGGAGTCCGTTCCCCCTATTTTGTTATCTATGGATACATCGTTACATCTCATCTTAAAATGAGATTTGCATTGTTTCTATTTAAAACTTCAAAGACAAAATCAAGGTGATGTAAAAAAAACTTTAGAGACGCCCTTGTAGAGACACACAATACTGTTTTTTTTAAATAAACTATTCCATACTTATAAGAAACGCCTAATTTACAATGGAAAAATAAGTTAACAATGGAACTGTACTAATTAGCTGAAGACTGCACCTACGTACTCAGGAAGCGATCTACAACAATTCAAACACTTACAGTTACTTTCATGTGAAAAAATAGCTTCCGCATTAAGGTCTATATAACCAGTGTCATATTTGATAGGAATCATCAACATTCATCGTCATATTTTGATACAACCATGAACATGAACGCCATTTTCAACTTTATGTTATTTGGTAAGTATCTTTGTCTGGTTTTCAATTATTTTGTTATTTATTCTACACTGTTTCTAACTTTTCAATTGGAAGTATGCTTAAGCCTGGATTCATATGCAGTGTTATATATCTATATCATTTTTGTGATATAATTTCTTATCTCTCTCAAAGGCAACAGTTCGATAGATGTTAATGTAATATAATTACAATCGTCATATTCTTTGTAAATTGCACCTTAATTCTAAATTCTTTAGATATTGGCCGTAAAGGTATAATTGACTTGAAATGTATATAGGATATAAGATTCAATCTTTACAAAGTAAAACAACAACATATTTCAAAAATTTTAATTCAGGCGTTTTCTTTATATTCTATATGTAACCAGAACGACAATCTCCTATAGAAATAAGTCCCTTTTAAATGCAGGTGTAAATCGGTAGCCTCGTCTAACTCAGGAGTCATTTCTGTCTTTTCAGTTGTCATTACGGTGTTAACCGGAACATTTGCCCACCATCATGGCCATCATCACCATGGACATCACCACGGACACCATCACCATGGGCATCATCACCATGGCCATCATCATGGGAAATAGAAACAACAAATGACATCATGGAAAAAAACTATGACCCTTACAGTCAGCCCTATTGCGTTTAGTTACAAACTGGAGACAAACCATTTTGATCGGTTTATGATATATTTTTATGCCTTATCTTCATAACTAGAAGTATGTACTGTCGTTAAAATCAAACAACAATGTAACAATGGAACTAATATGCAAAGATTTGTCAAATAAAATATTTTTGAATTGAAAAAGGTTATATTGGTCTGTTTATAATAATGCTTCTGCAACTACTTCGGTATTTTAAGCGTGAGTGACGTTATTGTTGCACTGGTAACAAAATAGTCATTTTGGTAGATATATCTGTTTATCTTTGGCAAACTAAAAGCGATGCTGGGAAATTTAAAGAAAAGTTTTAAACCAAATCAATTTATCAACTTAAATATGAGTTACCACACACGAAGATTAGCATACGTACTTTCATAAAGACTGTTTAATTGAGAGTGATACTTTTCTAAGCGATGCTCTTCGAATTCCTTTCTTCAATATAAAGTATAATTTTATATGCGTATTATATATAAATGGTATGCTGAAAACATGTTTGCATTTGATATATCTGAATTAATTCGACTACGTATTTGACACCAAAATGCGAGGAAACTCTCTGATTGAAGAATAGAAAAATTACTTTCCATAAAAAATATCAGAGTTTAAAACAGCAAACATTTCTTTTTTTTCTTTTATAAAGAATCAAAGCGATGATTCTATAAACACTTTTAATGATAGTACAAGTCAAGCCTGTACACGATCCAACAACCCGAGATGTCACCCTATAAAAGTGACAGTGATTAATATACACAGTATACTATAAGATAAAACTGTCACAAAACAAGCTCTTTTACACACAGTGTACCAAGTTCAAAGGACATTACTAATGTAATATGTGACTATTGATCTACATATAGCGGGAAGTAAACGATGACAGTGACCTTTCACACTTGACCTCATCCCTCAACTTTGACCTTTAACACGTCTTAGCTGACATAAAGAGTGAGTGTGAACACATAGAGTCACAAACTAGAATCATGACGGATCAACGCTATGTCGTGGTTGCGATGGATGGAAGCGAGTACTCGGACTACGCTTTTGAGTGTAAGTATCAACTATTCAAGATTATATCATTTTTTAGTTATTTGTATTTAACAAATTGGCAAACATGGTATATTTTAGATAAATAGATTTTCATACTTTATACAAAGTATGTAAAAGCTTATTGTGTGTGTGTTGAAGGTATATAATACAAAATATGTTAAAGCTTATTTTGTGTGTGTTTAATGTCTTGAAATAAAAGGAATATGAATTATTTCTAGGTACCGGTATATCCTTTTAGCATTAAGTTTATCATTAATTGGTACCATATAGAACAACCCATTTGTTGAAACATAAGTAGTATAGCTTTTTCATTTTTATGACCAGAACACCATAAGAGACGTATGGTACAATAAAAGTACGTGTTTATATCAATATAAAAAGATTCATTTTCTCTTAAATATTTAGTAAAATCGTATAGATTGAAAAGTAACAAAAAGAGTCTAAATTATCATAAAGAGCGTTTCGGGCTATATGCGAGCTTCTGAATCAGGTAAATGAACTCTTGACGTCAGAAAAACAGATTTTAAGAAAAACAACTTTTTTTATTGTGATCATCCATTATTGTTTGTCGTTAAAAAAGGAACCTAATCTTCACAAAATCTTGCTTTTATTGATGCAACCTCCTCATATCACAAGATCAATTGCTGCGACATTTCGGAGTATACACTTACTTTTTTATTTGTGAATAATTACGTCAAAAATAAAAAATAGTGTTGCTTGTCTTTTGTATCTACTTTTTAAAGAAATAAGAATAAGTTTGCAAAGAATGCACATAGATGAGATAATGTTTCTTCTGATTATAGTTTGTAAATGGTAAGAGAAATGTCATTTTCCTCCTCGCTATTTACCACATTCATATCGAATTTATAGTTTACAGCATACGGTCGTAATTCATAAGACAAATCATTCTACTTTACTATCTAACCGTGAAGAGCCTTGTTTACCTCTTAATCGGTCAATGGTACGGTTACCTTGTCGTTTTACGATTTAGTTTTTCTATTTTTCCTTTTTTTTTGTGTGTGAATATAATTATTTTCAAATTTTTCATTACAGTTCCCTGGCCATGATATTGACATAGCTTCTAGTAAGCATTTGGTATATTACAAGCAACATTTATTGTTTTTCTAATTTTATACTTTTTTAATTTAGTACTTTTTTAAACATCTCAATAAATCTCATTTGTAAATTAGTTCATTTTACAGTATAACGCAACTCTCTCTTTTAACATAATGTTGTAATGAAAAGTTTTTAATGGAATGGAGGCTACTCATATATGAAGATGAAAGTACCTCGAATGATTGATGTAAACAACAGGCATAAATAGGTCACATTCTTATACAGAAAAATAAGTAATAAACTTCGTTTGTTGCCACATGAAATCAAGGTCATGACGTATTTGTTTCCAGAGACGCTTTGACATGCGCAATCTTTAACAAATACTGGGCCTACGCAAAACGTATTTTCAAAGTTTATAAAATTTATTTAAAAAATAATTAATTTTAAATCTTTTGATATTCTTTAAATATAATTTCATATTTTTATCTGAATAGTTGATAAGAGAACAGAAGTACTGATATAGCTTAAAGTCGTAGTAGCAAGGTTTTTTTTAGATAATGAAGCAATCTCACAAAATATCATCGATTACCAATTTCAAGACAATTTACTTCAATCAAAAGGAACAGTTCTAAAACGATGAAATCCATGTTCCTACCTAAATTGATTAAAAGGTTTTTACACAAAAATAGGAGCAACTTATTTTTGCCTGATACTTGATAACACCGTCTCAGACTATGCAAAACGGAATTGAGTAATTGGATGTTTGGCCATTGAACATTATACATTCGGCATAAATAAATGTTTAAAGGGGAAAAACTTTGAAGAAATAAAGCTTAACTGCCCCTTTAAAGGCAGATGGAGAAGAATATTTCAAGACCTATCGCATTTGGAATGGTGTATTTTAATTTAGTAAAAATGGAAACAACACAAAACCTTTCTTACTTATTTCGGTACCAATAGATCCTCGTTGTTTTTTTCTGATTGACCACGATATCTGACAATTAAGTACTATGAAAAGTGTTATATGATTAAGAGGGGCGTATAGTTGAAGGTCACTTGAGATTTTATGATCTTTTACGAGAATATGAATATTTACCGTTGACAACTTGTCATAGTTCTTCACGAGTACGCGTCTTATTGACACTTCAGAAAACTGAACTTTTATGTTGAGAAAGCGAAACTGGATAGACATTAGGGACATGACTTTCTATTTGACCAAAACGTTAGTGATATAGAGAGATATGATAAAACAGAAGATTATTCAAGGGTTCAATAAAAATTGTATTATATGTAAAGATTTTTAGTATTCTGATCATTACTATGCACTCGGTAAGGTTTTTCTAGCTGTAACCGTCGTAAGTGCTGAAAGTAATATTTCTGCGAGTGCCTTGCAGGGTGATGGCGGTTCTTACATTATGACGTCATAACAGTAAACCACAAACTATTATAACGTTATATGTCACAGCATATGCATATTCCCCTATTATATTGAGATAAAAATCGTTAATTTGCAAAACTTTCATCATTTAAGAAACATTTATACATGTTAAAAACTGTCATTTTCTGAACTTTAGCTTATGAAACCCGATTGCCTAATAGCGTCCGTCCGTTAGTTTGCCAATCCGAAAAAGTTCTGCACATTGACTTTACCTAATGTAACCATTGAGAGTTCTTACTTACGAGTAATGTATACAATATAAGAGTAAAACAACAATATAAGAGTATATACAATTCCAATATATGCCTTACAGATTTGTCAATGAGTTGGGTTATTCAAAAATGGTGTGACAACTTGTTTAATCTATGACGTCGTATTACAAAACCGTCAAGGTTATATAGCCGGGTTTATCTTGAATCAAGTGTATTTATTTTGTTGTCATACTTTAAACTGTGTCATGTGATATTAAGTTATCCCTATCCATACCCTAGAAACATGATCCTTCAGGGATGAGTGAAGTAAACACGGTCTGACAAGGCCACTCGTATAATATCCATTTTGATGATAGTGCTATTAACTATGTTTTGCAATAATCATGACTTTTTAGGGTACGTGAAGAATGCACACAAACCTGGGGATCACGTGATCTTGGCTCACTGTCCGGAGTTCCTTCCTGTCATACAGCCGCGTGAGTAATTGAATACTATGAGTACCTTTAAAAACACTGTAGCACCTTTTAAAAATATAGAAATTATTCAAATTGCCCTCTTTCTGAATGTTTATGTAAAATATTCTTTATATGGCAAAATATCTCATTACTCAACCCAGTTATATGTAGTCGTGGAAAAAGGTGTCACGTTTAAATGTAAATTTAAAAAACCTTGAAATAAATGCAGTAAGGAAAATTAGTTGGCAAAGATTAATCAAACTATGAACGAATGAGCTCAAACTCGTTTGATTGTTTAAAAGATTGTTTTTAAACTTGTAACATTTCTTTCAACCCGAGGACATAATACTGTCCAGTATTGTTTTACAATATCTATAATCGAGATGATAAAATGTTTACACTTGTAGTTCCTTGAGGGGAATAAGGGGGCCGCATACACGAAGGACACTTTATATTCTGTACGGCTTTCACGAAGTTCAACTGGTTTCCTCCTGACGTCTTTAAAAGAATGCTCCAATGTCGTACTTGCAATTAAAAGACACTGAAACACGTTATCTATTAATTATGTGTTACATATTTTACCATTTAATTTTAGTGAATGAAAAATATATCCTTCAGTGGCTTAGACATCTTATAACTCAACTCGATTGGCTATGAAGAATGGGGTGTCCCCCAAAAAGCGAAAATTGCATTTGGCCATTTCACCGTAAACACCTTTCAATATGGGCAAAGGAATGGCTTGGCTCAAAAGAACTTTGTATGTTCATTTTATAAATCATTTCAATGTTAGGAAAAAAATGCTTTGCAAATGGTAACATTTGTTTTTTTGTTTCATCTTATTTCTATTTTTTTATTTGCCAGAGGGCCTTCAATTGCATTCTTGAATTCAAGTTTGAAACCGCTGTACTAAAAAGAAAGTTCCCCGTCACGTTTTTCAAGCTTGACAGATACTACATCAAATACTTTTTTCAAACTCCAATAACCATATTTAAAAATGTGAAAGTCTCAAGAGAAACAAGGTCACTATTATAAAATGATTTTATGAGTGACATTTTGCATACTTAAATAGTGACACTTTTACAGTAGCCAAATATAGATCAAAGTGTTCTTATATACTACCCTTGTCTACTTACAAATAGCTTGAGTCAGTAAGTATGACGTGTTAAATGTAAGTAAGATAAATAAGTAAGCCGCTATATATCTCTGTCATTTGGAATGAAAAGTAGCTCATCTCAAGTGTCAACTCTTATTGTTTTGTTGTTGTTTACACGCCCAGTTTATACCGGTCGGAAGTGCTCATTTGTTTATCAAACAGGGAACGTGGTTGTTATATTAATTGCTTGTGTTTATTTCATTATTTATCTACTCATATTATTTATTTTATGTGGGTTTTTAAAAGGTTTATGTAAGAATATTGTTTGTATTTAAAAGAAGGAATCGTAGTTTCCTGTTACGGTGATTCATGTATTTATGCGGTTCAAACTGTTGAATTTGCCAGTGAAGTTATTGCTGTGTTACTTGTGTATATTTCCTCTTGAAATGACTATCGAGATTTTTTCAAACAATCCCACTTTGTCAATAACAACAGTTTTTGCATATAGGTTTCCTGTCAGAAGACTGAGTCTACCTTTTCGGTTTTGTTAAACATTTCCTGTTCATTCACAATAAATGATAGTTTGTTTCAATAATAACTTTTGACAATTTCCTATTTTGAATACAATGTTTGCGAAGGATGCAATAACAATTGTGTGAGTTCGTAAAAAGGAAGATCCTTTGGCTTTAAACTACTGTGATACCTTTTATACTTCTTATTCCAATGAAGACGTTGAACGTTTTAACTTTTTTATGAATAACATTCTATTTTTAATGAAAGAAAAGCGTTCGGTATTAAAAAGTGAGGCATTTTGACTAATATACGTTTTTGTGATAGACGTTATATACATTTTCTGTGTGATTGGTGTTTGACTTTGTAAAATTGCTCTTCTTCGCCCAGCTCTTTCCAATGACTTGACCACAGCTGCCCAAACATACCTTGAAGAGAATGAGAGGATTAAGATGCTGTTGGAAGGATTTGGAGAAAAACTGAAAGCAGCCAAGGTAGTCTTAATTATTTTTTAAATTTTTAAACGGGATGATTTTGTCGTAGATCTTTCATTAAATGAATCTAGAACGCTGATTTTCACTAGTTTGAACTAATTACAGAAAAAAGGTAATAAAACAATTTTATCTTTTTTTCAAATAGACGCCATCAGCAATGCCCTGTTCCGTCATAGCAAAGCCTACCACACAATGAAATGTATTTTTTTTTCTCATTAGCAATTGGTTTTGAAATTTTGAAATCTTATACACCGCAATTTTGATACCCAGTAACTATGTTTCAACTGATGTGAAATATAAAAAACCCATTAAACTTTAAAAAGATGTTTCAAACAAATTTCGGATAACGACAAGATATGATGACATATACACTGAACACCAAAAGAAACGTTACACCTATAGTTAAGAGTGAATATCATATTAAGTTATTTCCTCTGAGGAACTTGGTTTGTCAAATTTTCATTAACGGTTGTTCAAAGGTTATCTCCCTTTCAGATTGGTGGGACAGTGAAGAGCATCACGGGAGTACCAGGGGAGGTAATCGTGAAATTAGCAGACGAGGAGAAGGCGACTTTCATCCTGACAGGTACCCGTGGACAGGGCAAGCTCCGTCGTACTCTCCTGGGAAGCGTCAGTAACTACATCTTACACCACAGCCATGTGCCGGTCATTGTGTGCAGAATTAAGAAGAAGAAGCAGAAGAACAACCATTAGGCTATAATGGATACGATTGACTAGATTCTTATAATCCTCAGACGATTCATCAAGAACTTTTAGACTAGCGATCATTATTGACTAGCGAAATGATCCTTTGAGGACCTGATTCATCAAAATACTCGCGCACATAATTGATTTGATTCATATGATTCCGAAATGACCTGTTCACCAAAAACTAAAATACGACTGGTGCGCCTGGTTGACTTTATTCATATGATCCTGACATGACCCAATTCATCAAGAAGCACAACCAGACTAGCGCTTTTAATCGACTAGATTCTCATGAACCTTGGCGGACCTGATACATGAGATAAATACCTTTAAACTCCGGTGCACATGATTGCCTGGATTCACACGAGCCTTAAAAATACCCTACAAATCTGCAGGATATCCTTGACATGGTCCTTGAATTGCTTCGTAAAAAATATCATTAGCTCCCTCAATTCACGGGATTCATTTTACAACTATCATTATATCATGGAATTGACTCCATTTAATAAACTTAGATCGTGGATTAACTTAATTCTCAAGAACAACAATACGATCTTAAGAATGATTCATCAAGGACCATAAGATAGAAGACTTTGTTCATCAATTAACCACATTTTCGTAATGGTTGAACTTTTTCGTAATGAAACCCTCTGTCTCATGTAATTGGCCCTATTCATTACCAATCACAATTAGATCCTCTTTCGACTTCATTCTCAAGACCTACCGATTGCTTTTGAGACGATGCGAATCACCTCGACCGACTAATGGAAAAATATTCATCCATTAAGATTTCCTTTCTGATCATAGAATCGCCTTGATTCACAATAAACCAATTTCAGATCATGGGATAGTCTTGATACTGACAGCCACTGTCATGTCATCGAACTGTGATTTACCAAAAACCAATTTTAAACCATGGAATTGTTATGATTTACCGCCGACCACTTTCATATTATGAAATTGTTATGATTTACTGAGAAGCATTTCTAGACCATGGAATTGTCTTGATTTACCGACGACCAATTTTAGATCATGGAATTATCGTGATTTACCGACGACCAATATTAGATCTTGGAATTGCCTTGATTTACCTAAAAACACTTTTAGATTCTTGAATTGACATGTTTTACCAATTTTCACCTTTAGATACTGGATTATCTTTATTTAGTATCGATTGATAATTGCCTATACTTCTACAATTGATGTTGTATTGATTTTTAATGTTTTCTAATAACAAAATACAACCACTTATCCTCCCTGAATAGGAATAGGTTTCGACCTGGCGATTTAAGAGATGCCGGGTTGGTCTTAAGTCACCATATAATATATCTTGTCGATAATGAAAGCGAAGCCACAAGGTATTTTGATGGACGTTTTGATCATTGTTGTTTTACTTTTAATCTTTTTTGTTTTTATTGAAAGCGAATCATATGGAGAAATATGTTCACAATCATCAATTTATTTCGGAGTATTATTTGGATTATGTATTCAGGAGCGCAGTTCTATCCGTAGTTTTGACAATCTTACATATCAAGCTATAGGCCCTTATGCATGTTGTTATTTGTACTTTTATATCTCATATTTGGCTGAATGAACTTTGAATGCGTGTACATTTTGAAAGAATAAATTGTTTTTCATTAGCAAGTCTCATGTCATACTCGAAAAACTGTCTAAACATATATTTCATTAATCAGAATGAATGTCTATTTATCACAAATTTGTTTTCAAGTTGAATCATTAAGTATCAACGACCTTGGAGTTAGAGTCCCATATGCTTATCGTGGTGGATAGATATCGAGAAGTAATGACTCTATGATTTTTTAATCAAGGATCTGCCATTTCATGATTACATGAGAAAAGACGCCGTCTTAAAAGGCACTCATGCCAAAATTGGACATTTCAGGGCACGAGAGGACATTTTCACTACTAAACCTTTCTTTCATGGAAGGGTTACTTTTTAATGCAGATCCATCACGTTCTCTGCATTATATATATTTATTAAATACTGCAGAGGTGCCTCTTACTAATTTAAAAACTTTTGAAATATACAATGTGAGCAATATCCACAATTTTACAAGTATTTTGTGATCAATCATTCCTTGTCGGGCCGTGGTAAGACCTTTCTTACTTACAATGTATGACTTCTTCTCTACTTCTTTCTTTTTGAATGAATCAAATTGTCAAAACCAATGTTTTAACTGAAGTGTTTTGATCAGTTAAATCATTAAATTTGTTTACAGAAAGTTCCCTTTTTGTGTGCATTGTGGGCTCATGTACACACATGTGTACTGAGCAAACAAATAGTACCACCTTTTTTATTGAAAGGTGAAATTGTTTTTCGTTTTTTTTGGGTGTGCATTTATTGCCAATTCTATCACCATAACTAGTTTTCTCAATATTTCTTGCATTCTTTATGTGAATCTTGGAAGTTGTGAAAGGGTGTCCTGAATGAGCATGCTGAAGTCAATGTTAATTAATTCCTCTTTAATTCTTTCGAGATTTTCTCCTGAGCTGTTCAAGTCGCGTTTGTTTTATTACTGTATAGGTCTATGACCAATTACAAAATAGACGTAAGTATCATTTAAGCACACACGTTCGTATGAGGCCGTTATTACTGCCCGAGGTGGGCATACAAAGTATAACACGAGCGAAAGCATCTCCAAATCATTAATGAGTATGATAAAAATAGCATTAAATGGAAGGAGGTTTAGTATTCTGTTTATTACTTGACCTCAGTAATCAAGCATTATTACCGAAAGTGTACTGAACGAAGCTTTTCCGCGACTAAGCCGCCATTCAGACGTCGGTGGCAATGCTGTGGCGTCACAACCACACAATATTGTGACGTCATACGGGGAGGGATATTACACTGGTTTAATATCGCCGCATAAATATTACACTGCGGTATCTGACACGGGCGAGTAATAAATGGTAATTATAAACGAAATCAATAGGGACATATCGTAAAAATGAAAACCTGTTGGTGATTGTGATGGTGTTGTGCCTGAACAGAATGCTTAATGCCCACTCGGTTATTATCACCACTATGATATAATCTACCCTGTCGTAAAAAGACTAGTACTGTGAAAGATATCTCCATTAAACCATACCCAGGTACCCAGTTTACCGCTGCTTGAAGACAGGCATATTTTTAACAAATTTCTTGTCCATGTTAAAACCGCAACTGGTGTTACATAATGGGGCAGGAATTAATCCTTTAAAAACCCAAAGTGCATCCGACGAAAATCAACAAAATTAGTGTTGAACTTTAATCATAACGTTCTCCTAAACTAAAGATATAAATCCAAGCGTCACAATCCTGAACCACCTTTATTCATAGACATTTGTTACCTATGTTTGTTGATCCATGATATATTTCAATGTTCTGATTAATTGTAAACGTCACATACAATTATAAAGATACGAATTTTTTTGTCATGTAAAATCCAACGTACATTGCTGTATAACATTCTGACATGCACACAAAAGCCACAGATATTTTGTAAGGGAAAACCGGTTTCACACCAACTTCGTAGTTTAATTGTTATCTCCTAATCTTAAACAATGTGAATTGCGTGCTTCATATTCTGAAATGTGAAACGTGCAACCCAATCTAGTTGAAACTAGATGTAATGATAAATGCTTGTCACGTCGTTTAATATTACACATGGTAATAACTAGATAGACGTGAAACCATTATCAAAATGGATGAAAATGCAAATATATAAACATTAAAATAGCCCCTGAAATATTGTTCTATAGAAATCGGATTCGTATGTAATATGCACATACACATTATTAACTAGACTGATATGAAACAAGAAAAGCCTTTAAAAAGGCTAAGTTGGAGGCACCCTTGTTAGGCTAGGAAATACTGCGAAATCATAGGGTACAAATAGGATAGGATTTTCATTACAGCAAATAAGTAGATTAAGGCCATTAATAGAACAAAAGACCTTCATTTTATCTTTTATTTAGAAAAAGTTATACAATTATTTGTTCATAGCATCAAATAATAGAATAGTCAGGCAAACTTGCAGTTATAAATAGATCTATACAGTTCTGTTTTAAACAACAGTCACCGATTTATCCCTTGGAAATAGATCTATTTTTAGAATATAGGTCACAATTGATAGCGTCCAGCACCGCACAAAGTGTTTGACTCTTTTGCAAATTCATTAATCCATACGTACCACTAAGTGTTTCTCAACTCTCAAAGATTGCCAGTACAATATATATTAAATTAAAGTCTAAAGAATAGTTCACTACCTCTAGATCTATCTCTGTCTGTCACGAAGCGATATCCCACAAATTGACTCGCCTTTATGACATCCTCTACTTTCTTGCGTGTGCCGTTGTAAAGGAGGGTTTTTTACTAACCTGGAATAGAGTTTTCTAACCTTTCATGCGACATTTACGCGTCTAATTTAGTACACGTGCGGTCATGAAGAATTGTACTGTCTTTTTTATTCTTAAACACCACTGTTCCCTTTAAATTTTGAGATTTGCAGAGACAATCGTTTTCTGTATTAAAGGTTGCCAATTATTTCGGAATACCCACATGGTCACGTGGTTCTAAATTTGATACAGATGTGTTCATTGGTTTACGATATTGCCGAAATACAAAGAGGCTAAATATGATTGGTTGAAAGTTCCTTTGAAAATTCCAACTGTAATATAGAGAGAATTTCAGCTGTTAAGATGGTTGGAGGCCGTTGGGGCCTCCAACCAATAAACTAGTGGTGCTCCATTATCGCACATCGTCTAGGTCCTCATAAAGCAAGTCTAGATGTGGCGCGGAATAGCGCAATGGTTAGCTTGTTCGGCTTCGGATCAAGAGAATCTCGCCAGGAGCACAGCAAATGTGTCAGCATTAGAAAATGTTCTACATGCAATAAGGTTTGGGTGCACTGCTACACTGAATGTAAGCGCAGTACCACCCATGGTTCGCTAGTTCCAGGCGAGAGTCGCAGGTTTCACCGCGATGCATAGTCACAATGGTGGTGCAGGCTTTCTCCCTGCAATAATACTAGCAGCCGCAATAGAAGTGTAATACTCTATAAAGCGGCGTTCAACCTCAAAACATATTTAACGTATACATGTACAGAACACAGATACACGACAATGAATAGGGAAAAAACAACGTTACATTACTATAAAACACATTTAATACACATTTAAACATTTAATACACATTTAAACACATAATCCTCTATAAAGCAGCGTGCAACCTCAAATCACCTTACCTCCACATTTAACATATACATGTACAGAACACAAATACACGACGATGAAAAGGAAAAAAACACGTTACATTGCTATAAAACACATTTTTCATAGATTAGGGAACCCTTTAGTACATTGGAACGCTGTTTTCGACAACATTTGCTTCCATCTAGCTGTATGCATGAGTGCTGAAAATCTTTCTACTCAGCAGTATTGGTGAATCATTGACACACACGAATCAACATCTGTTGCAGCTGCAAGTAATATTCAGACTATCAAATGTGGGTGATAGCTTGCACTGAATCAGCTCATGTTGTATCGTGATATTATAGAGTACAAGTGTGTGATTTAGGTTAATTGCAGTTGAGTTGCGGGGGGTGTCTCATAAGTAATCAACCTTACAACACTCAACGGCAAAAGAACACCACATAAAAACGTTGAATCGTGTGTATGTGATATTTAAAATGAATTAATTTTGACAGCAGTAAAACCATACACGCAACATTTGTGAATTTTAAGTAGTGACTTCTTTGTCCTAGGTATTGGTGACTAATGCCTTTTGTAGCTTTCAAATATATCCTTGGGCTGTGCAATTAGGACTAAGGTAAGCTGTGATTTTTAGTATCGGTTCATGAAAGGATTGCTCATTTATTGATGGTACATGGTGGAGGGATGGTACATGGTGCAGTGATGGTACATGGTGGAGGGATGGTACATGGTGGAGGGATGGTACATAGTGCAGTGATGGTACATGGTGGAGGGATGGTACATGGTGGAGGGATGGTACATGGTGCAGTGATGGTACATGGTGGAGGGATGGTACATGGTGGAGGGATATGGTACATAGTGCAGTGATGGTACATTGTGGAGTGATGGTACATGTTGCAGTGATGGTACATGTGTTGGTACATTGTGGAGTGATGGTACATGTTGGGGTGATGGTACATGGTGCAGTGATGGTACATGGTGGAGGGATGACACATGGTGGAGGGATTGTACATTGTGGAGTGATGGTACATGGTGGGGTGATGGTGTGTAAAGAAGTGATGGTACATTGTGGAGTGATGGTACATGTTGCAGTGATGGTACATGTGATGGTACATTGTGGAGTGATGGTACATGTTGGGGTGATGGTACATGGGGTAGTGACGGTACATTGGGAAGTGATGGTACGTGGCGGGGTAAAGTTGTATGATAGAGTGATGGTGTATGATGAAGTGATGGTGTATGATGAAGTGATGGTGTATGATGGAGTGATGGTGTATGATGGAGTGATGGTGTATGATGGAGCGATGGTGTATGATGAAGTGATGGTGTATGATAGAGTGATGGTGTATGATGGAGTGATGGTGTATGATGGAGTGATGGTGAATGAAGAAGTGATGTTGTATGATGGAGTGATGGTGTATGATGAAGTGATGGTGTATGATGGATATGGTGTATGATAGAGTGATGGTGTATGATGGAGTGACGGTGTATGATGAAGTGATGGTGTATGATGAAGTGATGGTGTATGATAGAGTGATGGTGTATGATGGAGTGATGGTGTATGATGAAGTGATGGTGTATGATAGAGTGATGGTGTATGATGGAGTGATGGTGTATGATGAAGTGATGGTGTATGATGAAGTGATGGTGTATGATAGAGTGATGGTGTATGATGGAGTGACGGTGTATGATGGAGTGACGGTGTATGATGGAGTGACGGTGTATGATAGAGTGATGGTGTATGATAGAGTGATGGTGTATGATGGGGTGACGGTGTATGATGAAGTGATGGTGTATGATGGAGTGATGGTGTATGATGAAGTCATGGTGTATGATGGAGTGATGGTGTATGATGGAGTGATGGTGTATGATGGAGTGATGGTGTATGCTGGAGTGATGGTGAATGAAGAAGTGATGGTGTATGATGGAGTGATGGTGTATGATGGAGTGATGGTGTATGATGGAGTGATGGTGTATGATAGAGTAACAGTGTATGATGAAGTGATGGTGTATGATGGAGTGATGGTGTATGATGGAGTGATGATGTATGATGAAGTGATGGTGTATGATAGAGTGATGGTGTATGATGGAGTGACGGTGTATGATGGAGTGATGGTGTATGACGGAGGGATGGTGTATGTTGGAGTGATGGTGTATGATGCCGCAGTGTTGGAATAGATGTTAGAGTAACATCTGTTGATTCTGAATATTGCCATCTGACTGATATGAGGGATACTCGTACATGGAATCCGAGTGCTGCCAAAGTGAGTGTCCCGCAGTATCACAGAGTAACGTGTTAAATGGTAATGACAGTGAGGCACGGATTACCATTGGTGTGATTTGCTATGAGCAAGATTGTAATAAACGCCTCGGCAAGTGTCGCAAGGGACTTCCAGTTTGGTGTTAGTTGTTTTATTTGGCTTGTAGTGGATGGAAAGGGTAATTAAATTCAGGATAGTGTACTAAAATACATCTATCAACTAGATGTAAAGTTTTCAGAAATATTAGATTTTCAAACCTTATTTGGTCTTGTGTCTACAGATATAGATAATTATGGACACAATAATAATTACTTAAAATTGTAGTGTCGAATCTCCTAAACTAGGCGAGATAGGAGAGAGAAATATGACTTTTGTGGAAGTCTTCTTATATGATGCGTCAAAGAATTTAAGTCCAAGATGGTGCAGTTTCAGGACTCTTGAGTTTGAAAAGGTACAACCGTTTAAAAGTCGATACCTTGATGAGTACACATGTGTATTCATAATTAGAAAGAATAGGTTGATTAATGACTTTCAAAATAAACTTTATCTGGCAGATGTATTTTGCTTTTGGCTCTGGAGAAATTTAGATGACGGTTCTTATGCCATTGAGTATATGCGCTCTTTATGCAATGTTTGAAAGTTTTCAATTCTTTTAAAATTCATCAGCAGAATGCATATTCTTAACACATCTGGTTCATATTCTCTTTGATAGAATAGTCATCTTGACACATTTGAGTGTAACATCTGACAAATTTAAAATACATAAATATCTTCCCCTTCTAACCCTTATTAATGCTAGATAGGATACTTTCAAAGAAGTTTGGTAAGATTTCAAGTCACATCAACAATCGATTGAAAAATTATTATAATGATATTTTAAAAATAAACATTTTAATCGCTTGATTAATATCTAGATTGGGTTTGGTATTAAGTAACCCATTTCAATCTTAAACAATCAATGTGTCAAAACAATCATGCTTACATTGTGTACGATATAGTGAGAACTGACATCTGTGAGACCCTTTGAAACTTTGTTTGACAAGGTGATAGAATACATTAAGGGATACAGCCGTCATAAGATCATAGGTAGTGTCTCGCAAAGGAGCTGTCTCTGTAAATATAGAGAAGTAGAAGCTGTATTAAGTTGATATTAGTTATAAATCGCATGTTTATGACCTTCCAGTGATTTCTACCAATTCATACACTTATGCTTACTTGAATATCCTCCCCCCCCCCCCCCCCCCCCCCTCCAAAAAAAAGAAGAAGAAAACAACCAAAACGTTGTCATATAACTATTGCTGGTTTTGACGTTTTTGATGATACCAATGATAGAGGATAGACAAAATGGGGATCATGATACTGGTATTTAACAGAACCATGTTCCTGAAGATAATACCGGTGATATTAGAATATTGAAACAGTTGCATTTGTACCAATTTCTGTTTGAGGCCAGCTACTGGTGGGGCGTACACCCCTCGAACAATTAGTACGTAACGTTGTGTATGTTTACTTGAAGACGTTTATTTCATGAAGTTTGTTAAAAATAAAGAGATTTTGATCAGTATATCTAATTTCCCTATATATGTATTTTGTTTGTATTGTGAATCAATTTATATTGAGTTTCTGATTCGAAAATAATTTCTATAGATATAATGAGTTAATACCTTGTTATTGATACATGTAGTTTAGATCGTAAAATATGTGAATTTGGATTGTAGTATTGGCGATTGCTTACATTCTTCTTCCTAATGGAGGACGATTTACTTTCGGTATTCGAACCTAAACCGTCGATGTGTTTCATCCATGCACCTACCATCAACACTGACTGTCCAAAGACCAGCACCGTTCAACCACTACGGCTTCGCCTTTAGCGACAAATGTCATCTTACTTTCCTCTCTTATTCACACTCAAGCATATAACAAATAAAACTAGTTACTCTGAGAAGAAGCGGATACTTGTTGCAGATGTATATAGTACAGCATATGCGAGAAACCAAGTGCCGAATATTTGAATTCATACATTTGTACAGCATGTAAACAAACGCCTAATGCACCTACAAATTGATATATTAATAGAACCAAACAGAAGCCACAGAGACGTCGAAACTATTCATTGGTATACATTACAGAGCAATATGCAGCGAATGTCATACACAAAAGCACAGCGAACGAGCGTCATTCAACCATGACCTTCAGATATGACCTTGACCCCTGACATCTAGCTTTAGTATTCTTCACACAAGCGAGACATCAGTCGCTCTCTTACAGCTACCATGTCCGCGAAAAGGAATGTCGTTATTGCTATGGATGGGAGCGAACATTCGTCCTACGCCTTTGACTGTAAGTAGACGGTTTTAGATCGATTTTATTCAACTGATGTGAGCGACTGGGTTACTTCTATGAAATATCAGTGTTTGTTCACTCAGCTGACAGTTACAGAGTCAGATGGTATATTTGTCTTGCGTCTGTATCGTTTTGATAGGTAAATGGATGTTTTAAACTTAATGTTATGACATCAAGGGTAGATATTTCCAGGTAATCTTAACGTCAGTTTTGAATAGGAGAAAATGGGACACCATATGCTATACATCGTCATCATTATTTAGTATAACATGTGGTTGAATGTTATTGCTTTTATGATACTTAATGACTACATTTAATTTTTTCTTCGAGGCCAGTTGACAATTCTATTACGGATGACGTACCAGATGATATTATATGCATGATTTGTTTTGGACGCTAAACCATTAGACCTAGAAGACATAATATCTTCTATTACATTGCGGCAGTTGTATTACTTCAGATGGTGTTTTACCTTCAAATTCAGAACAAAGTCATTATATATGAACATATTGTGTTGCGAAGTTAATGTCATTGATAAATAATCACACTAACAAGGAAATTTATGGCTGGCGATTTTGCCCTCACCTTTTAATTTCACCATATGCCTTCTTCAGTTTTCTTTTGATAATATAACTTTAGTACATTAATCATGTACTAATTAGACTATTTTTTTTACATTAAATGGCAAAGATGCAACCCATTAACCGTACAATCGCTTTAAATTACCAAACCGTTACGGTATTATGCTTATTGTACCAGTCAACCAATTGAAAGTTATGCAACTATGTGTTCAAGTTATCAGACATTTACAGGAATGGAATTCTAGAAAGACAATGGTATACTGACCACTTTTTCAAATAGAATGTTGTTGTAGTTTTTCATTGGACGGGATCTTCACTGTATACACATAGAGTCTATACAGACATTTCTGAAGGTTTGACATTGAATAGTATCGAGATATATTGAATGAAATACGATTCCCTTGAAAATCCATTTTTTCAGGAGTCAATCTGTAAGTGCGAATATTTCTCGACGAAGAAGCTTCTTTTGAGTTTTACTGAGGTAACTTATGCTAGAATATCGATCTGTTGAACTATTCGTATACCTAGCTATTTGTATAGTTATGCTAGTATGTTTCCAAGTCATCAGACCTTTACAGGAATGGAATTCTAGAAAGACAATGGTATATTGACGACTTTTTCAAATAGAATGTTGTCGTTGTTGTTGTATTTCATTGGACGGGCTTTTCACTGTACACACGTAGAGTCTATATAGACATTTCTGAAGGTTTGACATTGAATAGTAACGAGATATATTGAATGAAATACGATCCTCTAAAAATCCATAATTTCAGGGGGCCATCTATAAATGCTAATATTTCTCGACGAAAAAGCTTCTTTTGAGTTTTACTGAGGTAATTTATACTAAAATATCGATCTGTTGAGCTATTCGTATAGCCGTGATGCGATGACACTTTTTGCGAGAATTGTATGGTAATGAAATGCATACAAATGTACACGAACAACCGTTAGTACAAAGAACAATGTTGAGTTTGTTATGTTTAATCAACCTGGTTTGTGATTGTGCATATATTGTGATGAATGTATTCACTCATATGCTTTTATATAAATGATTATTCAAGTGAAATACTTACATTAGATACAACAATAAGCTACTGTTTTCGATTTACATTTCTAATAAACAGCAAATAATTATTTTGATAAATATCATAATAAATTCCCTTCCCTATACACAAATATATGCGTTCATTCGTATAGCTTAATGTATATATGGGTATTCATGTGAAATACTTACATTAGATACAACAATAATCTATTGTTTTCGTTTTACATTTCTAATATGCAACACTTATCATTTTAATATACATCATAATAAATCCCCTTACCCATACAAGAATACAAATTCTCTTTCACAATAGGGACATTAAGTCATTAGTTGACATACTTTTCTACATGGAAATTCATGGGGAAGGCGCATTTCACGTTAATGCAGAAAGTCACCTTGTTACCGGCTCACATTTACCAAGTTTACTGATGGGCAAAAAAGGCTGTTGACGAAGAAACATATTTTTCTTTTGACCCCCGTCTCTGCTTTTGGTTTCAAACTCTCAGAATGTCAAGCCATTCCAATCGGAAAAATGACATCATAAAGCTCATTGCTGAAGTTGTCAATAAAAGATTTACAGATGCTTTAGAGGTAATGATCTATGTTGGTCGGCAAGTCTCGACCATTTATAATTTCAAATGTTTTTTCTTGCATCAATCTTATGGTATCATAAGCGAATACCCTTGCCATATTTAAGTGAATACTGCATACTTTTACCACGATACAATTCCATCGAAACTCAAATGTCGGCTTAGAATAGTGTTACGCTAAATACCAAATATTCTTGACTGTTACATGTAGTTTTCTACTACTAATTAAACACTTATTCTAATCTGTCAATTACCTGAATATTGAGGTATCTTTTCTATCAAAGAATATTCATACTCCTACACTGATTTATCAAAAGCTTACACGTAATTATTATGTACCTACATCGGCTTAACTGGTACCCAGTTTACCGCTGGGTGCACCTTAAGTTCAGTTGTCATTGATGACACTTTTTCTTTTAGTTTTGTTTCTTCAAACAGTTTCAATTCTCTGTCCAAACACCATCATGAGATACACTGCGCCCTAGTTGTGTATCTTCAGTATATAGCACTATATAAACATAGCAAACAAAAGAACACAGTATTCATCAGTGTTGTTGACCGGTTATAATTAAGATAACCACCGAATAGATAAATAAATAAATAAAGAAATAAAGACATAAATAGATAGATAGATAGATAGATAGATAGATAGATGGATAGTTAGATAAATAGATAGATACATAGATAGATAGATAGATAGATAGACATATATATAGATAGATAGATAGATAGATAGATAGATAGATAGATAGATAGATAGATAGATAAATAAATAAAAAGTGAAATACATAAATCAATTAATAAATCAAAAAAGTAAAAAGAGCAAGAATCAAATTAAATTAAAGAAAAGGAAAGGAAACGAAAAGAAAAGAGAAGGAAAAAATACATTAGCATTAACTGGTTTATGGTACCGTTATAGTGGCTGATCTCATGCTGTCTAACGAGGTCTTTGTCATCTCGCAATGCTGTATGATCTTTGGTCTCTTTTATGTCAAGGAATGATGCATTTCCTGAAGGCACCAGTTCACCAGTTGATCAATACCGCAACACGCTAATAGGGGCGTTCCATGTGGAACTTGATATAAGTATTTCTGAGACGATTGTTAGACGAGTAAGTGTGGCATATGATGCTTATGAAAAGAAAAGTCAAGATCGTCGAGCTAAGCCGATGTTGCGAAAAGACAAAAGTTAGAGAAAGTTTGATTTTTTTGGACATCATACTTTCATTTATATTCAACAAGTAGTTCACTTTATTCGTGTAAATTTGTAATAGGGATAAGTGATAACTCATTTTGTATACATTTAAATATGTCCAATTATATAATGGCCTATTTATTTTCTAAAAAAATATACTTCATTGTATGTTGTTAAGTTTGCACATTTCTACAAAATATATTTATGATAACAGTTATCTTGACAGCATATCATGTACTTGTATTTAAATATTTCGTCTTAACCTTAAAGATTCAAAGATGTTTATGACAAAGGTTATCTTCACAGTATATCATATACTTGTAATTAACCTTTTCTGCATTTACAGTTAGTCGGAATTCGATTTAAGGGATGGTAGCACGTTTTGATCGACAGCTTAAACGGTCCAAAACAAAAATATCGTATGATACGTTTCAGATAATAATACATCTATCAATATCAATCTTCTTTATAGAGATGGTCGTGCTTGAACTCTATATGATTGCTTATAATCGGATACGCTAGGTGCTTATTGATATCAGATTTATCTACTATCTAGATCGTGTGACAGTGTGAGACATGCAACCTTTTGGTTAGACTGCTATCTGACATGTCATTAGATATGCTCTGTCAATATGTCGCGGTTGCCATAGGTAAATGATGTCCTCTCATTCTGCCTACAGCTCTATTTGCTTAGATCTTATAATGACACATCAGTGTAGGAAGAGTGAGAAAGCAATAAATTCGTTACATTGTTTCCACGGGTTAGTAAATTTAAAAACCAAGGGTGACCTGATTTTCTCTGTTCGCCTACACGTTGCCTGAGTATGTAGGCAAAATGAGAGTCAGCCTTGCTAATGATAGACAATCTAGATAATGAGACCATTATGCTCACTACTGAGGAAGACCCTAGAGAAAATTGGATTCACTAATGTTGCAGAGAAGATGTTCTGAATTGGTGCACAAGTATCGGCTATTTCTTCTTGCAATGTTATTATATGAAACGTTGTCCTTTCGTGAATAAACCCTATTGTGTCATTTATCGAAAATCTTTGAACCAAAAGCTATTACCTACGGCACATATTTACAACTATACCATTCCATCGGAATAATATGTTTTCAATGCTTTCGAGAGCCAGATTTGTTCTATGGAATTATCGGGTCTATATGACTCTGTCTGTTCAACCAAAAACATGCGGATATTCAACGTTTTGTTCTATTAAATGCTGAATATTCCTACTCCAAAGTCTGTATCATGTATGGTGCCAAATTTTGATGAGAGACTCGTGCAACTTGAAATTCACCAAATGCCTTTTTCTAAACTATCAAACGTTCTCTTAGCAATACCGAATATTCTTTTCCTTTATCAAACATGCTTCCTTTCAATTTTAATGCTGTAACATCAAATACCGGCCAAAGCAAATCATTCCAAAAAGCATCAAAATTGCATTAACTGTATGCATGCTGCAGACGGCGAAGTGGGACAACGTGGCCATGATAAATGATGGCAATTTGCGTCACGCCATGTTCTCATGCGATTTGCGCATTTGTCCTGCAAATGTGTGGCCTCTAATGGTAAGTTCTACTCCTGGAGATGAAGTCTAATTTGTTACAACAATGTACGTATCTGCAAGCTACAATTAGTCACAGTGTGAACTATGTTAGCCTTTTTGAGGTGACAGAGCAGAGATCGTGTTACACTATGAGTAATTAATCTTATAATTGATCAATCTCATTGAAACAAGATTACAATTTTGCAGAAATACCTTATGCGTAATAGAATCTGCGTAACGGAGTACAGCGAAGTATAAGCCTATTTTAATGAGATTGATAAAAAAACGAATGAATGCGATGACATTTGTAAGCAGTGAAATGACCTTTTATATAATATAGCTTATGAAAACTTCATCTTATTTGTTTAAATCTACTTCTGCCAAACTCTCAGTTTTCAGTTAGCTTTTCGTAGGCTTTCACAACGGTTTAAACTACATAATAATGTTTTTTCAATTTCACCAAAAGCTGACGTCAAACTTAGCAACGGTGCATTTACTTAACAGTAAATCGAAAGCGTCGAACTCAAACTGTATGAATGGGGTCATAACTTCATTCTATTTCTATGACCCAAAGAGTAAATCCCGCAGTATGAGATACTATTATATTCAAGGGCAATTATCAATTTGTCCTCAAATCCTGAACGATTTTGGCTGTCTTTTATTGTCACTAACTTACTAATTGAGAATTTGAATTAGTTAAAGGAAGTGTTCGCCATTGACGTATTCCCTGCTCCTTAGTGAAATAATAAATCTGAAATAGGGTTTGCAAAAGAGGAAAAAGCAATTTTTTATAAATAGAAATGGATGGCCTTATGGTCCGAATGTCAGGCAGTATGCGATGTAATTATGATGTAAATGTGTTCATTTATGAAAAAGGCGAGTTTTAACAAAGATTAGAATGGACGTACATTTTGTTCCAAAAGAATGAATCACATAATAATCAAAGGTAACGACCATTATCTTGCTGAACGGAATGAACTGCGCATAAAAGAACAAGTTCACATTAACCCCAAATTGTTATTGACTTAGGTGTGTAATGAATAATAAATGCACTAGGACAGGAAACTGCCAATACACTACGAGGTTGTATAAACAAAACTGCTTGAAATCACAACCTTTCACTTCCGGAGTGTCTGGTTACTATGGAAACCTGAAAGCATTTCTTTGTTATTGGATATTCTGCCAATCAAATGACTGTACTCTTTTTGTCAAAACCTCTTAATTCTATATGATAAACGATTTAGTATGGGCTAAGTGAAATGAACTAGTTAAAATAACTTTTGTTCAAACCAGGTATTTCAGTTGCACAAACATATTTTGCGAAATGTCGATTAAAAAACGCAATAGCATGAAAAAGATCTTTATATATACATACAGTAAATCACGGAATAAGTGCAGTGTCCATGTGACAAGTTTTGAAAGAAGAGAAATATGGCTCAATTGAAACTGAGGTTACCTGGAAAAGCTGAATAGTCTTAATGGGTTTAGTAGACCTCGTCTGAATGATAGATCGGGTGTCAAAATGACCTTGCTTTAATAAAAGATGCATTATTGATTAACCTTCCTCACTAGAGAGTTTTGAAAGAACAGATAAATACAGCTCAGTTGTAATGGAGATTACGTGAGAAACTTTCACTAGGCTATCTGGGTTTTGGTTCACCAAGGAACATTCTCGTCTGAATTGTAGCTCAGGCACCAAACGGTCCTCGGTTTAGTGAGAGCGGCGTTATGGATTTGCATTCCTCCCTATTACGTTTTGAAGAACAAGGACATAAGGCCCAACTGTGACATAGGTTACCTGGGAAAACGGGTTCTTTAGCCAATGTGGGTTACGAACGCCAAGGAACTGTAATGTAGCTGGGCGCCGAACGGCTCTCTGTTTGATGAAAGCTGCGATATTGATTTGGTTTCCTCCAACTCATCCCATATTTCCGCTTCTAAAGTCAGTATTTTCACGCTTGACTGCCTCTAACGCCCTTCAAACAGCGTGAATAATACCATTAGATTGTTGATCTACTCGAGAAGTCTCTGGATGCATGTGCTTCAAGAGCGTTGACGTTTGATATTGAACATCAAACAGTGGTTATCCTTAATTCACTAAATGTCAGATAAGTTGTTTGTTTCATCAAAAATAATGAAGAATTTCCCGCTAGATACGTTAAAGTTTACGCAATGTTATATCTTAATGAATTTCCCGCTAGATACGTTAAAGTTTACGCAATGTTATATCTTGATGACCATTATGATAATATCAATGAAATATATATATATATATATATATATATATATATATATATATATATATATATATATATATATATATATTAGAAACGCCAAGGAGTTTTCCCTTTCGATTGACCGTGAAATGTATTTACACAAGCGTCATTGCCACGTATTTCTGTTCAACGCTTGCATCACTTGCATACTCGACAAATTAAATGATTTCTGTATCAAAACAACGCATTCAGCCATTATGGCTTTCTTGGCGCCGCTATCAAACACAAAATATATCGATTGATTGAGAATAAGTTTTCAATGACTATGATTTTGCTATCATTATGTTCTGTTTACAAACTTTACTTTGGGCTAAGTAAAATACTTTTGCACATGTTTGCATACAGTTTTAGTCGAATTTGTGGCGAGGAGTTGAAGCTCATTTTTATTGAATTTGCGATAAGGGATATGGGAAGAACTACTTCGTCCATTTTTCAATGTATTTCTCAAAATGTAGTTTGTGTTTCTCTTCTGTTTCAGGGTATATGCAGAATATTCATAGACCAAATGATCAGGTGATACTTGTCCACTGTCCGGAATATCATCCGATCATACAATCACGTAAGTAAACAATACGATGATCATGAATAAAACGTCATGGTGAACATTATACACGTAAATGTGGAAACGAAGAATTAAAACGTAAACTGTAAATTGTCAATTACACTGAAATAAAGCAAAAATTATCCTAATGGTCTAATGGAAGGTATCATCGATGCAATAAAGCTTTCGGATAAACTTCTAAATCGGATAATCATGCAAATTATGTCACTATTTACGCAAAACTCCATACATTTCATGCGTATCCTGAAACGGTTACTCATTATTTATAACGTCATCGAGAGTTTACAGGGTGGTTGATTATGAAAAATACGGTATTATTAAACAACCTTCTTACGTGTCTCGTAAACAAATTGTATACTTTCTTAATACCACCATTAACGTACATGTGAAATGTAAACTAGATTTATGTTTTGTATTTCAGCGATACCAGGTAGTGCGGAAGTGGCGGCTCAACGGTTAGCACAGGAAGAAAAGCGCATCAAACAGCTCACAGCCAACCTAGAAGAGAAGTTGAAGGCGTCTGGGGTATGGTTTCTCGTTCTCTTCCGTAACTCGGCATTATACCTAGGGAAATTGCAATTAGGATCGAATCAAGATGACCTTTCTCCAACATTTACTTTTTTTTAATAACAACTGCAACTCCTTTTTTCTATCGATCATTTTCAATTACTGATGATGTTTATGAGAAGAGAAGAGACGTCAACTCGACATTATATCCAGGGAAACTGCAATTAAGGTTGTGTCAATATGAGTTTTATCTTACCTTGACTTACTTTTTAATAAAAGGACGACCTTCTTTGTTTTCTGGCCTTATTATCTTCAGGAAAGGAACGATGAAATAGTCTTTAAGTTTTAGCTTTTAAGACTTGAAGAGACAAATGGGCTTATGGCATGGCATGGTGTCCGGCGTCCGTCCATCTGTCTGTAAATTTTACGCTTTTCGCTTTCTTCTCAATCCAGGAACTTCATAGGGTGTAAATCACGTACTTTTTTATTTATAAATTGTAGAATCGGGTCAAGTAACCTCTGTTACGGACCACGCCCCATAAGCATAAAGTCATTTGTTTTCCCCAGAAGGCAATGGCCTAGAAAGCGAGAATGTTATGCGCAGACTCCCCATTTAATTTGTTCTATCTGTGGGCTTCTACTTATATTTTGATTATGTTCTCCAGGCAGAAAAGGTATAGAAATACGACATATTTTTCAGAATTCTCACCGAAATGTCAAGTTGGTTCCTTCCCATAGCCATCCGGGAAGATTAAAACATAGTTAGTGATTCTGTGATAAGAATAATACATGACACAGAACAAATTGCAGAACAAATTGCTCTTTATTGAAGTAATTTTAATATGCCAGTATACTTATCAGATAAGGTTTAGTTTAAAGAAGAACGAGTTCTTATGGATAGTCAACTTCTTTAGATCAATCCAGCTTCTAAAAATGCCCCTTAAAAAGGTTTAGTTTGATGGTACTCTGTGGAGGTTAATGTTATTGTCAAGCTCAATTGTTTAAGGATAATGACCCTTGGCTCCACTATCTTTATTGATAAGGGGTTATCTAAACGAGAATCGAGCAATTCCGAAGCCAGCGATGCCATCGTGGTTGATATTAACGATTATGGGTTACCGCAAGATGGCAGTTTCCGTGTATAATGTTCAGCATTGAGGAGTAAACGTTGCACACATCAGAGCTTCATTTTCAAAGGTGTGGTATTTAAGGATATTTGAGTGCAAATAATGTCTAATTACGATTCATATTAAACTCGAACTATTTCCAAGCTCTCGTCTATCTTTTTGGTAAACAAATATTCACTTTTTAGCTACATTTTTTATTTACTACTGAAAGAAAAGACGATAACTGTATAAAATTTTAATGATAACATCTCAGTAGAGAAAAACAGAATGCTGCCAAAACTGTTAAGTTAAGCTGTTTCGCAAAGGCACTGTTCATGTTCTCTTAAAAAACTACGTCGAAAAGCATCGGAATTGTTTTTCGCTCCCTTACAATGGTGCCATGACACGCATCATAATATTTTCTCCCAAAGAAACATTAGGTGATCAGATAATCGGACTGATCGTGAAGAAACAAATTTCTTTGTATTACGAGTTTTACTACATGAAATATGTTACCCTTTCTCCTCCAATATTTGGCATGATATGCAAGTCTCAAACCTTCGATAAAAGATGCAGCAACCATACGTTACAGAACCGGTGGTTATTTCTGTTAAATTAAGATTACTTGTGCCATCTTTCCCAGCATAGCTATAAATTGCACCAGTTTCTATCACTCGCTGATAAAAACCTTAATGCCGACCCATCAAATTCGGGTTTTGAGTGCAGCTGCCTTTTCAGCAAAAGGTTGCAATTCTCATGTGATTTCTCATTGGGCTATCGGGATACGTCTCAGCAGCCTGAACGACAAGCACAGAAAAGTCTGCGCAATGCGGCAAGGCCTGTTTAAGCAAGTCAGTGATGCTAGCGAATGTATAGGCCATGCGTGGGAAGATGTACTTGTACTAAATCCGTATGGTAATTCCTAGACTTTAAAATGAACACATTCTCTTATTCCCAGTTTGTTTTATAATCAAATTATGCGATAGAAAACTTCAAGGTAATGTTATATAACATCAAATGTATAAAATAAAAAAAAACTCGCACCAAGCAAATTGTTCAAAATGACATATATATCTATATTGGTAATTCTATATGCTTATAAGCTCCCTTTTGATCTTTTGCATATCTTGGTATAATATTGAGGATTCGAACCTCGAACAATGTTTATACACCATATATTATTTGACAAGTCTCAAATATGAAAAACATCACTCACTATTCGGCTAACCTTAAAGTTAATAGGCTTTTTCGCTTGATAGGACTGCAGAGTGTAACTATTGACAGTAATTAGTGTTTACAGTTAACGATATAAAACCCGGCAGCTCTGTTACACTGGGACATTTACTGATGGCAGAAAATCGATTGGAACCCGAATTATATTGCAGGGAGGAAAAACAATATCAGCTTTTCTAGCCCAACTACGTTTAAGTTATGCAGTACTTTAATTGATGCCACAGTATCCTTTTGACCCCAAAGCACTTTTTTGTATGATGTGAATATCAGTCTCATTATAATAATTTCCTTTTGTAAGTTTATCTGAACATAATTATCAGATTTATTACAGTTTTATTTCTGTAAGATATTGACACAACGAAGCAGGCTAACCCAAAAATAAATGAAAATCTTTATAATTTCCCAATTGCGGATAACAACTCTATTTCTATATGATGGCATAGATACGCTTGAACTCTACAGTTCGTGGTGTTCGATGGAATACCGAAATATCAATATCGTTAATCGTTCGAATGAAAATCAAAAAAAGTTTTATTAACCTTTGTCTACAAGAATTACGGATATTTAACTTATTTATCCTCGTTTTGCTTCTCATAGTATTGCTCTAATGCAGTTTTTCAAGCATGACCCCGTATAAAGCTCAGCTGACGGCTTGCAATAAGGTAAAGCAACTACAGGGACGGTTTGTTAGCGGATAGGTGACCGGGTACGTGTTTGGATAGCCGAAAAATAGAGTATTAGAGTAAATTCCAATCGAAAAAGGTGACATGGGTTATAACAATTTGTGATAATTTTGATAGCAGAATTTTGAAGAAAGTTTCCCACAAACGCGTTTTTCGAGAGACGATTTCAAAGACCTTGTGAATCGTAAATTACATTTAATTTTATTTAAATAATGCTGGTGAATAACAGTCGATACTTCTCGATTAAGTTACACCATTGATTGAGATCGATATATGAGAATTGAACAACGCAACGTGTTTCTCATGAAAGCAATGAAATGTGCTTAGCGGCATACAAATACACTAGTGTGAAGGAACATGCATCGTGTGAATTTCGTTATTATCATGTTGTCAGCTATCTCTAATGCAGTAAGTGTTATTCCGACAAAACAATATGTTTGTTTCTACAACAAGAAACTGTTGCCCTAAGTAAATGAGGCAATTAACCCTGTAGCAAAGGTCGGAACAGAAACACTATCCTTTACGGATCGTGTAGGTAGCTTACCCCATCACCTGTACTCTATTTGTATGTTCAGCGGTAGTAGAAGCTGTTTTCTGCTTGTTCTTTTCAGATAAGAATGTATGTCCAGACGACCGGGTTAAAACCCCTTTAGTGCGAAATTAATCTTTCTGGCATCTCTATATCGTGCCGAGTCAGAGTTTGATATTAAAAGAGAAATTGGTTTCATTACCTTTCGGTTAATCGAAATGAGAAAATACTCGTTTCTGATGGGAGGAAAAGATAAGGTTGTCTGGATAGCCTTGCCTTGTATCAGCTTGCTAGTAGAATTTATTCGATCAGTTAGCCAGGGTCGGCGAATAAGTAAGCTTAATTAGCTATGCTGCGATTCACAAACATGCAATCGAATAAACACATTTCTAAATAAAATGTTACTATTTCAAACGGAGGGACAGTGGCGCTGTATTTAATGATTTTAGTTCTGCTTCCTCTTTCAATGTTCAACCTTACTGATATAAGAAAAACTTTCATACCGGAATATCAATCTCATTTAAATAGGATCTAAATTCAACCATTTTATTAATATACCAATCTTGGTAGGTATTTTAAGATCTGGTCTCAGGAATTCAGTTTAAAGTTGGTATACCGGTGACATGTGTTGTGGCCCTTTGTTTGTGGTAGGGGTGTCTTGATATATTTCAGTATGAGCAAGAAAAAATGTTCATTCCATTGTTGGCGGAGTTTTTTTTAAGAATTTGAATATTTCATTTTCTCAATGTTACAAGAGGCTTGCATATGTGTTTTAATCTCAATTTTGGTGCTAACATTTAAATTTTTATTTGAGGTTCTTACGCCTATAGTTAATATTTCAACTTATATACATATATATTTTTCTACCATCGTTGGCGGTGTGCCTAGAACAATGGTTAAGTGTTAGATAATTAGAAAAAAAAATTTCTGTATTTTTGTATTTTTTCCAGATCGGGGGTACAGTGAAAACAATTCCCGGAAGTCCGGGAGATGTTGTGATACGCGCTGCCGAAGAGGTTGATGCCGGTTTTATCGTTACCGGGACCCGGGGCCTTGGCAAAATACGCCGAACATTTGTTGGTAGCGTCAGTGACTATATAATGCACCACAGCCACATTCCAGTTCTTGTGTGTCGGCATAAAAACTGCGCTACTCTGCACCCCGAGTAATTACTACTGCTAGTCATTTCACACCGTAGTCACCTAGAAGGATGGTATGCAGATTTTATGTGTATAATATGGTATACATCTGGAAGAAGTTAAATATATGATCATGCTATGCTTACCAGCATGTCGTAGCTCGCCGTCTCCATGGCTGCCTCAATTTTTAGAATTTGCTAAAATCAAACAGCTTTTTAGCCTTTTTGGGCGAAAACCGATAGTCCAATTAGAAATATTATGAATGATGTTATCAATTTGCAATCGTCAATGCACTGTAGTCAAACCACGATACAGCAAGACTTAAGTTAGCAAGTGATGGATACTTGCGGAAGTTATACCTTGCGGGGAAAGCTGATAAAAAACATTCTTCAAACACAACAACTATGATGTAACATGAAAGTAGAATAAGTTAGAAGTTGAATACTAAAATATCAAGTCAATTGATAATTATTTCCCAAAATATTTCTTTAAAAAACATGATGTTTGTTATTAAAAAAACTAATGTCATAGAGAAATTGAAAATCAATATTGGTTTTTATTATGTGAGTTAGTCAGTGTTACAATGTATATATGCCATTTAGTGTTTTTATGCAACTCTATTGTTCATTTCATAAAGATGTGGTGAGACGGGATGAATTAACCTACACGTTTATGGCAAATAAATCAAAATAATTATATGATCAATGTTTGGTAAAAACTTGTTTTCTGTTGTTTTTAAAGTTGCCACATGTTTCTATATACGTATTTCTGCGTACATCTTCCGAATCATTTTATAACATATCTTTTTTATACCTTTTTTTGTTATGCTATATATATTTGTAAGGGTACAGAAAACCCAATGTTGTATGTCTTCTATGTGTATTAAGTTTTCTCTGTAAAAATGTTGTTGGCACGTAATATAACGAGTTCCACGTGATGAAATTTGCATGTATTTGATTTTACATTATATCTTGATTTGTGTTTCTGTCTATGTTAAAACGTGATTAACTAAACGAAATATTAAAAAAAACATTATCCAAAAAACTTGTGTTTGTGTGCTATTTTTTTCTTCGGTATTGAAAAGGCCACAGGCCTGTTGTATAATTTTACATCACATGAGTAGTAAGTCATGGTGGTTTTGTTTTTTTAATGTCATAGTAATATTAAGATACAATGCAAGATTCTGTAACAAAAATGTGTTAGTATTTTGTAACAATGATATTTAGTTTCGTTCACTTAGATGTTCATAAGCCTTTGGTTTGAGGTACTTCAGTCGTAAATGTGTTAATACAGACATATAAGAAGGAAATGTAATTGAATTCCTATTGTATTTCTGTAACATAATGAACAAGTCCTGTTTTCTCAGGTACACCTTCATATCTCATATCTGTCATTTTCAATGAATACATCTTGAGAAGAGCAATGAAATAATCACATGGCTTTACGCTGAAGTTGTTACTAGCAATTTATACATGATGGTTAGCTCCCCTACAGCTGATTTATACAGTTCGTATTTTGATCAGCGCTAGAGCTTGCTCGCGATTTGCTTATCGCATTGGCTTACACCAAGGCATATGTGGACCAGTGAGACGGCTGTACAATTTTTTGAGGGGACTGGAGGAGTAACGGGCTCATCTCCAGTCAGTGAAGAGAAGAGGTGGGGTTAGGGGGATTGGGTATTTCAATTTACAAACCGCTACCAATTCTATTTTGAGTGTTATTGCTATCGTATGAGATGGTTCTTTGACAAAAATGCAAATACGTTAAGACTGTTACAGAGGTTAAAATATATTTGTTACGTCTTCCTTAATACGTCATTCTTACACCGCATATGTGTCTTAATGTTAACCCCTGTTCGAATTCGAGCACTTTTCGAGCTCGAAATGAAGAAGCCCGATTGGATACAATCAAACTTACTGTGCAATCAACGATGACGTTTCAAAGGCTATAATTTGAAAGCTTCAATCCTTTCGGGAAAACTAGAATTTATTCCACCGTTGCACTTTGCACATGTATCCTTTGAAAAAAACAAGGCCACGAAATATGGCGACAGAGCAAATACAAGCTTGGCAAAAGAGAATCCATTTGCTGAAATGTAAAAGATAGTTTGCGCTTAACTGTTTTGTTCATTAGGGAATCTTCCGTATCCTCTGACAGTGCTTGAATTACATCATAGGTAAGCGTAGGAAGATATGACTTGAATTTAAAGAGCCACTCCGTGATTTTCATAACATATTATTTACCTTTGATAGGAACCTTAATGTCATACGTGGTGATATAAAATCAAAACATCTTAACCTTTTATGTCCAAAAGACATATATATAACAATTACTGGTTTTACATGAAAATCTAAAAACAGCCTTATGCATGCACAGAGGTGAAGATATCACGTCCAATATAAATGGATACTACTTATATAACCTAACAAACGCTATCAACTCCTTACTGCCCTCCTAGATGTTTTAGATAAGTTTTCAAAATTACGTTTGACTATTTGACGCGCGCCACTGTCCGGTTTTCGGTCATGATTGCGACGTTCTACCTTCATATTGTCACTGTAAAAACCCCAATAAGCTTTAAAATGTGTCTTGTTGGTAACAGTCGATACTTCGCGATTTAATGACACCATTGATTAAGTTTGGCATATTTGACCCCAGCAATTCACGGAATGGCTCTTTAAGATTCCTTTCTAGTTTTAAACTGGGTGCAAAATTTAACGCCAATCTGCGTAGAAATTATAGATTTAATGCAAACTGTAGTGGATGGGTCAAAAACTTATAAAATCGATATGTTGAAAGCGTGCAGTCAGACATGTTTTTGCACGAAATTGATACTCGTTTTAATTAATTTTGAAATAAATTTTAGACATTCCTAGCTGATATGTAAATGGTAAATCTAAGCTTTAACAACTTTAACAGGTCTCTTGTGACACTTCTGATTCTTCGAGGCTCTCCACAAAAAGCAAAGGATAGCCCGTAAACCTCTGTAAGTTAGACAAACGTTTCACTCAAATATCACTTGAAAGTGAAATAGTAGACCATCTCATAACTAGGCAATAGTCAAAACATTTATTCCAAGATAATTTCAACAGATGAGAATACAGTGACATAACCTAGGTCAAAATGAAACCCTAAATTCCGAGAAATTTCCAATGTATGAATATAAAGTGACATAAACTAGGTTATAATGATACCCTAAATTCTGAGAAATTTTCAATGTAAGAATATACAGTGACATAAATTAACTAGGTTACAGCGAAACCATTTATTCCGAGATAATTTTAATATATATGTATACAGCGACATCAACCATCAACTATCCGTGACATTTCGGGTTGCCGACGGCTGGCAAGTGTTTGTCGTGAACCAGTTTCGTCAGTCCTGAAAGATAAGAGCTTGCATACTGTATCTCATCACACGAGGACCTTACAATCTATATTCCTAGAGAGAGAGAGCTAGAGACAGACCAATATACATGAAAATTAACTTAATACACAAATAAAATGAATTGAGAAAAAAACATATAATTTAACTTTCAGTAAAGGATTGTAAAGAACTCTGACATCATTTATAACATTTAGTCGTACCAAAGTGTTTTGCATATTTTTCGAATTCGTGTTATGGTATATTGCTTAATTTCGACTTATTCAACCATGTTCATTTATATACAAGTACGTATTTACGTAATTTACATATCCCTTTTACATACTTAAAAAGATAACATCAAACCGGTCCGGACCCCCTGAACCCCGAGATATCTTTACATGGATTTCGCATGTTTGCATCAGAAGTTCAGAAATATTTATCAAAGGCTATCGGACGAGTTGAATTCGCGGGACATTTTCTGTCATTCTGAATTTTGAAAGTCAAGGGCCATTATGCTAAAAATATGCGAAAATACGATTTGATCATCACTGATTTAGGCCTCGAAAATGTGTAAAGTTTCATATAGGTTAGTCAAAAACTGTGGAAGGATTCGCTTTTGCAATATGAACGGATATGAGGATAGTGTTTGATCGCATTAAATGTGTTCGTAAATCATTTTCATTGCTTCGATGCAAATTGAGTCAATCAAAATGGTCTGTTTAAGAATGGGTTCGAATAGATTTATCCAAAAATGCCAGAGGGAATTTTCGTTTAATTTATAATGAGAGGAAATGGAAGAGATCGAAACTTGATCTTGATATAAACAAGACTTGACAATAATGTAAATTTGTGTTAAAGCAATACATAGCTAGATTTACTCACCGGCAAGAGCGGAAGTAAAACCTGAGTTGTAATCACAGGCAACCTCGTTCTGAACGTAGTCCTCTCTGCTGTCTTTGTAGTTGTCACTCTGATCAGGTCCGCCGACCAATGCGCCCACTAGGAGCTGAGGCGATGGGCCGCTTGAGTGCAAGTTCGCATCAGAGCAAGGGGCGGGGCGATTTGGGCAAGATCTTTAAAATCAGAACTATGGTATATCAGCCGTTGAAGGACTCATTTTAAAATTTATGTACCTGTTTGCAACAAACAGCATAACAATTCTTGGTTAGGTTTTGTATTGTTAAAAAACGAACACATAAAAATTCACTATATTTTTGAAAAAAATAATTATTAGTTCAAATTAAGTTTTTCTGATCTAGGGACGGTGGTAGGATATCAGTCCGTCTGCTTTTACCTGACTTGGTTACTATCAAAAAAAATTTAAACTTTTGAGAGTTCATTATCTGTCTCTATTTTCCGGTTCCTAAAATGTTTTTGATTTTGCACCAGATTGAAGATTTATACACAGCAAAACAGGAACACTACTTACGCTCCTCTATGATGGGGACTCCTTGGGTATTTGGAACCGAAGCCAATCTCGTAGCTGATGCCATATTTGTTGTCTCCCAGAAGGTAGTTGATCTGCTGGGCAGCCCACTTCCGGTAAACATTTGTATCGATGCCGAGATCAGCCGCCATTAGTGCCGCAAATGCAGCGTTACCTTGAATATAGATAGAACGATTGATAGGGTGCTTCTTGGCGTGTAACAAAGCCATTATGTGTTCAATCCTTTAATCAACTTAGTCCACGTTTATAACAGTTACAATTTCAATGAACAATTCTGTAATATTTTACGCCCTCTTTCGGTTTGCGTAATGCTTCTGTGAGTATGACTGTCTATACCCTGTCCTTTTCAAGTGGGATCTAAAGCTCGTAAATAATCTTTCATTCAACACATGCATCAACCGCATCCTTATTGACTTGAACATAAGTTTAATTTCTCCTTGTTTAGAGACTCGTAATATTTTATTATTCGATTTCTCAGCAGTTTTAATACACGGTGTCGTTCTCATTGTTCATTCATTATTCATTCAATATATAAGGTATGTTTCGCCCGTTGAAGATACCACCGTTTAATAAATCTACAATATGTGTCATATGAACTATAAAATACCTAGACATTGCAAATCGAGGTGAAAGTTTACTTATTTTGTTGTGTATATATGCCATAGGTACCTGCGTATCTGTTTGAGCCCCACTTGTCTCTCCAAGCTTGACCACACGGGGTGTACTTGATTGAACCACCTGGCATCCAGCTCTTGAAGAACTGCTCGATATCGTTCTTGTAGTTGTTTCCCTTTGTTGCCTCGTACAGCAGCATCTGCCAATTGAAATAAATCTTGGTCAAACCTTTTAAGATAATCCTTCTAAAATTTCTTTAAGCTAAGAGAGTAGCTAAATCAACTTACAACATACCATACGATTAAATTGAAGTTTATCATTTGTTTGTAGGCCATTGGCCCATGCACAAAAACAATAACGATGCTAATGACAATATACAGACATTTAACTATCAGTTTATAGCAGATCAACATTTTAAATCAAACCTGATAAATTTTGCGCAATTTATTAAAAGTACAACATCATATATGACGTTAATAGCTTCACACTATTAATAAGGGTATCTGTAAAGTGCTGACTTCCACCACGCATTGGCGATGCTCAAAGCGCTGAAATTTCATTGAAATAGTATATGAAGCACAACTTTCTTATCAAATAGAACAATTTGAATGAATTTTCTTCAATAATTTCTTCATAGGAGTCATCAGAGTTTTCCTATACAAAAATTGAATCAGTATCTTAGACATCCACTCAATTATTCCACAATTTGTTGAGAGCTTTCAAGTCAGCTGCCAATCCGGCACACGACTTAATGACACTAGTTGCTTTGTAAACAGTATTGCAATTACAATATAGAAAAATACACTGGCAAGGGTGACAAAGGTTAACAAGTAAGTCTTCAACGACAAAAAGGTCACCATTATCATTTTTTTCTTTGCCCTGCGTTCAGTGGTAGGATACGTTCCTGGACGTTCGCGAGCGCTCGAGGGGTTTTATCTTAACAAGAGTGCTCTAAAAACACAACCCCACTGCAAGTTGTCCTAGATGCACACTTTGAATATGCAGTCTAAGCAGTATGATTATCAAAAGAGATTTATTTTGTAGGACAATATTAATTTTTCAATCGAAAAGATTTATCCAAAAACTGTGGTAAGACTTGATTCCGCACGATAGGTTCCCTCTTTCGGAGAGGACAGATGGACCTCGCCACGCCATATATATAACAGACAGTGTTTTACTAAACACAGTGCAAAACGAACCTGACACGCAAGCTTCTTGTCGTCCCAGGACAGAGACCATGGGGGACCAGCCTGGTAGTAATTCTTGGCGTCTGCCAAGTACTTGGCGTCCTTGGTCGCCTTATACAGCCACATGGCGCCCTCACACATCTCATCCTTGTAGCCACTCGATCTGTTAGAAATGAGGAGAAGGTGTTTTAACATATTTGACTTTTGGGATTCACTAACACTTTACCCTTAGATTAGTAGGACTGCATCAGTGGTGATATTGCGTTCGGGATCAACTTTCCCCACAAGGAATAACATGTGCTCATTTCGATCACTGGCTAATTGAAGCCATGCTGTTCAATCATATATCTTCGGAGGCTATTACTGTTTCTCATTCACTTTTCAAGTTTAGAATAAAAAAAAGAGTCATGTATGTCCTTACACCAGGGTAATAATGTTTGTGGCGATACAAGCAGGCCCTTGGGGTATGTAATATGGTAGTGCAATATAAATATTCTCATTCGCTGATTAGGGCGATGCAGTCAAACCAGAAATTTTGTGCAATGCTGCATGGCCAGTGATTGATGTGCGATATAGTATACTCTGATATGGACGTTTAAAAAGATATATGTTTAAGAATGTTTGGTTATTAAATATACATCAATAACAAGTATCGATTTTCGGAACTACATACAGATTATTTTCATGGCTTTTCTTATCAGAATAGCAACTCATCTGAGCAAAATCCGGCATCAACCCCCTTGGCGCTTTATAGAAATATCAATCGTCTCCAATAATCATAATGTACTCACGAATAGAACTGGCCAATGTTGGGAATGCTATGCTGGTAGGTTCCCGGGTGTTGTTTACCGAAGTTGTAGACACCCTTAGCAGCAGTCAGAAGGTGGTTAGCGTAACCGGCATCTGTGCACAGATTGATTAAAGCAACGCAATGGTGTGGGTACTATTACGAACCATGCACAGTCTGATATAATATTAAAGTAATCGCATAATGTTCAATTCCAAAGCATACATAGATTGGATGGAATAGTATATACTTTCTTGAATAAGTTACGGCTTTGCTATAAAAAGTGAAAATACTAAAAACCTAAAAAGTGAAAACTGCTAAATCAGCGTATTTGAACTGCCTCTAAAATTTGATTTCCACCAGGTTAAAAGTATCGAATCGCTGTTGATATCTCCAGCCAATGACTCGTATCTAGGAACGTCAGGTCCGTTGAATTTGAGATATTTAACGTCATTTCAATGGTAGAAAAATTTCATATTTTAACAAAGCTATGAATTACCAGCCGTCATATTAGGCGTAAGGCGCGTAGATATATATACCAGTATTGTAGCATCTTTTTCTTAATAAAAAAAGTATATGCATGAAAGACTACATCCTTACTTTAAATATTTTACAAGCGCTTCCATTTCAGTTGCTTTCGGGCCTTGACCCGCGGGGCCTTTAGAGATTTCCACAATTCTTTTCAAAAGAGGAATTTGAAGCCGAAGCCAAACGGCATGAATTTTGAAATTTGGAATGAATTAAATAGATTAGAGATAATAGATAGAGGAGATAGAGGAGTGTATGTGGTGTAAAGGTTTATGCAAAGTTTTGAGGGTTTCTTTAGATTCGAGGCAGGAGGCCCGAATCTTTTCATGTATTTGCCTTGTCCCTAGAAGATAGGTGTTTGGTTTAGTGAGCTGAGGATACTTTGTTTGATGTCGTGTTGTAGTTATGTTGTTTGAAAGTGTTTGCAATGAGTGCTGTATTGTGTGTATTCTGTAGTAAGTGTGTAATTG
This sequence comes from Phorcus lineatus, assembly GCA_921293015.1. Classification (NCBI taxonomy): domain Eukaryota; kingdom Metazoa; phylum Mollusca; class Gastropoda; order Trochida; family Trochidae; genus Phorcus; species Phorcus lineatus. The sequence goes on along the minus strand of OV121094.1, from coordinate 29,696,048 downwards.
TTTCTGGATGTTTGCAGTGTGGGAAGTTAGAGGTCTTAGTGGTTGTACATTGATCTGTTTTGTGTTAGGTTTAAAGATTAAATATTTGTGATTGCCGTATCGGTGTCATGTTTTTTGCTGCAAATCTTAAAACCCGTTTTGGTTTAGGCAGGATCGTTTTAGTATGTAGTACTGTGCTTTTGTTTGTGTATTGTTTGGTGCCAAGTGGCTTCAATGTGTAGTTTAGCTGGGCTTTTGACCTCTTACTTAGAGTGATCTAATGGTGTGTTTCAGACTGACACTTACTTTTAGATTTGAATACCATGTATCCCGCTGCCAGTGAGGCTGCCATCTCGCCTGCCACGTCGGCACCAGGCTTGCTTGGGGTCAACTTGTAGGCGGGGCGACTCATGTGCATATCCTCGGGGCGGCCCCAGAAGCTGTGGTCAGCATTACCATCTCCTACCTGTCGAGGGTAATGGATAATTGAAATAACTCATCAAGAGAGGGTATCTGTCAAAGGTAATAGGCTTTGCATAAGTAAAATATTTGTTCACTTTTCAAAGGTAGTGGACTCGATATAATCAGAATACGTTGCCAAGAGGGGTTACCTGTTTTAGGTGAATAACCTTGGAATAGAAATACGACATCAAAGAGGTACTTTTGTCATGGTAAATAGAGAAAACTGTGAAGAGCTACGTATGTACTTCTTCTTTATTTTGAAAGCCCAAGTTAAGTTATAGGTCCTTTTCATGGAAAATGAACATTAATTAGAACTAAATAAGTCGTTAAGGTAAATTCAAACAACTCAAATTCGTACATCATTCCTCTAATTTAAGACAATTTCGTGTGATTAAACAAACTTAAAGAGGTCGAATGTTAGACGTTGCTTTGATGGTTAGTGTTTAAGAATTAGTCTAACTATGAGTTCGGCTTCAAATAGAAGTTTAACAAAGTTTAACAGAATAAATGTAAGGGGTGTAACATTCAGGCCTTGACAATCAAGAAAGCAGGTGTGGCCCATCTTGCTACATCAGCGTATTTGTCTCCGCCTAGCTCCATCTTATACCCTGATTTCCTTCGCCCTAAAACGCTCGTATCGCTAAATATGGCAAGCCAATGAAATGACTCGCATTCAGCAATAGCGGCAACACCCTGATGAGATTTCAAACAAATGTCAATGTAGGCTAGCCATGAGTAACCAGCCGTAAGCGATACGAGCGTTTAAGGCCGAAGGATATCAGGCTATATGGTGGAGCTAGGTGGAGACAAATACGATGATGTAGCAGGATGGTGTCGCCGGATATAGTATTACCTGCCCATACAGGGTGCTTGGAGGAACCCAGCACTTGAGGTAATAGTCGAGGGGAGTCTTGATCATGTCGTAGAACATGTTGGTCTGATGGGCAGCCTGGTATCCCTGATGCCACTGCAAGTAACTCCACAGGAGAAGGGTGGAGGTACTGGCCATGGGTAGGTTGAACTTGACGTGGTCTCCGGCTGCAATAGGGTTAAGGAAGGAAAGGGTGTTATTATGTAAATTTATTTTAGTAATATTAAGGTAATTTTTCTATAATGTAGTTTATACCCTTTTATGTGGCTCTGATAGTGTAACTTAGGGTTTTATTTAGTAACTTAAAGGGAAATTCTATGGTAAAGTTATTATAATAATTTAACACAGAAGTTGCTAGTTCTTTAATATGTGTAATTTCATTATTCTTCATGTCTCTAATAATACAGCAGAAGATTACGTTTTCTCAAATGCAGGGGAGATTATTTGAAACGGACTTTGGTTTATGTGAGAAACTCTTTGTACCTTTGATATATTCATTGAGATCTCTTTTAATCATTCGCAAACGAGTATATCTATCACACCATATTTAGATGTGACGCATTTAGTTGAGAAAAATATATAATTGAAAAAAAACACGGATCAATACAAGATTAAAAGCTTGCCAAACTTCATAGGCTTCTGTACTTTGAAATGCAAACAAGTTTGTAAGTTACCGACGATTTTATAGATTTGTCTAAAAACGTAAAACTTCTCCTTTCTCTGAAATGAATTAGTTGGAGATATTACAAAGTATCAACGTATCTCAAGTATACCGACCATCATACCATCCTCCTGAGAGATCATGTCCCCCGTCCCCCTTGTCCCCCAAAGCTGAGTCCCCCCTCCATTTGATGGGGTTGTTAGCAGGGAGTTTACCGGACCTCTGAGCGTCGTAAAAGAGGATGGCCTTTGACAAAGCGTCGGCGTAGTTGTACCGGGCATTTCCGCTTCCTGCAGACATGCAATTAAACTTATTAGCGTTTACACATTGCACATAAAAGGTTTTCATCACCCATAAAAATACCAATATGAACTGAATACCTAGATTATTATCATAACATGTATTTCAGAAAGCTTTGACAAAAACTTCAGAAACTGAAATTACGAAATTCGATTTTGTCACAACGTACAAATCTGGCACCAGACATTTTTCTAGAACATAAGGATCGTGATTCGTGTCACCATGGGCATCATCAGATGTGCGTTGAGATTTCGATAGGCACAATAGGTCATACATTTAATAACACACTTTATGCGATCACAACTAATCTCATCTCACGATAGATGAACATTATTGGAGATAAAAATTCGGATTAAATAGCATCCACACACATATCATTGATAAAAGCAATGTTTCGTACATCCTCTCCTTAAAAAAGGCTTCGCAGGTCATTTTATCTTTACAGAGAAGATTTGATACTAGTAATCTCTGATGGATACTTGACTGACCAGTTAGAATAACTGGTGCATTGGTGTGTCCAGTATGTGCCTGTGTATGTTGAACTGTTCCCCCGTGGTTTCCACTGGATCCGCCGTTGATCCCGTCGATGGACAGAGTGACCGTTGGGTAGTTGGTGCCGGAGAGGCGTGCCAGGAACTCCACACAGAAATGGTCTCCGCTGTGCTCATCCTTATTCCAGGGCTTTCCTGAAAGCTTGTAGTGTTTGGAGTCCACTTTCTGGTTCTCGGCTGTGTAAGTCTGGAATCATTGAGGCGTCTTCGTGTTTGGACATAGCTCGTCCAAGAATAATATTTAAGCATTGCCATATACTATAACTTATTCCTTTACTTCTTCTTTGATTATGAGATGAAAATCTGCTGTGACGATATTGAAAATATATGCATATATATACGTTTATTTGAAAATACTTATTTCGTTTAATTTTTCCTAAGGGTTGAATTAAATCCAAAATGTATAATCTTTAGAGTTTTAAAAATCTAATCAATCAATCCGGTTATTGTAGTCTCAGCCTAAAAAGAAGTTATCCCGAATCAAACAAAAACTGCATGCGACCATTTTCGTCTGAACACACTTAAATCATAAGCGTAATGGAAATTGAATTACACAGTATAAACGAACTTGATATGGTTGCTCATGAACTTATGTTTTGGTTTAAAACGGATGTATTGCAACATTCATTCGTTTCCCCGTAAGATCAAGTTACTTCTCAATCTTATACTCTTTTAAACTGACCTCAACTGCGTCGACAGGTTTGGAGAAAATGAGAGTTCCGGTCCAATGAGGCAACTCGTGAGTAATGTCTATGCATGCTTTACCCTGAAAACCGCCGTTCCATGTCTTTGTAATCTGCACATCCGCGGCCGCCACGGCCAATATGGCTGTTAACCACACACTCAACATGACGCTGAAATCTGTAAATAAAGACTTTTTAATATAAGATTAGGTTAATAATGTGATTTACAAAAGCAGATTTCTAAAAATGATTTCTAAGATGTGAAAGTCAACAGTAGCACCCCTAACGTTCCGGTGAAAATTTAATGTAAATAAATTAAATTATTTTAAAAGAATGTCAATATTCCTACAGGTGAGTGATTCTTAGAGATGTGATTTCACATAAAAGAACGCTTAAATAAAAAAAACTTTTGACAGTATGTGTTCTTTTTATGCCTGTGTCATAGTCAACAACTTTTAGAAAAGAGGTTTTAGATTACTGTTCCTGACTGTCCGCATTTAATCTTAATCGAAAATGTCCAACCTCAATACATGTACATTTTGGTTGTTGAATGGGGAATTGGAAACGTTAACAAATACCATTTACCTCAGTTGTAGCGAAAACACTTTTACAAACAAACAAATGATTCTAATTTGATTTAATTACAAGAAATATGTTATGCATATCACTCAGATGCTGTTTTATAAATGACCATCATTTTCTTTCTTTTTTTAAAGAGGATCGAGTATAGCAAATGACGATTAATGCGTGGTCATATTTTCGGCTAAAAAAATAAAATGCTTGATATTCATGCAAGTAAAAACAATGCATTGTCATATCATGGGGTATGCTGGACCAAAACGTTTGATATTTACGTATTTAAAATTTTAACATTAAAAATGAGCCACATATTCATGAATACACAAATAAAATATCAATCATTGAAATTAAAAAGAAATCCTAACCATCTTGGCCTGGAATATTTGAGAATATTTTTCGCTTAACACTGTACAGATTTCAACACCAACATCAACGAGGAAAACGATCTCAACAATTAACTCACATTTCTCTTATAGGACAATGGCCATTTGAAATAGATTAAATATATAATATCATATATGGCTATAGTTAATCCTGTTATGCCCACGTAAAATAGAAGTATCGACGTATGTTTGAATTTTGACTAGATAATCTTAAGTTAATTTTTATTCGTTAAGCATAACTTTAAAGTAATTTTTTACCTGTCAGCCCTAAAGTGAACTCACCTGTGAGGTGTAGAATCAAGTGTGCGCTGTCTGGAAATACCTTGGAATAAACCAGATCGCCAGTTTCTTATCACAGGTAGAAACAGGTGTGACTTTATACACCTGTACCTGACCATTTACATAACTTCTGCATGAGTCAGCAATAGTTATGAATACGAAGACGAAAAGACAGGAAAACCTGTTTCAGTATAGATCACGTTTTTAAGATAAGTCCGGGTGCAGAAAAAGATATGTCAATGCAGTTTTATTCGAATCAAATAGTAAACAGTTGGCGTGATCGATACCTATTTGATGGGTCTCTAGACCGAAAACATAATTGATTCCAAAAAGACGAATATACCGATTACAGATACATGAATATGCGTTCATAAAGGGTTTTCTTCATCAATAATATTGATTTTGATGTCAGAGGGAGAGTTTTTAAAGGAGTAGTAGCATATTTTTATGGTAAATAACGTGAGCTAATGAAGGAGAAAAATTGATTTTACAATTTTCCCGACAATGTTTTCCAATTAAAAAAAGCAGTTCTTGAATCATAGAACGGGTTCGGTTAAGCTATGCAAATCCATTTCCCTAAAGTAATTGATTAAAAGATGTTCATTCTAAAATGGCCGCCAGAGTTTTTTGCTTGATATTTGATAATCGTTTCTGAGACTACGGATGACTGGGTTAAGTTTTGAGATGTTTTATCTTCTGATCAGTTGGTATAAGCTATTTGAAAAAAAATTGAAAACATAAAACTTTTTTAAAACGTGCAAAACTCCCTTTAACAATTATTAAAATGAACTGGACGCAGACATTTAGCTTCTTGAAAAGTAATTTCAATGAGACCAGTGCATTACTATAACAGCATAAGTTTTGACGTCATTTATTTGTTCACTGTGATGACAGAGTATCGTTAGTCATTACTTAACTATACCGATAATAATAATATCGATATCCGTTATGTCGATATGGACTTAACATTTATATAGAGGGGGTAAGTTTTGAATGATGTATTTTTCTAATTGTTGGTCCACAAAGCTTTCCTTTTGATACGGATTTTGACTATCTGTTATCATTAATGTTGTATTTTTTTGCTTCTGAGATTGTATCTGCCTAAATATAGTTTGAATAAGTTTTAACCAATGCAATGTTATTATATATCCATGAAGATTCGTGCAAAATATCTCAAACATCTGTATTCTATTATACAGTTACTGTCGCTATTTCTTGATGGGATTTATTCGTTGGTTGTTAACATAGAAAACGAAACGAAGCATTAGGGTATGTAGGAGCTTCACTGATTCAAATGCTGATACATTTAAATGATGGAGCAGGATGCAAATGATGTAAAACGACTCCACCAAGTTGACCGTGTATGGTATTTTGTGACTTTCTATCCTGGATAACTTAGGATTAAACGTATTTCTCTTTGTGAAACGGGTATGTCTTAAAATCCACGATCAATAAATGCTACTAGCCTACGAACACCTCATATAACATTTTATGAAAAAATATTGAGTAAATAAATTAATTATTTTTTTGCGTTGATTTGACATCCATGAGAAGGAAATGCATGTTTCAGTACGCGTCCTTAATCATGCCTTACACTAGTGTCTTTAACTCTGATTTTAACGAGATGGAATTGTCTGTAATGAGGCATTCACTCCCAACAGAGGTAGCTCCGTTATATATACCTATACAACCTCTGCCTTAATATGAAGGTTTCTTGATCTAGAAATGTAGAACGCTCAAAATTAGTTGTGCAATCAGTGACGCCGTTTCAAAAGTTATCATTAAAATCCGGAAATTTCCGGAAGCATCCAAAAGCTAAACTTTATTCGAATATGCACGTTGCAATTTGAGTCTTCTTTACAGAAAACATACGACTCATTTTGCGACTGCATCATTGCTATAAACTGTATGACAACAAATATGTTATTCATGCCTTCGGTGTTTTCATTGGCTGAAATATAGTTTAAGTTGCACTATTGCGCCGACAGGGGAAACTGCCTGAGGCCCAAGAAACCTTCGTATTATGACAGAGGTTTTATAGTAATTTATGACGGAGCTACCTCTGTTGGGAGAGAATGGTGATGAGGTGGCTACATGAAAAAGCATCTTCTCATCAATCACGGTCATTACATACATAGGTCATAATAGTAATTCAATCATTGCATGGAGATGGTATACGCAAATATAGACTAGTCAGCTATCGTTCATACTAGTTGACCTACTTCGTCTCTAAAACTGGTTTCCTATCTTTGTTAATCTAACAAAACAGAAGAATAGATTTGAGTTGATAGTACTGATAGCATATATAACTTGGTTTCATGTAAATTAGATAGGACGTGTAATTTTGGCTTCTGGTCTCATACAGATTATGTTTATTTTTATAGGAAACCTTTTCTTGAAATGTGAGAATTTTTTTTATTGAACATCGTTATAATAAGTGTTTTGAAAAGCATGAATAAAAATTCTGAAGCAGTGTCTAAAATGCATCAAACATGGTGTACGAAATTTCAGACAAGGCAACTTCCGTATTTACTTGTTGCGACGGTTCTGTCTCTTTAATCAATAACGGAATCTATACCGAAATCTTGTAAGACAATGAGACTGTTATTTTGCGTGTTGTGAATTTTCTTATTCCAGATTCTTTACTTCTTTGTATTTCTGCAGTCATTTGTAGGTGAAACAGATTACAGACATATTCTTGTCAATATTATTCAATACATTAATATTCGATTTCATAACCAGGATAAGCCTTTTAGAGCCTGATATGTTTTTGGTCATGCTCCTGTTGAAACCAGTGTGCAGGTTCCTACCATTATTGATAAGTTTCATTAAAATATACACACCACCAATATGTAGAAAACATGTTAGCAGAGTAAATATCTCATGAGGAAATCAAGATCTTTTGATGTTTATATAAATTTTTGCAAGGTTTTTTAAATTTTTGTGAAAATCGCCTTGTCGTTTGGAATGCAGTGTTGGTACGATTCTCACAGTATTTAAATTAGACAAAAATACTTAATATTGTGGAAATTAATTTCAAATTTGCCGGCACCATCTTTGTTCATCATTAGTTGAAACCATGAAATGGTGTACTCATAGATCTAAGACTTGTATAATAATGTTAGTTGGTATGAATGTTTGTATGTAAACAATATTTGCATATATCAAAATCATATAATCGCCACGTGTGGAAGAGGAAAGACCCAAACAGAACGAGGTCGAATCTCGATAAAGTCACTATGTTGAAACTGCTATTCCTTGGTACACGGTCGATTTTAATCTTACTGTACAGTGTATTAACGATGTCCGTTGGTAAATAACAAAATGCAACTTCCTCAAATGTGTAGAAAATTTTATTTTAGAAGTTCTTCATGTGTTCAATATAAAGTTGTAACATTTTTTCAACCGTGACATTTGGGCGAACCAACAGGTGGCAATTCCTTTTTGACGACCAAATGTGTCAAACCTGAAAAATAAAGTAATATGTTTCCTACTTCTTTTATTCTAACTTCATTTGTATCTATCTCGAAGTAAGTTTTCATAGAAGACAAAAACGCCATTTACATACATATTTACAAACCAATTCATGTACATCTATATACGCGCCATTCGATGGATATACTTCATTTCAGTTATTCATGCAACAAACGTTTTTATTCTATGAATACTTATATTAATATCATCATATAACAAATTCTAACCTTTGGAATTTGAAGTCATATAAATAGTTTCAGCAAAATGTAGATTTTTCATAATGGCGAGAAATCACCTGAACCATTAACTCCCTTATAATCCGCATTAGGTACATCTAACAATCACAACCTACCTCACAATCAAAGTCGTTAAATATATTGACGTTAGTTAAGCATCGTTTATTTATAAAATCTTTAATATATGTGCCAAGTACCTGCTAGAGCAGACTGGAAGCCAGAGTTGTAGTCACAAGCCACCTCATTGTGGACATAGTCCTCTCTGTTGTCCTTGTAATTGTCCTTAGCGTCTGGTCCTCCTACAAGCGCCCCAACTAGCAGCTGAGGACTCGGGCCCGAACTGTGCAGGTTTGCTTCGGTACAGGGAGCGGGGCGGTCGGGACACGATCTTGAACAAGAGTGATTGGATGAAGTTTTAAGGTACGGTGGCCTAAAGGGGATATATACAACACTAGATGTCCTCTAAGGGCCATCGTAGAAAGGTTATTAGTTTCTAACGATGTTGTGGTTAGTCTTTGTACACACAGATCAGATTACTGCCTGAGAAGATGGGGATTTTCCTTATACTTGATATAGTTCTTGTCGCTTTTCAACAACTGATTTTTGTAATGGGACCCAGGAAAAATATATTACCGTAAAGTTCACGTTTCATATTAAGTATGAATTTTTCTTGAAATTTTCTCTTCCGACAAAGTTTATCTTTTGACAATACACAGGCACACCTCTAGTGTTAAGAAAATTTGAACAAGGTATTGTGGCCTCAATTTTTGTTATGTTTTTTGTTACAACTTCACCAAGTTTTCTCTTATTCTGTATGTGGCCACGGACATTGGTGAAGATAACTTGTCTTCTTAGACTCAGTTCGAAACAACGTTGATAATTGTACAAACCAAAAAATGACTGTACACATTCACTATGAGGAACGAAATTTGAAGCATTTTGAGTTGAATCAACCTACGCCGATCTGTGATGGGGACTGTGTGGGTACTTCTTGCCGAAGCCGATCTGGTAGCTGATGCCGTAATTGTTGTCTCCCAGGAGATAGTTGATCTGTTCAGCCGCCCACTTCCGGTATTCCGCTGTATGTATACCCTGGTCAGCAGCCAGGAGAGCAACAAACGCTGTGTTACCTGCAATTAAAATAGGTTGTGAACAGTCTGATTAAAATCAGCAGTGATAAAATCATGATAGTGTTCCGAGGAATAACAATTACAAAGCTAAACGGTCTTACCGCAGCTACACTTAGTGCGTATTCTGACTCGGGTATCATTTCACATTGCCTCCGGTAAAAGTATTCGATATCAGTAGCTAGGGGTGATAAGTATTCGATATCAGTAGCTAGACGTAACTCATGTGAACCATTCGTCAACTTAATCATCGCCATCTTTCTTTTAAACGGGATGTTTTGATTGGTCGGCGAATATCTAGATTTTCTAGAATGTAACACAATGCACCTGAACTTGAAATCCCTTGGATGTTATTAGTAATCGTCGAGCGCTGCTTTAAAAATGAACCAATTACCAGTTTTCAAGTTATTGAGACTAGCCCGAGTTATTTCTTGCAGGGGAAATTAGATGCTGACCGATTTACCTATCCGATCGTCATCTACGTCCAAAATTTGTTGAACTTTGTCTGATATTGAGGAATAGCGGTGTTCGTAGGACCACACACCAAAGAAAATCATACCTGCATATCTGTTGGAGCCCCACTGGTCCCTCCAGGCCTGACCACACGGGGTGTACGTGATGGAGCCCCCGGGGAGCCACCCCTTCATGAAACCTTCCACCTCCTTCAGATAGGCTGTGTCCTGGGTGGCTTCGTACAGCAGAAGCTATAATAAACAATTTTCACAATGGTATATCACAAGTTTTCCAATATCATAAATTTTTTGTCATGATAGGCTTGGTGTCATGATAGGCTTCGATTTGCAGCTATAATGGACGATGTTCTTGGCGAAAGGGTAGGTGTATCTGTTTAAAAAAATCCTGAATCTCAAGAACTTCTTCCAGTATTTGCGGATTGTGTATCTGCGAACATTTATCACCTACATAAATCAATGTGATGATGCTTATTCAAAGATCGAAGCATTCTAATTACTGTGTGTAGTCTTCATGGTGTTTTGGCCATTCTCCTACAGTGTTATTCACGTAATTCTTCTGTAATAAATCTTCTGTCACATTTGAAACCTTCTACTAAATAAGAACATTCTCCACATAAAGTTGCCTTGTGAGAAGTCTATGCACAGAAACAGCCTGTTCAATACAACGTTACACATTGCGAAATTTTAGTACTTTGCAGTTAATCTAAAAGGATGCTTACATTTGAGACACGGGTAAAAGAGAGTAAATCGTTTGGGAAGAGAATATGTCCTTGGTCGTTGTACATATTATAAAACAATGACCAATTGTAGTTGTTCCCCGTCTTTTGGGTCTTCTGGCTTTATCTTCACACCAGGAAAAACATTCAAATGCGCTGAGTGCATATTATACATGTGTTTACGATGTGTTATTAACAGTGCAGTCCCTGTACACCGAAACCCAAGTCTGATTTAAATCCAGCTACGTCTGGCTGTGGTTAGACCGTCTTATAAAGGAAAGCTTGAAATAGAACGAGTTCGAATCTCGATAAAGTAAATATTTTAAAACTTTTTAACCTCGGAACACGGTTGATTGTAATCCTACTGGCCGTCATCCCTTTAATCCGACATTCTATATAAACCGACATATATTTATTTGGTCCTGAATGTGTCACCACAACATGGAGAGCCCGTCTTAACTGATAGTTTCTTTTCATATCGCTTTAGAGAGATTAAACTATACTTCAATACAGTCAATCGTTATGGGGAGCACGGTACTTAAGCTAACCCCGTCACGACATTACCTGACAGGCTATTTTCTTGTCGTCCCATCCCAGAGCCCAAGCCCAAGCATTCTCGTGGTATCCTTTGGCGTCCGCTAGGTACTTGGCATCCTTGGTCGCCTTGTACAGCCACATGGCGCCCTCACACATCTCATCCTTGTACCCACTCGATCTGGCAGGGACGGAATAAATATCATATGAGTGTTCATGACATACTATGTTTACGACACGTGCTTCATATTAGGATTTCCCGAGCGAGAGCGAGGGACATACTGATATTAAGGCACGATTGTTGTACATGTAGTATGTCATGGGCACGAATATTACATTATGTATATCATCGAAGTCGAGAAATCAAAGAAACTAATCAAAATAAACATCCAAGCATAGGCGTAGGCGCATTTGGAACACAACGACATTGGCGAACTGTGACGGCAAAGCAATGTTTTTGACGTGACGTCACAATGAATAAGTGATATTTTGCCCCGATATGATTGCCCCCGTAGCGAATAATTAATATCATTACATCCTTCCTAACATTAAAAGTCTATGAACGTTTAATTGTAAATGTTAATAGTTCAATTGTTCCGAAAAATATATGAATTATCCAAATTTGCAGTTATTTCGAATATTCTGCAGATTGTGATATACCCAAGATGGCCCGTAACGTGTAAATAAAGAAGAGTTTTAGCAACTTAAATTCTCTGACAAGATAGTTCACGATGTGTTTCACAATGCAAATAAGCTTCCCCTCATAACTGATATCCCGACCTGATGCAAATATGTTGTTGGTGGTCTTAATTCAAAGAAGAAATATTATTAAAAATTCTGAAAGCATTTTCCTACGCTTGAGTTGTGCATGGAGAATATTTCTACTCTTTTAATTGATCAATGATAAATAAAGTTTAGAAATCGCGAATAGTAAACGGTCACCATATTTGATGATGGCTGTAAGGAATTCCTTTATCATAAAATTATTACAGCCAGATACTCACGAGTAAAATTGACCAGCATCCTGGATACTTTGTGAGTACTTGCCCGGATATTTCTTGCCAAATTCATACAGTGATTTTGAGGCGGTGAGAAGCTTGCTGGCGTAAGGATGATCTGGAATGAGAATTACTCAGTTTCGAAACGAGTTGGAAAAACATTTCGGCCTGTATAGTCTTTACACTTGGTTGTACATTACTTGACAACTAATAACTAGCTGCTATCAGTTTGCACACTCGAGCCTTTTAAAAAAAGTTTAGAAATAGATAGGGTAAAATTATCACTGAAAGTAATTGGGATTTGGTACTAAATCTGTATTCTTTTACTTGTTTGAAATAATAAGATAAAAGGCTCAGGGAGAATTGATAACTAAACATATTAATTCAATACTACACGTATATCAACCATAGAGTGCCTAATCCTTCACAAGGCAAAAAAAACCTGCAGCACAAACGAGTTGTCTTACATTTAGAAACTTGTTAGATTATTCATTTTTAAGTGATGCGCAAGAGGTTTTATGTAGAAACCGATATATGGTAGACTGGTAAGGTAAATAAATATAATGCAGATGTGATTTTACGTACCCTTCGTCTTGTAAGCCAAGTAACCGGCTGCAAGAGCTGCTGCTGTTTCTCCAGCGACATCAGATCCGGGTTTGCTCGGGGTCAACTTGTAGGCGGGTCTCGCCATTTTCATGTCTTCAGCCCGCCCCCAGAAGTGGTGATCGTCATTTCCCTCTCCAACCTTGGTATGAAGGGAATTGTTTAAATGTATCGAGCGTAATGCTTGCAAACATCACTGGTACGTTATAGCATACAATAGGTCCGATGACTAGCTTCGAAAGCCTTCCTGCATTGCAACGAAATTCGAAGGTTTAGTTTAGCGCTATTTCGATTATTTCTTACACCCTGCTGGAAATATCCGAGTAGATTATAAAGTTCAAGTGCAGGATGCTGAAGAGCTGCCAAGACATTCGATGTTACACAGCAAATCTTGATTAAGCAACCGATTGTAACTCGCGCGAGTAATATCTTGCGGGAGATGTAAGCTGGTACGTTGAAAGTTAACCGCCTGATGGCAATTTTACATGATTTCTTCTTTGGAAGAACGTCCTCCAATAACTTGAGGTAAATACAAAGTTCCTGGATTTTGCCACTGTACAATATTTAGTATGAATGGATGGAAAATGGGTCAATTGCAAGGTAACTCTTTTACCATTTCTCTCCAATCAGAAAAATAACATGTCATACCTGGGCATAAAATGTTTCTTTTGAAGGAACCCAGCACTTGAGGAAGTAGTCCAGGGGCCACTTGATCATGTCATAGAACATGCTCGTCTGTTTGGCTGAAGCATAGGCGTCCCCCCACTGCAGGAAGCCCCACAGTAACACTGTGCTGGTACTGGCCATGGGCAGTCCAAACTTCACGTGGTCACCGGCTGGGCGAGGAATGAAAATATATTAGGGTTTGATATTCATTCAGTCATTATTGGAATTCTTACCTTGAAAACAGTCATAGTGAAGGACAGAAAACATCTGTAGGAAGGAATTCTGAATGAGTTCCTTTTACAAACTACGTCCTTGAGTAATTCTTCGATGATAGAAGTGAGTTGATCAATGGAGGACATGATATTAAAGCAACAACTAAATCAGATGCTTGAATTTTTATATTGAAGTTAAGGGAGTATGTATTTACAGTGAAACATTCTTTATACAGCCAAATACTATGTCCTGACATGAGTTCAAGTTACAAAGTTACATATTTACCTCTAAAATGCTATAATATTTTCTTGATTTCAGTGAAATTCGTCGATAATCAAATTTTTTTAATGTAGAATAATGTTAAGAGGTGGAAATTCTGTTTTCATTTACATGTAAATAAACGACATACTTTACAGTACCCATCCATGTTTGACATGTTACATTTCATTCACTGGCGCGGGCTAATCACGACTTTAACCTGTTTGCCTATCACTACACTGAACAATTAAAATTGATATGCTGGTTTTCAGAATCAACCACCACTACTCAAAAGAAAAACACCATGAAGTTTAAAATATTTGACTCCAACAACATACCCTGTACCCTTTTCATGTTTTTGTTAGGCTGTTTTGTCCTTTACTAGACATGACGCCAAACCAACATGTAACATTTAAAGCGACAATCCAAAAAAATTGATTTTCATATGGTTCCGGTCCGTCATCTTGTTTTTATCAAATAAAACTCTCGGTGAACAACATAATGAGAAATAATATCCGTAAACTGTGTATCATGGTTAAAGGGATATTGCTTACCATCATACCACCCTCCTGTGAGATCATGTCCCCCGTCTCCCTTGTCCCCCAGGGCTGAGTCCCCCCTCCATTTGATGGGGTTGTTAGCAGGGAGTTTACCGGACCTCTGAGCATCGTAAAAGAGGATGGACTTGCTCAATGCGTCAGCGTAGTTGTAGCGTTCATGGCCACCTCCTGAATCCAAACGTTAGAAACGTCGAATGTCGAATGCAATACACCTTTGTCAATTTCAGGATTCATTAAAGAGTCACTCTGTGATTTTCATAACATATTATTTACCTTTGATACGAACCTAAATGTCATATGTGGTGATATAAAATCAAAACATCTTAACTTTTCATGTCCAAAAGACATATATAGGACAAATACTGGTTTTCCATGAAAATCTATAACCAACCTTATAAAAGCAGAGAGTTGTTGATATCACGTCCAATATACATGGATACTAGTTATATAACCTAACAAACACTATCAACACCTAAATGCCCTCCTTGCTTTTTTAGATAAGTCTCCAAATTTACGTTTGACTGTTTGACGCGCGCCACTGTCCGGTTTTCGATCACAATTGCCACGTTCTACCTTCATATTATCACTGTAAAAAACTAATAAGATTTAAGATGCGTTTTCGGTAAGATTCGATACTTCGCGATCAAATGACACCATTGATTAAGTTTGGCATGTATGACTCCAACAACTCACGGAGTGGCTCTTTAAAATGTATTAGAATTTGACATGAACATGACTTAAACTTTTGAAATAAACCAATGTAATATACGCTTGAATCCTGACACTTATATACAAATGTGAAATGAGGCCGATTATAACACACTTTCAACTCTAGATCTAAACAAGATAGGCGACCAGAATTTAGACTGTTATTCGCTGTTCGTCATTCGTCATTCGAATGACGAATAGCAAATATTTTTGCTTTTCGTCTTTCATATTTGATGATATCTGAATGACGAATAGCAAATTATTTTGCTGTTCGTCTTTCATATTTTGCTTATATCTGAATGACGAAAAGTAAATTATTTTGCCGTTCGACTTTCATTTTTGAGTGCAATATAAATGACCAACAGAAACAATGTTTTGCTAACAATATTCCTAATCTTCAACAGAAGTCCGAGGATTTGCTCCTGGAGCTGTCCCTTTTAGTGGGAAAACTTTCCCCCTAGAATAGAGGCCTCTCGGAAGAACAACAACCTCTTCTGGAAAAATATGAGATGTGCAAAATTGACATTACACACTTGCAATCCGTCAAACACATATTCTTTTATGTAAAGCAATGATTGTTCATAGAAATAATGTCTGTTTGACTTTTCAAAATGTTTTTTTGCCTTTCAAATTTGAATGACGAATGGCGATTTTTTTTGCTTTTCGCAGTTCGTCATTCGTCATTCGCCTTTCAATTCCTTATGATTTAATGTACACATTAATCTTTTAGTGTTTCCTGTGAGCTAAACAACAAGGGTTGATGGAGTTTTCAAGCTTTGTAACCATTTAACTTTGATTGTATCATCAATAAAAAGTCCGAGGATTTGCTCCTGGAGCTGTCCCTTTTAGTGGGAAAACTTTCCCCCTAGAATAGAGGCCTCTCGGAAGAACAACAACCTCTTCTGGAAAAATATGAGATGTGCAAAATTGAAAATACACACTTGCAATCCTTCAAACACATATTGTTTTATGTAAAGCAATGATTGTTCATAGAAATAATGTCTGTTTGACTTTTCAAAATGTTTTTTTGCCTTTCAACTTTGAATGACGAATAGCGATTTTTTTGCTTTTCGCAGTTCGTCATTCGCCTTTCAATTCTTTATGATTTAATGTAGACATTAATCTTTTAGTGTTTCCTGTGAGCTATACAACAAGTGTTGATGGAGTTTTCAAGCTTTGTAACCCTTTAACTTTGATTGTATCATCAATAAAAAGTCCGATGATTTGCTCTTGGTGCTGTCCCTTTTAGTGGGAAAAATTTCCCCCTAGAATAGAAGTCTCTCGGAAGAACAAAAACCTCTTCTGGAAAAATATGAGATGTGCAAAATTGAAAATACACACTTGCAATCCTTCAAACACATATTCTTTTATGTAAAGCAATGATTCTTCATAGAAATAATGTCTGTTTGACTTTTCAAAATGTTTTTTTTGCCTTTCAACTTTGAATGACGAATAGCGATTTTTTTTGCTTTTCGCAGTTCGTCATTCGTCATTCGCCTTTCAATTCTTTATGATTTAATGTAGACATTAATCTTTTAGTGTTTCCTGTGAGCTATACAACAAGTGTTGATGGAGTTTTCAAGCTTTGTAACCCTTTAACTTTGATTGTATCATCAATAAAAAGTCCGATGATATGCTCCTGGTGCTGTCCCTTTTAGTGGGAAAAATTTCCCCCTAGAATAGAGGTCTCTCGGAAGAACAAAAACCTCTTCTGGAAAAATATGAGATGTGCAAAATTGAAAATACACACTTGCAATCCTTCAAACACATATTGTTTTATGTAAAGCAATGATTGTTCATAGAAATAATGTCTGTTTGACTTTTCAAAATGTTTTTTTGCCTTTCAACTTTGAATGACGAATAGCGATTTTTTTTGCTTTTCGCAGTTCGTCATTCGTCATTCGCCTTTCAATTCTTTATGATTTAATGTAGACATTAATCTTTTAGTGTTTCCTGTGAGCTATACAACAAGGGTTGATGGAGTTTTCAAGCTTTGTAACCCTTTAACTTTGATTGTATCATCAATAAAAAGTCCGATGATTTGCTCCTGGTGCTGTCCCTTTTAGTGGGAAAAATTTCCCCCTAGAATAGAAGTCTCTGGGAAGAACAAAAACCTCTTCTGGAAAAATATGAGATGTGCAAAATTGAAAATACACACTTGCAATCCTTCAAACACATATTGTTTTATGTAAAGCAATGATTGTTCATAGAAATAATGTCTGTTTGACTTTTCAAAATGTTTTTTTGCCTTTCAAATTTGAATGACGAATAGCGATTTTTTTTGCTTTTCGCAGTTCGTCATTCGTCATTCGCCTTTCAATTCTTTATGATTTAATGTAGACATTAATCTTTTAGTGTTTCCTGTGAGCTATACAACAAGTGTTGATGGAGTTTTCAAGCTTTGTAACCCTTTAACTTTGATTGTATCATCAGTTGAAAGGCAAAACAACATTTTGAAAAGTCAAACAGACATTATTTCTATGAATAATCATTGCTTTACATAAGTTAATATGTGTTTGAAGGATTGCAAGTGTGTATTTTCAATTTTGCACATCTCATATTTTTCAAGAAGAGGTTTTTGTTCTTCCCAGAGACTTCTATTCTAGTGGGAAATTTTTCCCACTAAAAGGGACAGCACCAAGAGCAAATCCTCGGACTTTTTATTGATGATACAATCAAAGTTAAATGGTTACAAAGCTTGAAAACTCCATCAACACTTGTTGTATAGCTCACAGGAAACACTAAAAGATTAATGTCTTCATTAAATCATAAAGAATGGAAAGGCGAATGACGAATGACGAACTGCGAAAAGCAAATAATAATCGCTATTCGTCATTCAAAGTTGAAAGGCAAAACAACATTTTGAAAAGTCAAACAGACATTATTTCTATGAATAATCATTGCTTTACATAAAACAATATGTGTTTGAAGGATAGAAAGTGTGTATTTTCAATTTTGCACATCTGATATTTTTGCAGAAGAGGTTTTTGTTCTTCCCAGAGACTTCTATTCTAGGGGGAAATTTTTCCCACTAAAAGGGACAGCACCAAGAGCAAATCATCGGACTTTTTTTTGATGATACAATCAAAGTTAAAGGGTTACAAAGCTTGAAAACTCCATCAACACTTGTTGTATAGCTCACAGGAAACACTAAAAGATTAATGTCTACATTAAATCATAAGGAATTGAAAGGCAAATGACGAATGACGAACTGCGAAAAGCAAAAAAATCGCTATTCGTCATTCAAATTTAAAAGGCAAAAAAACATTTTGAAAAGTCAAACAGACATTATTTCTATGAACAATCATTGCTTTACATAAAAGAATATGTGTTTGACGGATTGCAAGTGTGTAATGTCAATTTTGCACATCTCATATTTTTCCAGAAGAGGTTTTTGTTCTTCCGAGAGACCTCTATTCTAGGGGGAAAGTTTTCCCACTAAAAGGGACAGCTCCAGGAGCAAATCCTCGGACTTATGTTGAAGATTAGGAATATTGTTTGCAAAACATTGTTTCTGTTGGTCATTTATATTGCACTCGAAAGTCGAATGGCAAAATAATTTGCTTTTCGTCATTCAGATATAAGCAAAATATGAAAGACGAACAGCAAAATAATTTGCTATTTGTCATTCAGATATCATCAAATATGAAAGACGAAAAGCAAAAAAAATTGCTATTCGTCATTCGAATGACGAATGACGAACAGCGAATAACAGTCTAAATTCTGGTCGCCAACAAGATATTGATAGCGCTCGCTAGCCTTGTTTTTTCCAGATAGGCAAATCACATCAAGATTCTATCTGAATTAAATCATATATACGCAAAGATTTTCGAAACCAATGCTAATTTGACCGTTACAAACCAATCGGTCAGGTATTCTTCGCGCTTGGGACGAAAAATTGTAACAAGTGAATGCAAAAAGCAAACGAAATGAAAAATAAAATTATGCCTGCCAAATTTTCATAATTATTTCAATGATAAAAAGTATTGACTAACTTCAATGGCTGCCGTTTTGCTCTAACCACAAGGCTTACAGTGTGGTATTTCAAACGCTCGAAACGAAAAATTATTACTGATGGCGGCCTTTTGCGGAGTGAATGAAAAATTGCCAGCAACATACAGATAATATTTTTTCAATCGACAAATCAAACTCGAGTTATACGTTTTATTTTGCTATAAATGATAAAGATTTCCTCGGTTCCATCCGACATAACCGATATCTGATTTCATTAACAGCAAATTCTGTTATCAAATAACTACCCACCTGTGTGTGGAACAGTGACTGGTGGAAGGGTCCCCTGCGTACCCCCAGCAACAACCGGACCCCCTGACATGCCTTCGATGGTCAGAGTTGCCTTGGGGGCGATGTTCCCGTCAGTGTGTGCCACCACATCCAGACACAGCTTGTCTCCCTTGTGTTCATCAGCGTTCCACTGTTTGTTGGTCAGCACGAACTCCTTGCCCCCAGCAGTCTTGTGAACGTCGGCAGTGCCACACTGAAGTACAAATTGGTCAAGGATTTGTTGAGTGACGGATCAAGGATTTATGAAAAAGGAGGGGGAGGGGTGTCATCCTCGGGTTCAACATTTTTACGGTCAATTTTTACAAATGGGGAGGGGTGGTTCAAACCTCCTGAAGTGACAATTCCATGTAATTACCTCCCCAGGGGTATTTATTGCGCGGATACATAGAAAGTGTATCTACACAGAAAGATTGATGTTCACGTACCTGCGCATTCTTGCTCATTGTTTTTAGTAGTAGTACTAATAGAACTTTCTGAATAATGTGACCAGTACTGACTTACATCAAGAGAGTTGACGACATGGTCAAACTTGAGATGCGCCTTCCAGCTATGTAGCTCACTGTTGATGGTGATGCATGCTTTGGTTTGGAACCCTCCCGGCCAGTGGTTGTCTATCTGGACATTAACTGCATTCCCTACACCCAACACGGCACACAGCAGTAGCAGCATAATGTCTGCAAGATAGAGTAGTCTCTATCATTACTATCGTTACCATAAAGTTATTCAAATCTTATCTTCCTGTATAGAAAGTGACTTCGTCAAATCTGAGAGGGAGAGAATTTTTTTAGCCAACACGATGTAAATCTTCAGTTGGTATGCATTGTGATGGGACGTTACTGTTGATATGCATGAGGAATTAGCATGTATGCATTATAATGCATCTACACTTGTCTACATTGCGTTTTTTATGCAATGAGGCGACTCTTAACCGTAGCTAAGTAATGCGTTATGAATCGACAAGCTGCTATCCGCAAAAGGTCAGAAGTGGTTGGGAATAAAATCTCTAAAACAGCTTTCGAAAACGAGAAAGAAAATCTTGAAAACTACCCAAATCTGAAATTCCTTTCCCTAAAATTGTACAGCCT
Organism: Phorcus lineatus; assembly: GCA_921293015.1. Classification (NCBI taxonomy): domain Eukaryota; kingdom Metazoa; phylum Mollusca; class Gastropoda; order Trochida; family Trochidae; genus Phorcus; species Phorcus lineatus. The sequence goes on along the minus strand of OV121094.1, from coordinate 29,675,347 downwards.
TTGTAATTATGTCAAATTTTTAGCATTAAACCTGTCAAATTCACCACGTTTTAATACAGATTCAAAGGGCAATACTCCCTGAAAATGTTATAATATGGAACCAACTTGACAAAGAGTTGCGATGTGGTAGAAAAGGGCAAAAATACTAATTCAGAATTCTCTTTCTAATACTTGTCTGGGTATATATACTTTTTATGTCAAATCATGTTGTTGCGGAAACAATTATCTACCAATTGATATCATTTATAGGCGTTTTTGAAATTTTTTTTATTAGAAACACTAACATACTTAGTGGCCCTTTAGAGCGACACAGAGTGTGATAAATACAGTTTTAATACAGTGTGTATGTGGCTTAAATGAAAGTTGAATTACCATAAATCCTGAGTTAACTTCACACCGCCTACCTTAAGTTATATTTTATGACTAAAATGTAAAAATTATGATACATTCTTATTTCAGTTGTAATCGAAAATCGGTCATATGAGTGTTAAGAATTCGAAATTCTGCGTCCAATTTACTTTTATATCACTTTTTTACATTTCCCTCAATTTCGTTTAATCAAAATCAATATTACAGTAACTGTTTTTGATATACTAATATATCAATAATCATTCTAATGGGTAAATATTAGTCCTAGCACCAATGTAAAGATTGATAAAAATTATTTCTTTGAAAATAAAACCCTGATTTTGTATGAGAATTACCGTACCTAATCATGTTAATATATATACTGACTGTTAACTGTACGAACTGATAATGTAAAGTACATTTACCGACTTCGAGGCCTTGACCACATTTTACTTATCGCTTTAGTTTCTATCGGGAGAATTGTCGGCACGATGTAGGATCCAAAATATTAAAACCGGTTAAATCGTGAAATAGATAAGTTATCTGTGCACGACAACATGAAAATTAAATATCCTACCTGTCAAATATATAGTGATGTTTGTATATCTTTGAAATGTAGAATATTGGATTTCCAATCACAATGTACAACTTTAGTTATTTTGTAATTAGATCTGCTCTGTCAACATTGAGAGCCGCTTCTATATCAGTAGATTCCACAAATATAATTAATACTGAATCCACCAAATATAATAATACTTTGATATATGTATGTCTTAAACGGCTTTGAAGTTCCTATACAACGTTCAAAAAGTTAAAAACAAAAACCCCAACATATTCAAAAAAGGTTAAAATTAAGGCATCATATCCTTACTCGGGATATATATACACTCAACGGTAAAAGAATAGTCGCCGAAAACAAGAAAATGCTGCGATATAAAGTTAATTTTGAATTTCATTAATAAACCCATGGTTTGTACAGAAATTTATTAATTGAAGCAAAATTGAACAAACATTTAACGATTATTTGAAATTATTAAAAAACAAATTAATTTACAATGCATGTATTGAACGTTTTTAGTAAGGATAAGGTTTGCTTCAGTTTGGGCATCAAAATCAAATTCGTTTCGACAGCATCGATATTTTTCCAGATACCCGAACATTTCAAAAAAGGACATTGTATATGTATATAGCAAAAAAAAATTTAAAAAGTTAATATTCTTAAATTTGTCTTGAGAACAAAAACGTATAACCTTAGTCAAACAGAACAATAGTCGAACCTGGAGGCACGTAACACCATCGATCTAAAAGAAGGCAATGACTTTTCCTTCAGGAGGAAGATGGTGGTCCCACGATTCTCTCCACGATTATCACCTCAACGTTGGTAATAAATAAACAGCACAATTTATTTCTTAATTTTAAGGCGAATAAGGCAAGAAAAGACGAAAGAAAAGAGGTGAATCTCCACCAGGACAATGCGCCAGTGCACACATAAACTGTCGGTTTGAACTCGCCTGGTGTAGTTCTCTTAGAATTTTATATGATTTATGCTATGAAGCAATGTCTTCGGAAAAGCAATGCCGCTTCAATGATCATCATTGCCGCCGCGGTTCGGTTTCAACACACCCACAAAAAAGACTTCCATGGAACAGAAATAACGTCTTTGCCACCGAAGGCGGAAAAATATGGCATTTAAAGGGAAAATTTTAGAATTGAATTTATCTCTGTGAAGTCCTAGTTTTGGTGTTATGCTAACATAAATCGCCCATCGTATTACATGTGCTATTTGCACTTTGACGACAATTGCAGTCACTTTAATATGCACGACGGTATGTACGTAGGAGAAAACCTTGTAGTGAAGCTTTGGTGTGTATTTTAAAAATCATTCGGTGGCGGAATAAAAAGCAAAACATCGCAAGCTTACTTTTCATTCACGCCACGCTCAGGTATATTAAATGACTATCAAATCACCGTCCTTCAGTTCCCCCTTGGTATCTACAAACCTTTACGAGCTGCCCAAATGAAGATTAAAAGAAGGTAACCGCCTTTTCTTTTATAGTCCGCTCTTACCTTGAAGTATGACTCCAGTCACGCAGGTGGAAGATGAATTAACATGTTGCTTATCATTTTGAACTAGATCTGGACACTTTGCCATACCCAGATATTTTTTTTCATGATGTTGGTAGTAATTATATAACCCTTCGTGATTTAGTTCGGAAACTGTTGTCACCTATCATTGATAGACACTTTGTAAAGTAGTTTGCCGTCTAGTCGTGACTCAAATATTCATAGGAATGCCAATTACACACGAGTTTTAGGTTTAAATGAAATTCAAATAAAACCTTTATGTTTGTGGCGAAGCCAAAATCACACGTTCCATTTACATAAGTAGTAGCTATTTAACCTCATTAACTCAATTCTCTCTTCTACCTCCTAAGGGTGACTCTACATATTATTTTTAACAAATTTGCGCGATTTATTATTCGTTTTTAAAAATCATAATCGCGAAATATTAAGTCATTCTCTGAACCGGGTTTCCTTAGAATAATTGTTATTAAAAGAAATATTTGTTTGGGCAAAAGTCGTCACTACTCGTTAAAGTGACACCATTAATACATCTCTCTTCAAAGGGGCAGGAGCACGTTTGATGGACAATTTATTTCTTCAAATGGTACCAAATAAATGTGTGTTATATGCATTATTGTCAAAAGGTCATTTGACCCAGTTATATGTCGCCATTTAGAAAGATTCAAGTACTCAGCGAAAACTGCTACCAGCCATTTTAGTGTGTGTGAACAATGTTTAGTAATTCATTGTAGGGAAATGAATTCACATACATTTACCGGACAAATCATGCTCGTCTTAGAACTGCTTATTTTTACTAAAAAGACTGCCTTGCAATTGGTAACATTCATTTTCTTGTTCGCGAGGTCCCTTTGTTAACCTTAACAACAATACTACTGTGTAATGTATATTTTAATATCTAAATATCATCTTATATCTGTGTTTTCAAACGTGATCAATAATGTATGAATCAATGTTACAGAAAAGTCCATTCTGATGGGATATTTCTTATCTAACCGACACACAACATTTATTGATAGTGTATCTGTACTTTTACATATTTCCTGCCAAAAAACAGGACACTTTACGAAATAAACTATGATAAGCGCAGTAGAATCTACAATCTGTTTACTTACGTATAGAGGGAAGTTATTTTTGTCACATTTGTTAAAGGGGAAGTTGATTGTTTTTAAGATAAATAAAGTGATCTCACAAAAACGAACATGTTTTTTTAAACAAAAGAGGTAGTTTTAAACAAAAGAGGTAGTTTTAAACAAAAGAGGTAGTTTTAAAACGAACGTACCACGATCGGTTAAGCTGAGCGAATTCTTTTCCCAAAGTCAAACTGTGCAAATTCATGTCCCTTTACTAGAATTTAAAGTTGATAACGTTTACAATGGATGTTAAATGTCAAGCCAACATTTATGCAGGAGGGGTTTTATTGCAACCAAGTCACTTAATTAAGTGATGAAGAAAGCATAATCAACGAGCCATGAAAGGAAAGTAGATTAAAGGGCAATATTCTCATTGATATCTTCTCTTGATAATGTGACGACCAAGTCACTCAATTAAGTGATGAAGAAGCATAAGGAGAAACAATTGTGAAATAATCAACGAACCATGAAAGGAAAGTAGATGAAAGGGAAATATTCTCATTGATATCTTCTCTTGATAATGTGACGACCAAGTCACTCAATTAAGTGATGAAGAAGCATAAGGAGAAATAGAATTGTGAAATAATCAACGAGCCATGAAAGGAAAGTAGATGAAGAAGCAAAATTATCAGTGACATCTTCTCCTCCCGTAAATGTGACGACCAAGTCACCTCATTAAGTAATGAAGGAGGCATAAGATACTACTACTAATAATAATCAACAAGATGCGAGCAATTACAGTTAATGTGTCCTGAGTGGATTATTGCGATAAATTCAGAGCTTTAGCGAGGAATATATCACAATAACTCACAAGGGACATCCATATTCAATATATATTAGTTGTTTATTCTTTTTCTAATCCAATTGAAATCTAAGAATATTTACGGTACTTTTGGGAAAAGTCCTTCTTTTAGGCGAGTCGCAAGTAAGTTTCGTGTTATTTCATATGAAATGAATAACAATGTTTCTTTTGAACACTCGTGGACAGCGATTTTTGCTATAGACTCCCCGAAACATTCTGTCAGCCAATCAGATTTCGACTTACCTAAAGGAAATATGCAGGTCCCATGGCCAATATGAAAACTTTATTACCCGGCATATTTATGCTCGCTCGGGTAAGAATTTTACCAACCCGTGACTCCGAATGCATTCTAAATCTAAATCCAGGTAACGTTTCACGAACCCAGAAATTGTCATTGTAATTTTTTAAAACTTAGTATGTAGTTTCTTGAAAATTATACATTTTTTTCTAATATTTGGCTAAAATGATACAATTGTCGGTGCTAATTGGACACAACCATTTGACGCTCTTGAATTCTTTTATTGAGTAAAGCTTCGCACCGAGAGAGATGGCAGCAAATTGCTTAAATCGTGGTATCTATGTTCCCCGTGCTTTGACAGGCAGCTTATGAAAACAGCCGTGCGTACAGTAACACAGAATTTTCCTTAATGCTCGCGAGCGCTCGCAAAGAGTCAATTATATATGAAGAAAACACGGCGCGAAAAGTGCGTACAGTGTTATGAATTTACACCATAATATATCTTACTTCTATGATACAAGAAAGTTTTTTTCTTTTTTATAAAAATCCAACTCACAAGTGATTGTGAATAACTGGCTTTACTGCTGATAGTTTTGAAGCATTGGCCCCGAACTTTCTCTATTTGTGTGTCTGCGCTTTCTCTGTCGTATTTGCTCTGTGATTCCTGTTGGGACTGTATTGTATTGTTTTCCCGTATGAGCCCAGTTGCCGATTCATATGGACAAGGCCATAATTATTGTATCTTTGCTAAAATATTGATTAAATGAGTGTTTACTAATAATACATAATATTATAGCTATATAATAATTCTTTTACCGGCAGTACATGTATTTTATTGGAATTTCATAGTATACTAAGGAATTATGGTTTAGTTTCTTTGATCCATAACATTCACACGGAACCGACTTTAGTACCATACATATGACTCCGAAAAAGGACAAAAACGACGTCATATACTGTTCGATTTTAGAAAGGATCATGAAATTGATTCTTTATTTCATTGCTCTTCAGAATGTACAGAACATGTTCATTTCTTACCATGACTAATTCGAACATCAAACACATCTGATGAAAGATGGAATACATTAGCCAGAGAAAGTTCGCTGTCAACCGGGTTAAAAGTGGCGATTGTTAAAAACGTATCAAGAATGCGTATGTGAGCCTCTTGCACGCACTACATCTCCACATTCTGCCAATAAGGCGCTGAAATCTACTGCTGTTGGAGAAGGTTCCATTCATGACTTTTGGATTTAGATCTGGCCAATAAGAAGGCCACTCCATCCGCTCATATCTTTCTATTTGAAGGTAATGTTCAACCATCCTTGCTCGATGTGGACGGTCATTGTCGTCCATAGGGATGAAGTTATCTCCGATAGCTAAAGCGTCAGGCATTACGTTGACATCCAAGATCTCATCTCTGTAACGCATATTGGTTATGGTACATCTGTCAAGAACATGCAGATCAGTCTTCCCATCCCAGTTGATTCTACCCCATTCCATGACTGAATTTAGTCAGCACCTCTCATAATTTTTTGGATTGGCATTTAGAAGTTGGACAACTGAGAACAAATGTTTGCGGATGACAACTGAGATTCTGAGATTTTCAACGTTTCAATACAGATACTTGTATCTTTGTCAACTGTGAGTGACTATAGTATGCTTTTGTCAAAGATCGTTTGAACATTGGGCACTCGAATTGTGAAAATCTCTTCCCCAGGATCTGCAACATTTCAAACATTCAAATCGATCTCAAAACCAACCTTATTGCTCCTTTCTATGATTCGTAAAACTCTTTACATAATCCCAACAATTCTGTCATTGACATTTTTAGCGCCTTGAGCATGCCGCAAGCGTGGAAATGAGCGCCTTATTAATAAGTACTACAATTATCATTAAGTCAAATTGACATAAAAGGCCAAACTTATAGTGTGCTTGTGCTATTGTATAGCCATCACACGACCTATTTAGTCCAGTCAGAACTGAACTAATTGCTTTAATTTCAGTTGGTATTATGTTCAATAAATAAAAAGGTCAATGGGTATATTCTAACTTAAACAAGTATACAAAACATGACTTCATTAAACTTTTCAGTACACAAATCTGTCGGCCGTGAAGTTTATTCGGTCTCAATGGTGAACGTCTCTGTATTTTGTAATGCTTTGAATAACATGAAGCTTTTGATTTTTTTTCTAAATATGTTTTGAAAAATATGTTTCATCAAAACCAGCATATCTAAACCACAGAAAATACTCCGTCATCGTGAGTAAAAAGGGGCCTTAACTTTAACCTACCACCTTTACATATATGAATATTCCGCAGAGGCTGTAGGTTTAGATTTTACTTAGGATATGTGTGTAGTTGACTGACACTTCCTTGGACCTTCAAAGTAAGGGCTTGTGAAATAGTGTTTTGTAAATTTTCCCCACGTTAAGACATGACGTTTTAAAGCCAAAACCATATCAGTTCTTTTAATTTGAACTTAAAACTTTGCCTCCAACAACTGCCGCCAACGCTGAGAAACAAGATGTGTTACTCAACTCTGGAGGAACCCTCAGTAGTCTTTAAAAAATTATCCCAGAAAGCACCACTTGACTCAATACCTTATCGTCGTGACGTGATTTAACTGCTTCAGAGACCCCGAAAGCTATGCCAGTCGGGGCTTATATGCTCCTGGTAGGGGCACCGAACCTAGACAGGTCGGCTGGGAGAAGAAAGACACAATTTGAGTCGTTCTAAAACCTGCTGTTTTACCCTCAGTATACCTTTCTTTCCACCTTTTCCCTCGTCTCATTCATCCATTTTACCATTGACCGGTCCAGTTTGTTTTGGATGGTATTCATCTCCTTGTTTAATAAATGAAATAGTGTTAAAACTACGTTAAATCCCAACTCATTCGAAAAATATGTTTCACAGGAGATAATATGTGGGAGATCAATGGTTATATTATAAGAGATATAGTTCTGACAGTAGATTTTGAACTATGCTTTACAATCGTCAGGTAGAGACATCAAATTGTTTTACATCATCAAGCAACCACATAACAATACTATGACGTTTGAACCATTTTCTGATATCTAATATACCAACAACTCGAATTATTGCCGTATATATCAAACTACCAATTATGTAACTGTAGAGAATTGCGAAATCTATCAGCAAGATACTTTTATTCTTAACAAAATTCTGGAGAATTATTTGTTTCTAAACTTTGTTTCCTAAAAATTTGAGCAGATACGCTTCTATGTCTGGACGCCTTACAGATTTTGGAAAAGATTAAGAGTACTTTTAAAGATATGAGTTGCGTTACCTAATCGCTCTCTATTAAGCTACCGTAAATCTTTGAATAAACAACCGACTCACGCTGGTATGTACACCTACCTCGACCGCTGACTTAGCTATAGGCTTTGTAACAAAGCGACCTGAGGGTACATTGTTATGAAACTGTATCGTTCAGCCACGGGCCAGGTTTGATAGTGACGATGACTGTTGAGGAAGACCAGAGACACCACCACTGGACTCAATACCTTATCGTGGTGTTGTGGTTTGCGTGCATCAGAGACCCCGAGAGTTATGCCAGTCGGAGCTTGCATGCTCCTGGTAGGGACACCCAAGCTGAAAAGGTCGACGGGTAGAAGCCAGACCAAATTTGAGTTCTTCTAAAACCTGTTGTTTATCTCTCACTGTGCCTTTCTTTCCGTCTTTTTCCTCATCCTGTCGATCCCTTTCTCCCTTATCTGTCCACTCTCTTTTGGATGCTTGTCATCCACGTGTTTAATAACTGAAATATTGTTCAAAACACGTTAAACCCCAACTCACCCTCTCACCACCAGAGAAAATGAGTTTGGTCCTCAGTAGAAAGGTCAATCGTGAATATCAGCTACAATAACAACACGTGCTGACTTATAGCGGAACAAGACAATGGTTCGATCTGTGACCCGGTCATGGCCGGGAATGCTGATGGGTGGCCAGGTGAGAGACAGAAGGAGACAGACACAGAATGAGACGGATACAAAGTGAGATACAGAAGGAGACGGATACAGAAGAAGACGGCAGACAGTCCGAGCGGGTACATTTACTAGGCACAGAGAGGGGAGGGGAGCTTCACTCGATATACTCACTGTTCACACGTAATGAAGAAAAGACTTGTTTTGAGTTGAAAACTGTCTCCTCCATTTCATTTCCTTTGATTGTGAACTGCAGTGCTACAGCTTTCACTGAATCACATGCCCACCTGCTTAAAAATTAATAATCGTCGGGTAAGATTTTACAAAAGCAAATAAAGACAGTTCAACATTTTTAGACTTCCTGTACATATTGATGCGATGTTTCAAATCAACAAGAACATGTATCTTTGTGGAGATTTTTTCTTCAAAATTAACATTAGTTTATCGCAAATAAATTATCTTCAGATGTTCAAATATCTTGTTACTCAACTGGACCAGTCGTTTAGGAAGTAGAACACCTTTTACTCATTCGACCTAGGAAAAGTTCTTGGCATATTCTAACCAATCATTCACGTTTGTTTTAAATTGCTTATTTTGATTACAAAATATAGTCTTTCAATTTTAAGGATTTATATTCGTTTCGTAAAATCACTTCATATATCAAAAGGAAAACGCGCCACGGCCTGTTTAAGGCATAAAAGATAATATAATTCAGTAAAAGATGTTTTCGTGTAAATTGCTAAAACATGTATGCACATTTAAAAAATTGGCTGCCTTAAATTATCGCCGGGTCAAATCGTCGTTTTAATTGATAATCCTCGGGCAATTATTAAAGGATACACAGTATGAATACCTTTGAACAGGTTATCGCCCAGTAAGCTCGTGTCCTTATACCGGGTGAGTCGATTGTTTCTGGGGTAATTGCTATTTGATTTCTTATGTTCTTGCATCACGAATAATGGGATTTTTAAATACAAAATTTAACGCTAAACGATTCGAAAAAGTTAAATAAGTTTTTAAAAAAAGAAAAGCATAGTTTTTAAATTGATAATTTATGTGAACTCCACAGAAGGTGATTCATGTTTACTTACAGTGTCCGATATTTTAGAATTAATACGTCATATTTGAAATTATTGGTTAAGTTAGGCAAGAACTAAAGATGAAAACATTGGTTGAACAAAAAAAACTAATAACGTCAATTACCTGACTGAATTCTAAAACGGTCAAGATCTGGACAAATTCTCGTAAATTTTAATTGTTTCGTTATATTACTATGGTCTGAGATATGAGAATAAGTTATTATTATCAAATTTTCTTGGCTCTTACTTAAAAAGTTAATTATAAGCCAGTTGCAAAAGATGAAGAGACGTTTAGATTGGCTTTTTTTAACGCCTGGGCTCTTTATAAAAGCGAGACCCTCTTGACCGTGTGGTTATGTTCCGTGCAATCTGGGAATGATCACAATCTGCAGATTGTTCGCTCACAATCTGCAGATTGTTCGCTCACAATCTGCAGATTGTTCGAACAATCTAGGAATTTTTTTCATTCCCAGATTGTTTAAACAATCTGCAGACAAACTGGGAATGATCACAATCTGGGAATTTTCTTTTTTGTAGTACATCTTGCATTATAAAATGAGAATTGTTTAGTTTATTTAGGTTTTTTTGTGTGTATGCATTCAAATGATGGAGAATAGTTGTCAAGTCATAGATTGTGACAGGTTCATGGCTCGCCCATATATCAAACTGACGGAGTATAGGGATCGATTCCTAGATTGTGAAGGGCTTACAGATCGTCATTATATAAAACTGAGAGGGTATAGGGGTCAATTCTCAGATTGTGAAGGGCTCATATCTCGCCTTTATGTCAAACTGAGGGAGTATAGGGGTCGATTCCTAGATTATGAAGGGCTAACAGCTCGCCTATATGTCAAACTGAGGTAGTATAGGAATCGATTCTCAGATTGTGAAGGCTCATAGCTCAACTTTATTTAAACTGAGAGGGTATAGCAGTCGATTCTCAGATTGTGAAGGGCTAAGATATCGTCATTATGTGAAACTGAGGGAGTATAGGGGCCGATTCCTAGATTGTGAAGGGCTCATAGCTCGCCTTTAACTCAAACTGACGGAGTATAAGGGTCGATTCTCAGATTGTGAAGGCTCATAGCTCACCTTTATTTAAACTGAGAGGGTATAGCAGTCGATTCTCAGATTGTGATGGGCTCTTAGCCCGCCTATAAATCAAACTGACGGAGTATAAGGGTCGATTCTCAGATTGTGAAGGGCTCACAGCTCGCCTTTTTGTCAAACTGAGAGAGTATAGGGACCGATTCCAAGATTGTGAAGGGCTCAGATATCGTCATTATATGAAACTAGGGCTCAGATATCGTCATTTTATGAAACTAAGGGAATATAGGGGCCGATTCCTAGATTGTGACGGGCTCACCGCTCGCCTTTAACTCAAACTGACGGAGTATAAGGGTCGATTCTCAGATTGTGATGGCTCATAGCTCATCTTTATTTAAACTGAGAGGGTATAGCATTCGATTCTCAGATTGTGATGGGCTCAGATATCGTCATTATGTGAAACTGAGGGAATATAAGGGCCGATTTCTAGATTGTGAAGTGCTCACAGCGCGTCTGTATGTCAAACTGAGGGAGTATAGGGGTCTATTCTCAGATTGTGAAGGGCTCAGATATCGCCATTATGTGAAACTGAGGGAGTATAGGAGTCGATTCCTAGATTGTGAAGGGCATTGCGCTTGTCTTTGTGTGGTTTTTTTTAGCTAGTAGAGGGTTCAATTCACATATTGTGAATATGTGGAGGTAGAAAACTACATTTGTATATCGATTCTGCGATTTTAGATTTTCATTAATCATAGTTTGCGGTAACCCGTATAACACTGTTTGGAGGGTGTTACTATTTATGTAGAAGTAAGAATTATTTCTTATATGTGTGATTTAAACATATTTATTCATGTTTTTATATATATACATGAATGGATTGGCCAACAAGCTCCGAAGAGCTTATATCAAGGCCGCTCCGATACAGTTACATATAAATAAATACAAACTCATATTAGTGACACATGTCCAATTCACAACTTAGCTTCAAAGATAGTGGTTTTACATGAATATCATGTTGTTTGCGTGGCAGTCATTACATATTCAAGTGCTTAAAAGGAGTCAAATCGATCAGATTTTATTATATATTGATGAATAGACTTCAATAATTTGTTAAGATCGTCGTTTGAGAGCGATGTACATCCTCTAAGTACTGTATTAATACTAAATCCTTTCAAATAGAAGAAAGAATTCTGTCTTAATTCTGTGTATTTGTGGCATGTGAAAAAATAGTGTACGGCGTTTTCAATTGGGTGACCGCATGAGCATTCTGGGCTGTCCGCGATATGTCTATCAAACTTGTCGGCATTCAAGTCACTACAACGGAGCCTGAGGCGGGAATGGATAATTTGACAAATTCTTGAACCATAATTAAGATCGAAGTTAACATTTGTATTTCTAGATCCACAAAGCTTATTTTTGAAACCGGATAATGTATCGATATTTTGGATGTGAGGATTTAATGAATTCCATAGTTGTATTGTGTCAGGTAAAAAAGACCTGGCATAAGTCGCCGTTCTACACTTTATTGTTCGCACGGATGAATTTTCTCTGAGATTATAGTCATTCGTACTGGGTGTGGTTTAAACATATTTTTATTCAAGAAACGAATCTGGTTTGGTAAACAAGCAAAGCTTTGCTTATATAAATACTGCACCAGTACAAAGATGATAAATATAGTACACACGAACTAGACAAGAAACAAAAATCAGAACACCGTAGCATATCATTACATCAATTGAGTATCTACAAATTCAGACTAAGTAACATAACACATGCAGTTATTTTCATAGGTAATGTTTCGTTTATAATTTACATTGTTTTTTCAAAACGCTTACTCTTACATATAAATTGATGTAAGGATTTTATTATATTTAAATTTCCATTTTTGTTCATAAGTGGTGTTCCATATAACACAGTTCGGAGGCTGTGGCCATTTATATAGAAGTAGGCATCATTTCTTGAATCCGAATAGAGCTTGCATATAAATGGATAATGGGTAACATTTTCATTGGGATATCCACAAGCGCATTCGGCATTACTTGAAATATTTCTATTGACCTTATCAGCGTTAAGATCACTGCATCCGAGCTTGAGACGACTGTGTACAATTTGACAAAATCGACTGCCGTAATTAAGATCGAGGTAATTTTTTTATTCAGACTTTGTTAAAAGAGATTTGAATTTGCTAATTGTTTCAGCATTGGTTATTTCGTCGGGTAACGAATTCCACAATTTAATGGTATCTGGAAGGAACGATTTTTCATATATTTTGGTTCTACAGGGTATAGTTTGTAACTTAGAACTGTTTCTTAGAAGATATTGACTATTGTCAGAGACAGGTTTAGGCACGAGGTCGCATAAGTAATCCGGGGAGAGATTGTTATACATTTTATAGAAATAAGTCAATTTGATATTATGCCTTCTTTCAGATAGTGGTTTAAACAGAGTTTCTCGGTATAATTTTTCATGGCTAGTACCACGAACTGCGCCACTTATAGTTCGAAGTGCATCTAAATGTAACTGTTCGAGAAGATAAGATTGTTCTTGCGTACAATTATCCCAGATGTGACAACAGTAATCAAAGATCGGCGTCACAAAAGATTTGTGCATAATTTCGAGCGTTTTTCTTGAGAGGCGATATTTAAAACTTCGGAGGCAGTTTATCATTGGGCTTACTTTATTTACAATATCTTCAATATGACTATTCCATGAACAATTACTCTGAAGAATAACACCAAGGTGTTTATGGTTTTTAACTTCTTGTATCGGGGTTTGATCCATATACAAAGTCGGAATTATGTCACCTTTAAGTTTAAGAGAGAAATTTACAGTTTCTGTTTTGCTAGGGTTAAAGTTGACTTGCCATTTTTCGGCCCAGCTCGAAATCCGGTTCAGGTCGTCATTAAGACAAGACGCGGCAATATCGCGATCGTCTACAATAACATATATTGATGTGTCATCTGCAAATAGACGAATATGACTTTCTATACCATCTACTATATCGTTGATATAAACTATAAAAAGTAGTGGTCCCAACACGGAGCCTTGTGGCACGCCAGCAAGTATAGTTTTACGATCAGAGCAAAGACCATCTACGACAACCTTCTGTATTCTATTTTCTAAATAACTTTCAAACCAGCTCAAAAGAGATCCATCGATGCCATGTTTTTTAAGTTTTGATATTATGCCTCGGTGCCAAACTCTATCAAACGCTTTACTGATGTCGCAAAAAACAGCCCTCACCTCCTTTCCTTCATCAAGACCTTTTGCAATGAAATCGTACATAAACGTCAACTGGTTAGCTGTAGAATCGCCTGGCATGAATCCCGATTGCAAGTTTGTAAGGATATTATTATTTCTAAGGAAATTGAATACATATTTGAAGACGCATTTTTCAAATACTTTAGACAAACAACTCGTTAGGGCAACTGGTCTGTAGTTTGAACATTCATTTACACTATTCTTTTTATGAAGGGGTAAGACGGATGCTTCTTTCCAAGTGGATGGAAATACTGAATTTTGAAGAGACATGTTAAATAGTATTGTTACTAATGGGGATAAAGGTTTAGCTACAAGTCTAATAAACCTGTTTCCTATTCCGTCAGGCCCTGTTGCCTTTGACGGATCAACAGAGAGGAGAATATCTTGCACTTCGTTAGATGTAAGGTGAATGGAACTTAGCGTATTTAAGACGGGGTCACATTCAAAAACGGGTGGTGTTATATGTGGGTATGTTACTGTTGCCTGTTTAACAAAGAAGTCGTTTAAAATATTTGCAATGATTTCGGGATCATCGTGAATTACTCCGTCCGATAAGATCGGTGGAAAGTAATAAATTGCATTCAGATTTTCTTTGAACATATTGCTTGACCATACGCCACCAAGTTTTCGTGCCAATCGAGGTATTTATCCTGTGATCGATTCTTAAGTCGCATTTCCTTTTAGAAACACGTATCAAATGTATTACCTTATTTCTAATTGATCTAAAATTTGCCCAGTCGGACGCACGATTGCGATATTTTGCCTTTTTGTGAAATCGGTTGCGTTTGCGTATTGCAGAAGGAATTTCGCTATTCATCCACAAAGGATCTTTTGTTCTTACATTAACAAGTCTATTTGGTGTTGTGATATCTAAGATCTGTTTTAATTTTGTTGTTAAAATGACCGTTGCATTGTTGATGTTGTCAGTAGAGAATATTTCACTTTCGTCAATTTCGGAAATGAGTATACGCGCATGTTCCATATCCATTGACTTATAATCGTAAACGGTTCGTTTTATTGTTGCATTAGTACTGGGTGTTTTTGGTAGGAGGTCATTAAGATATTGAGGTGCTAGATTCTTATATGTGTAAAAAGTTTGCATATGGAAATCAATAAATAATAATTCACTATGAAAAGTAAACTTATTATCTGAAAAGTTAATTACACTGAAATTTAATTCTTCATTCTCGCTTATTTGACTTAAGTTAGGTTAATTGAGCATAATTACTATCTGTATCATCACAAAACACTAATCTCCTTGGGTATGAATTACTTGCATAGACACTTACACTTACAGGGTACAATGAAGGAAATAGTCTAGTGATGCTAAAAAGAGTTTCAAACATCAAAGACAACAAACTCTGATTCTTATATTTATTGTTCATTATGGAAACTTGATAACTGTTGCCTTTTTCCCTCATTTTCTTCCTGGATCGTGAGATTGAAAGTTTTTATACGAAAGATGCATAAATTGGAAAGTTACTTTATCTTTTGAGTTTGTATATGAACAGTTTTTAAATATATGAATTTATAAAATTTACAATACTCGAACAGTTAGCATTTTGTGTTGTCGTGAATAATGAGCCTAGATGTCTAGCTGGGTCTGCTTATCAAAGCAACGTGTCACTGTGTCGCGTTTCTACTCAGACTTGCGCGTAAATTTGCGTACAATCACATTAACTTCCTCTCTGTAATTTGATGTTTATCGCACGATATCATGGGGCAAATACTTATGCAATAATGAATTGTCTGGAGTAAAATGTTTAATTGCTCTTCGGTCACAACATTTTAACACATGTTTTTCTGTAACGTTTTTAATAGTTTCCGTTATATCGGTTTGTGAGTTTTACAAAGAAATGTTTTATTTGATTTATTTATTATCTGTTCATGATTTAATATTCTAAGAATATTATATTTGGAATGGATTATTTACTACGCTGCAAGAAGAGTCATATAATGGCATCGTCTCTACTCCGTGCTGCGACCATAGTGACGGGAGTGGCAAACAACTAATTTCTTTTGTGTGATTCAAACAGTATTTAATTTCCATGAAACATGTAATACACAACAATCAGAATATATATATTCAAAAAGGAAAAAGGATTAGCAAACAGGCAGCAAATGCCTATATAAATGCTTCTCCTGAAACAAACATGAAACGATTAAGATATCAAGTACATTGGTGAAAATATATATTTGCAATTATTCTTACTAAAATCAAATTCATATTAAGCATTCTCTACCTTTGCATTTGGTACAGATGTAATTAAAAAGCTATAAAAATCGGTTGGTATCATTTATGATATGATACACAGATATCATTAGGGATTCGTTAGCACTCTGTGACAAGGATTTGTCGCCACTCAAGGTAGATTTTAATGTTATATCGTTTTTTAAAAAGTATCGATTTGATCGGAATCTATCATATAGTGGGCATTCAAAGAAGTAATGAAAAGGATCCTCCCGAATGTTTCCACAAGAACAGGCGGGATTTACTAACAACAATAAGTGGACTTGCTTTGCGTAGTATATTTGCAATATGATGCTGCCATTTTCCATCTTCATTTTCCATTTTTATCTGTGTAAACATGCTTCTATATGTATATATGACGTAAAGTCGACCTATGAGCCCTTCACAATCTGTGAATAGACTCTTATACCCTCTCAGTTTGATAAATAGCCAGCTATGAGCCCTTCCCAATATGAGAATCGACTCCTCTACCCTCTCAGTTTCATATATAGGCGAGCTATGAGCCATTCACAATCTCAGAATTGACTCCTACACCCTCTCAGTTTAAATATATATTAACTGTGAGCCCTTCACAATCTGGGAATCAACCCCTATACCCCCTCAGTTTGACATATAGCCGAGTTGTGAGCTCTTCACAATCTGAGAATCGACCTCTATATTCCGTCAGTTTGATTTATAGGCGAGCTATGAGCCTTTCACAATCTGAGAATCGATCCCTATACTCCGTCAGTTTGACATAAAGGCGAGTTGTGAGCCCTTCACAATCTAGGAATCGGCCCATATACTCCCTCAGTTTGACATAAAGACGAGCTATGAGCCCTTCACAATCTGAGAAACGATCCCTATACTCCGTCAGTTTGACATATAGGCGAGTTGTGAGCCCTTCACAATCTGAGAATTGACCCCTATGCCCCCTCAGTTTGACATATAGGCGAAATGTAAACCCTTCACAATCTGAGAATCGACTCCTAGAGACCCTCTCAGTTTCATATATAGGTGAGCTGTAAGCCCTTCACAATCTGAGAATTGACCCCTATGCTACCTCAGTTTGACATAAAGCCGATCTGTGAGCCCATCACAATCTGAGAATCGACGGCTATATCCTCTCAGTTTAAAAAAAGGTGAGCTGTGAGCCCTTCACAATCTGGGAATCGGCCCCTATACCACCTCAGTTTGACATAAAGACGAGATATGAGCCCTTCAAAAACTGAGAATCGATCCTGATACTCCGTCAGTTTGACATGTAGGCGAAATGTGAGCCCTTCACAATCTGAGAATCGACTCCTATATACCCTCTCAGTTTAAATAAAGGTGAGCTATGAGCCCTTCACAATCTAGGAGTCAACCCTTACATCTCCTAAGTTTGACATAAAGACGAGCTGAATTTTGAGAAAAAGACAAGCTGATTGCTTATCACAATCTAGGAATCGATCCTTATACTTGCTAAATAGAAAAACCTTAATAAGCTAAATAATTCCCATTCTATAATGATGAAAATACTACTAAAACACACATTCCCAGATTGTGATCATTCCCAGATTGTTCAGGTCGCACAATCTGCAGATTGTTTAAACAATCTAGGAATTCCTAGATTGTGATCAAACAATCTGCAGATTGTTCGAACAATCTTCAGATTGTGATATACCCCAGATTGTTCGTAACAGTTACACCAGGAAAATCTGTACTGAAATTACCCGCCCTTGGTGTCTATACGCCATTAAAACTGCTATTA
Organism: Phorcus lineatus; assembly: GCA_921293015.1. Classification (NCBI taxonomy): domain Eukaryota; kingdom Metazoa; phylum Mollusca; class Gastropoda; order Trochida; family Trochidae; genus Phorcus; species Phorcus lineatus. The sequence goes on along the minus strand of OV121094.1, from coordinate 29,657,430 downwards.
CGTTTTAACCATTAGGCATTGAAACGTCAAACATTGTGTTGTTCGATAGACTTTTCATAAGAACCCACGTGACTGTTCCTCTTTGAGATTGCAGTTGTAAAGACACAACGGGCAGAGAAACAACTTAGTTTATATTTCCAGACCAGATACAACCTTCAGTGCCATTGTACCATAATACAGGAACAAACCTTTAAGCTAATCGGCAAAATATGAATAAAGAAGTTTTTGTAATTTTATAATTAGCATCATCGGAACACATTTTGTTCCTCAAGATAAAAAGGATACTGCTCGACCTACAATTCCATAAACATATTTAATCAATTTTCCTTTATCATGTTAAATGAAGTTGAATATTAAGTTTATTACTCGCATATATTTATCAACCATAGATTCCTTTTTGCATTCAAGGGAATACTCCCTTTTTCAGTACAATGCTACTGGCGTGGAGCGTTGTTGGTTTACTACACCTGTGTAGTGCGAGTATTAATGTTCCTATAGACCGTAGCTGGCAGGGAGGGTTCCAGACCCGTATGTGTTTACCCATCACCAAGGATCTCCATTCCTGGAAGCTCCATCTCAAGTCTGACGTACCAATAAACTCAATGAATGTGAGTATGGTGTCTGGAAAATAACTTGGCATGCAAGCAGAATATTAATGACTTTAGCAAATCGAAATGTACATAATCACTTTTTCCATAAATGATTTTATCAAGATACATTGACAAGATGAATATCAGTGTATTTAGACTTGGTTTTATCAAATGTTTCACATTTAAGTATACATCCCGCAATATGTTATTAATTTTTTAAAAGTTATTTATGACCTTACAGATAAATTCCATTACTAAACACTATTTCTATAAATTATTTTATCAGGATACATTGAAGAGATTTATACAAGTGTATACCACTTGGTTTTATCAAATGCTTCACATTAAAGAATACATCCTGCAATACGTTATGAAGTTTTTCTTAATTTATAGATGTTATGACCTTTCAGAGATATTCCATAATATAAACTAATGAGTTTCTTTTCACAGACGGGTGGCGCTTTAGTACAGAGGTCAGGAGACCGAAGTGAACACATCTTGACAAACAGAAAATGGAACGCTGAAGAACACATTGGTGACACTCTGTGTTTGGATCTAGTTGGGGAAACTTCAGGCACCCCGGTATCGAAGTTAACTGCTTTTATAGAAGGAATGGAATCAAATGGTCCTAGTACAGTCAACTCCACTATTGCTACCAACCAACGCACAACAACAACTACAGCAACACTAACAACACCCTCGACAATCAAATACACTAATATGACCACAAGTGACTCAACAACCACGGCAACAATCCCAATAAACACCACTACAACTGCAGTCACATACATAACAAAGGAACCAACAACTCAGGTAACAACAGTCCAAGTCAAATCCGTACCTAATCCATTCGCGAAAACAACGAATAATTTATCGTCAACAACCAAACTCAGAACCACAACTGCAACAGTTACAAGACCGGTAAATCTGCAAGGTTCAAATACTCCTATCGCAGCCTCTAACAATCCATTTGCTCTTCTATGTAAGGACTATGGGTTATACTGCGATTCTTCTATACCGGCAGCTTCTGAAAAGGCAACGGAAATACAAAGTCTACAAGAGTCTACCATCCCAGTCGGCAGCACTCGAGATCTGTATAACTTGCTGTGTAAGGAGTATGGGTTATATTGCGATTCCACAGTTGCAGCAACTTCTGGAACAGCCATAAGAACGACAAGCCACAAAGGGACTACAACGCCCGTAACAACGACTAGAAATCCATATGCTCTTCTGTGTAAGGATTATGGGATATACTGCGATTCCACAGTTGCAACAACTTCTCGAACAGCCAAAGGACCGACAAGTCAGAAAGGAACAACAACGCCCGTCACAGCTACAAAAAATCAATATGCTCTGTGAGCAGTATGGGTTACACTGCGGATCTACAACAGAAATTATATAAAATAAAATCAGCTTGCAACCCTAACATTAAAGAATGTCCATCTGTTATCAAATATAATCTCCACACAAATAACGAAAGAGCTTTTTTTTCAAATAATTTTTTGTTTTAGATTAAGAGCAAAAATACGAAAGTATTTTGGAGGTATTAAAATAGGATTGAAATGCATTCAAGAGTTGATGTGTTTTTTGCTATTGAAGTCAGTACTAAATCTGTATATCGCAAGTTTGTTGATCTTACTGTGTATCATGTAATATGGATTTCGTTAAGACAACAATCGCATTACTTCATTTACACTTAAGATATACCCCCCACCACCCCCCCCCCCCCCCCCCCACCCACCCCACCCCCATGTCCTTGTGTATCATTCTTATCATTTAATCATCAGATGGATAGCGGTTTTTTGGTGATGTACTTTTTTTATGATAAATCAAAGTCATTTGGTTGCAAAGCTTTTAAACTACGCTTGATGTATAGATCACAGAAACGACTGAAAGTCTATGTCTACCCTATAAAATAAAACACTGAAAGGCGAATAACAAATGACGAACTGCAAAATGAAATGAAAAGGAATTTGAAAGGCATTCAGACCATTTTGTAAGTTACGAAGACATAATTTATATCATTACTCATTGAAGGACTTTGAAGGATTGCAAGTGTGTAATGTAACTTTGCACATCAAATTGGTCTTCATTAGGGGTTTAAGTTCTCCTGGGAGACCTCTATTCTAGGGTGAAATTTTTCCCACTAAAAGTGACAGTTAGACGAGCTTATGTTCGGACTTTTCCGAATGATATAATATAATTATATGATATAGCCTACGGTAAACACAGAAGGTTCAATGTCTACCTTAATTAAGAATTTTAGATTCATTTGTCGAATGAAGAATGAGGAATGCCGTGAAGCAAACAATTATACTGTTGGTAATTTAGATGGCACATTAATATGAAAGTTGAAAAGCCAGTTGATTTGCCGTTTGTCATTCAGATAACAGCAAAATATGAAAGACGACCTGCAAATAGATATGCTATTTGTTATTCGAATGCCGTAAATAGGAATTAATAACGGAATAACCTTTTTGGCGAGAGAATTGTGATGAGGAAAATATAATCTCACACTGAAACGATCAAATATACCGCGACAGTCCTCACTTATCAGGGTTGAAATGATACATTTGACGCCGTGTCTAGAGCCGTAATGTTCAACCTCTTTGAAGTCAATCGTATTTGCTTGTAGTTCCTTTCGTGATCTGACAAACGAGGTCTAATTGACAGAAAGCTTCATCCTCGATAAACCATGAATCTATGCAAATCGTCTGAACACAAGTTTTCATCTCAGATGAAAATCTATGGATGATACAGCCTATACCTTTATCATTTAGTTTCGACTAAATTTCAGCAAATAGGGTTCAAACACACTATGTATATTAACCAGTGGAATTGAACGGAGGAGTAAGTTCTTCTAAACGACAGACCTCCAATTGGTGTATGACATGACCTTCTTGATTTTGCTTTTTAAACATATTTGTTCCATCAGGACCGAATATGGTAAACATAAAAATGGCGATTCTGAGTGGAAACATTTGTTTTATGTTTGAGTACATGGTTTAACAATTACATACACTTTTTATAATGAGGCCGTTAGCAGATTTTACCAAGGTCGATGCCATAATGTAGGCGCCAGGTGTTCCTCACTGTGCACAGTGAATAGTTGAATATCCTTTTCCCAATGCTAAAGAAAATGGCAGCTGATTTTGAAATAAGTAATTTTGAAACGGTGTTGCTGGTTGTATAATTGAAACGGATATGGCGTCATAACTTATAACTTAGAAAGTACTTATTTAGAACAAGATTAGGCATACGCGAATGATATCTCTGTGTGGAAATTACTCTTTAAATCGGTTACCGAGTCATTCGTGTTAATATTTTTGTTTAAAACAACAAAGAAAAACATGGATGGTGCCTGTAAGTAGCTGTCTAACATGTATAGTAGAAAGCGATACAAATGTTTCTAAACGTGTTCACAATGAGAGTACAAACTGATTTAAAATGATAAAATAATTTTGTAAATTGTATGAGACTTACCTTAAAACGTGGGTAACTGTGAAAAGATATTCTAAAGAATGCATGCATATGTTACCTATTTATATAAGGAAACACGCTTTTCTCAAAAACAGATTACACAACGCAATATCTTCATGCTACCGTCTCGTGAAGTACATCTGATATACTGCAACCAACCAACATTCTCACACAAAAACTGTACCATGAGAAATAAGGTGTCATGAATATCAGTCCAGGTACCTCTATAGGGAGAGAACGTCATGAGAAACATCAATATATGCAATTTAGATAGTTGGAAAATATGACAATGTCATAAAGTCATCGGAAAAAAATATCTACTATGAAACTACGAAAAATGCTTTATTTGAAAATGACGGTCCACCTGCTGAAAAAAAAGTTAAACTGTTAATAATTTCCTATGTAAAATCAAAATTTTTGATATTTTAAAATTGTAATTCTTAAAAGAATCATTTACAGATTTTTTTAGGATCGATATGCTATTGGTTAATCTCTTCTCTACATATCCAAGGTACACGTATGTGGTACAACAGAAAAACAATTTGGCATCTGCCAAAGGACGTATCAGGGTAAAAATTAAAAATTTCCGAATTTGATATTTCTGCGATAAAATATTTCAGTTAAACACATTTCCGGCAAATTTCCGACAAACTAGTTAACTATGCTTAACATCATGATATATGTTACGTTATTTTCAAAGACTTTTTTTATATGAAGATTTTATGAAATTATTTTTTTTAAAGTATTCTTAGCATTTTGGAAATTTTCACGAAATCCATGCCAAATAAATGTGTTCTGGTAAAACATGAATATGATATGAGTATGTAATAGGAGAATATGTTTCTTCATCACTGGAAAAAAATATAAAATTGGCAGAAGGTTAATTAAATGAATTGAACGTAGTGCACACCTGCTTAAATCATATTTGCACTAACTTTACAAATAATTTATCAAACTTTTGTTCAGCAGTTGGGGGAGGGATCATTTGGACATTTTTGTGAAAAGTAGTTTTTTGGTAAGTACCTTCGATTTGAGTATTGTGATATTGTCTATGGTATGCCAAAGCTTACTTCGTGAGAGTAATACGGAAACCATTTAACATACTTCCTTTTATTTAACCATCAGAAGTAAGTATTCCTCGTTAACTAAAATTATTTAATAGGACCCTATTATCCCTCCCAATCAGCAATCTTATTGTATCCATACCTGCTCTTGTAACTGTGCATTGGCGGATCAAGATTGGGGTGAAGGGTGTGCCCTTTTTCAAAATGAAGACCTGAAACTTTTTTAAACGATAGACAATAACATTTGGAGCAAAAAGGTAAATCATGTCAAACTCGTAGCATGCATAGTTTCGCCGCCATATTGCTTTGTTTGACTTTTTGAAATTTACAGACCCTGCGAACCTTTGACAATCTTCTCCTCTGAAGATACTTGCATCTCAGAGCTGTAGTTGTAGTTGAAGAATTGAGGAACTAAATTTAATGAAATCTTTGCTGTAACTTTAATACTTTTTTGTCAGCAACCCTTCAAAGTCGGGCAGCGTAGCTCGTCTAACCATGTTCAAGGGGCGATAACTCAAAAAGTTAGACACATAAATACACCAATTTTTCAGGACTTTAAGACCACGTTTACAGATCTATTAAAACATGTGTCGCGAACAGTCATTTTCGTTCACAATAAACCATCAACAGGGAAAAATACCTTAAAAATTTAAAAATTTCAAAATTAACATGGGCTAATTTTTCAAAATGTACTTAAAGACTTGCAACTTGTTTTGAAAGAAGCGTTATAACAATACAAACAAAAAAGTAAATCATGACGATTTCGTAAGAGTCATTGTTTTTTCGCATTATCAACTTTTTTGCAATAATCACAGTTTGGGTAGGAGCCTTGGTCACATAAAACTTGCGTGAGCCAATCTTCATGAAAATTTTAGGGTTGATTGCTAACATGACTATGTTTGTAATGAATGTGCTTTTACAGCGCTGAATCCTGTCGTCGTCGCTTGCGACTATATTTATTTAATTACTTTTTCAAATAGGTCGACGTATTAACCATGTAGTGAATGATGCAACTTCGGCGACCATATATCATTTTCGCTGAAAAGATTTTGTATTCCACAGATATTTAAGAAATTTAATGATAAAGTGATATTAAGCTTAATGGACGATAAAGTTCTTTTATTTACATTAGAGCAAGTTTCGGTATGTGTTCTTATCAGTACACCTTTGCCAAATATGAAATAAAATGTCAGTATTGATGCCTTAAGGGCAAATTTTGGAAAAGATAAACCGTATTAATTTAAAAGATGAGTTACCTATTGTTATTTGTTTTATAAACATATTTATGTCACAATATACATATGCATATATACATTGTGAAAAGGATTGGCCAACAAGTTCATAGTGCCTATATTAAGGCCTCTCCCTTGAACATAATATAGATACATACTTGATACATACAAAACCCAAATATAATGTTTAACATAAATTTGTACACATGGTAAGACATAAACCAACATAGTAACATCCAGAACTCTCATCATGATATCAAGGCATTTTCAGAACACTATCTTATACTTTAAATCTCGAAGTTTTAATAATGAAATTATCTACAAATTTTATAATATGTTGATTAACAGTTGATGAACTTTCGTTGTTGTCATTAAGGATTGAATTTAAGTCATATCCTTTTACATAAAAATATTTATTTTGTCGAAAATCATTATATAACTGACACTTAAAAAGAAATGGACACAATCCTCAGAATAATAACCACATGAGCAAGAAGATGAAGTAGATGTATGTCTATTAAACTTATCAAAGTTGAGGTCGTTACAACCTAGACGCAGTCTGCAATGTATTGTTTGAGCAAATCTTTGTCCAAAGTTTTAGTCAAAGTAATATTTTTTTTAAATGGTAGTATTTATTGCTTTTTTAAAGTTGCCGATTGAATCACTTAGTATTTGATCTTTTGTTAAAGAATTCCATTCTCTTACCGCAGATGGTAAGAAAGATGCCGAATGTCTAACAGTATTACACGGAATAGTTTGTAGAGAGTTTAAGTATCTAAGATTGTAAGGGTTATTTTCAGAGATGTTATTTGGAACCAATTCCGAAAGATATGATGGGGATAATTTATAGCACATTTTGTAGAACAAACACATTTTTTGTCTTCTACGCCTTTCACTCAGTTTCCTGATATAACTTATTATGGCTTGTTCCCCTTACTGCTCCACATATCGATCTCAATGCATCTAAGTGGAGATTTGCAAAAGGTTTTTCTTCGTGCATAGTACAGTTGTCCCATATATTTGAACAGTAATCAAAAATAGGAAGAATGAAAGATTTATATCATATTTCAAGGCTCTTTCTATTCAATCGGTATTTTAGACTTCTCAAACAGTTTATCATTAGCCCAACTCTGCCGATTATCTCATTGATATGAGAGAACCACTGGCAGTTCTTTTGAAGGACAAGTCCTAAATGTTTATGTGATGGAACGGTATCGTCCCATAAGACAGAATTCCCAAAAGACAGAAAGCTTAAAACAACACTTTTCATGGTTGACTAATCTTGTGTAACATGTGCTCTACCCTTTGAAAATATTGGAACGGCCCAGATAAATAAAGACAGAATTCCAAAAAGACACATTAAGATACAACAGTTTGTTTTTTTCACTCGATGGATCATAATAACATATAAATAAACTTTATAAGACGAAGCGCCATTTTATTCAATTCACATAGGGTCACTGTTAACACATATATGGGTTATTTTCAAAATTGGTAGCATTTTCTGCCCAATTAAGATTTTTTGTAAATTACTTGTTTTAAAAGGGTTATTTTAGGAAGAAAAAACAATTATACTTGTCATTTGGAAAGTTTTGATAAAATCTGCTTTAGGGTCAAAATCTGGACAGATTTACACTGTCCAGAGGTGACGGTCATAGAATATATGTTCACAAAATCTGTAAAAATTAACATAATAAAAATATATAATCAAATAATGCTTATAATTAGAGATCATTTATGTTAACAGTGCAGTTGATGTTTCATTAATTTTTAAAAAAACAATGTGTAACGTGTCCTGTAATAGTGATAGGATATGAATAGTGATAGGAATCATTCATTCAGATCTAGTCTTGCTTCATGACTGTGTATAATTAGAAGCCTTTAATACAGTCTATGGCCTGATTCAGCAAGTCTAGAATTGACTGAAAACACAATTTAGGAGCATCGAAAGAAAATACAATCAATGACGGTACAGTATATTATTTAAATATTTCATAGACTTAATACTAGTCTTATTCAAATTATGTCGATACTCGAACATAAGGCGGGTTGGGTCAGTCCATTGATTAATGAGGGGTGGTCAGCATTGCTCAGTTAATTAATGTTGTGATTGATTCTGTCTTTTGGGAATTCTGTCTTTTGGGAATTCTGTCTTATGGGACTGAACCGATGGAACATCATCAATAAGTACATTATTTAATTTTAGGTCTGGCTTATGACTAGAAATTGAACAGACACAGTTTTGTTTGGATTAAAATCTACTTGTCATAGCTCGGCCCATTGCGAGATTCTTTGTAAATCGTTATTTAATGTTGAAGCTGCAATGTTTGGATCATCAATGATAATATATAAAGACGTATCATCAGCAAAAAATCTAATATTACAGTCCATATCATCAACTAGGTCATTCATATATATTAAGAAAAACAGCAGCCCAAGAACTGATCCCTTGGGTACTCGGCCAATACTGTTTTCATTTGAGAGCTTTACCTTCTATTACCACACTTTTACCTTATAACAACGCCATCTTGATATAGATTATATAAATAAACTTTACCATCCATTAAAGCTTAATATAACTTTTTCACTAAAGTTCTTATAAATCTATTGATATTTAAGATGTTGTTTTATGCAAATACCATGCCTTTTATTACCATGAATCGGGAACGTGAAAAAACTTGTTGATTGTGGGAAATTGGAAATGATAATAAACTATTGTTAGCAATATTATTTTTCATTCTTTTGGTAGGAAAACTTTTTTACACCAAACGCTCAATAGTGTTACATCGTCAAATGATTTATCTGAGTGGAAACATTCTCTGAAAATCGTTCATAATTGTTTTTTTTCTGTGATATTGATACGATAGATGTATAGATCAAGAAGCAATGATTCTGTTTGTGATGTCACAAAAAGGGCGTGTGACCAGTCATGCATTCACTGGTTTGTGGCCAGATAGATCTAAGCGGCCTATCAAAAGTGGCATTCAAAAAACGGCTTTCATTACCAAACTGAACATATTTGAGTAGCGACCTTTGACGCACTGTACAATATTGTAATCAGACATTCATATATTCCAAAGAAAATACTGAAATATGTTTGTGATTATGTTAACTTAAAGAGTCACTCTGTGAGTTGTTAGAATCACATATGCATATCTTTATGAATGACTTCAGTTTATCGAGAATATTAACTGCTGTTAACAAATATTCTTTAAATGATAAGGGCTTCAGTAATGTTATGAAATAAAGGTTTATTCTGATCTAAAACCGAACAATGTCGGAGGGAAAACAGTCAAAAAGATTTCTGTTTACTTATCTAAAAGAGATACACAATATACATTTACTGTAATGGGTTTGACACTTTTATATACATAACTTTATTCACTCCTAAAGCGGTAATTCGATTGATCCTACATTAACCTCTGTTCTAGAACCAGTTCTTCGTGAGCTAGAAATGGAGACGACTGATTGGCTGCAATCAAAGTAAGTAGTGCAGCGACGCCAATCAAAAATTATCATTTGCAAAGCCTTTGTCAGTTTCAAATGCTTTCGGAAAACAAGACTATTATTCGACTGTGACTTGGCAGCAATTTGTTTTGCAATGTTATGCTGATAGCGAGTCTCCCTGAAGCTCCAGAGCTGCACGTATTAGAACAGAGCCTAGTGTAGGCATCCTATGACTTGTGTGAAGAGAGAATGACATACATAGTATTCATTGAAGTTATTCGTGAGATGTCGGCTGCAGGACTCACTTAAGGCTGCATTTCGATTTTGATTGAAAACTAATATTTTTCATAACTTTGCCTTTTTTGGATGAACTCTTTTGACACGAATGAAATCAAAATGAAATACCTTGAATTGCTCAAGGCGTGTCTCTTCCACATGAGCAATAATCATTAGCTCTAAATAGATCCCGGCCAATACACGACCTAACCACTTGACCTTAAGCTTATTGTCGTATATAAATGCTGTTCCCGTGACGGCAAGTGCCATTTGACTTCTGCCTATTCGAGCCTTTACCCAGACAGTGTCCACAATGATGAAGTCGACTTTGATGCTTGTTTTGGCGGCCGTAGGAGGTATGTTGTGCCAGTTTTATTACGATTTACCACGTTATGTTGTTCTTACTTACATAATGCAATATCCCTCACATCAACTGCAAAACGAGTTCTCTTTGCAAAATTCTTTTTTCATTATTTCAAATCTCTTTGTGTCTTATTAAAATGACTTATTGTCCAGGGCCGCCAGGCCAATATTTCAAATATTTGGAGTACGCAATAATTTGTCATTTGAACAAAGGATATTAATACCATAGCCTTTTATTTCAATTCATTTTATAGGGATATATCAGTGAACTATCTAGTGTTATCTTTAACAGCAATTGTATTATACCAATTTCAGGCTTGCAGTGTTGTATTTAAATTTTTGGATACAGACGCAAGTCGCAATGTTTTCCGAGGCTTTCTTGAGTTATCACATCAATATTTTTTTAAATACTACAGCACTGTAAAGATGCTTGCAGAATAAATAACAAAGATGTTAAAATTATGGATTGTTGCAAATACTTGTTTATACAAAATTTTTGCACAGACTTGTTTATACAAAACGAGAACTTTTTTAATTGAAAATTGTTGACTATGAAGTATTTAGTTTTTGTAAGGTTGATAATGAAACTTTATATCATGTATATTGGTAATTTGAGGTAATCCAGACGTTCTGGAGAGATCTTGAAAGTTGGATAACCACAAGTATACTGATAATGAAAATAAAAAAATTGGTTTGGGTTACTAAGTATTTACCAATTGTTACTTCATAAAAATTACTCCGCAAAAAAAATAATATATATATATAGTGCACTTTACTTTTTGTGGAAAATTTATAGCTAGATGAAACAATAATTTGGTGAAGTTTCTAACAAATGGTTTTCCCCTATTCCCAATCTCCAATGATTGAATATAACTTAATAATGACGAATTCCCAAAACTTGATATTGATGTCATACTTGACCCTGTGTGTTCAAGTATATGTGTTTTTAATGCTGCCTGTAAATACAGCTGCATACCGAAAGTTTGTTCACTTACCACTTAATCGTAGTGCAATGGTCATGTAATTTGGGTTTCGTTTGGACGTCATTAGATTAACTTCAGCAAAACTGACAATGGATCACCCATCGTCCGTGTGAGAAATAATCATTCTTTAACTGATTTTGGGATCGTTCGGTTCTCGTGCAAATATTCGAATTTTAGCATATTGAAATAGACATTTTCGAAATTTCGATTTGGTTAAAATAAAAAGTTCCATATCAACTCTCTGAGATTCACACCAGCATGATCACATTGACATTGTGTTAAGGAACAAACATGGCTAATTTTTAAATCAGTTGATAACGTATAAAGGATTTTGTGGCGAAAAATAAGATTAGCGTTTTCGAAATTTTGAAACTTCAATGACCTGCCAAAATTGTTCTGCATATCTGTATTGAAAATTCAACAAGGATGGGTTTTTTTCGCTATTCTGTGATACCTCAATGGCATCTCAAATTACATGATATTTTGCACTCGTATGCCCATGTATGTGAATAAAATTTTGGAATTCAGCTGTAACCATGAGATTTAATAAAAACAATATTTTGTTACAATAACATTTGTAAAGAAAATGCATATCTCTTGATTTTATCAACGGTTATACTTATGTACTTATCAGCAAGGTTTCGTAGAACCTAGTACATTCCTTACTCAACCTTTCCTCATTTCCTGAAAACCAAAAACGCCAAACGTTATTGTATATCGAAACAATGCTAATTACTTCTGTATGGAATCAGTTGAGTTACAAATATAATTATATAATTAAATTACATTACAATTACAATAAAACATATTCATTTTTTATTATTACAACCCGAGCGGTTAAAACGTGCTGTAGTCGCAGATTGAATTTCATCCTTTGTTCTCATTCGTGAGAAAAAGGAACCTATAACACACATTCACACTTAATTGGCCATTATGTGGCATGCAAGGCCAGACGCCCCTCACTAGACGTTGCAATGGAATACTTTTTATTATTTAGGTTGAACTAGAAAGCTTTAGAATTAGTGAAGTTTTCACATATGCCTTAAAATAGGTTTAGAGCCCAGTCGAGATTACCAAATACTTTGTGTCCGTGTGAATGACAAAAACATCGAATAAGTGCATGGCATTAGACGACAAAGAACTTCGTATTCCTTGTGAAATTGATAGAAGAATTTTTTCAAGATAAGATAAGATTAACATAATGATTTTTCAAAATGAGCAGCATCCTACAGAGTTTTATGTCATTTGAAAACCGAATCATGTCTTGATAGTTTATTCAGAGCTAGACTCATATTTCATATTTCCATATATATTTTCATATTATCAAGAATAAGTGTTGGTGTATGCCAAATGTGTTATCTTAAGAAGGTCAAAACATCTCGTTACTCAACCCGACTATGTGGAGTAGTAGATGAAAATTTCAAGTATCAAGCAAATCCAACTGAACAGTTTTATCACTTGAGGTAGACAAATGCATAGCTTCAATGATCATAATGCGTTTGTTTTAGAAGTGCATCCTTGTGTTAAAAACATTGTCTTGCAATTGGAAACATTTATTTACGTTTTCCTTAGATCACTTGAGTCATCTACCAAACCGACCAACTGCCCCTTTTAACTTTTATACGTGTCAAAAGGCATGATTGATTTAGAACATTGTCCAAATGCTTATATCGTTATTTATTTGTCAGGTGTTTTCTCCTGTCCTAGCGACTATGCTCAACAAGCTATGGCCTGTTATGGTCCCTTGGAGGGTGCTGTGTATGGTGGACCTGACTGTGGGTAGGTAAACTCTCTTAAAGTGACACAGAGTATGTTTCTTAGATTTTTATTTGGCTGAAATCAGAGCCAAAATACCTTCTGGCTTGTGTTCCATTCAAATATTGTCCCTAAACTTGATTTTCTTTCTCTGAACGCCACAATTATGATATTTTCTTGTTTACAATTATGATAGAAAAACCGCCATATAGATGTTTATAAGTTAATTGATCTACTTAAGACTATCAAAATTGTATTTTACCTCGTATCTGCTGTAAATAAGTTTCCAAATTTACGTTTGAGTCATTAGCTTGCGCCAGTATCCGGTTTTCGATCATAAATTACTACTTCAACCTTTTTATTGTCTCCACACTGAACTGATCAGCAATAAGATGTTGATCTTTAGAGACAACCACCACTTTTCGATTAAATAATACTATATTAGAAATTTGACATGTTTGACTCCAACAACATACTCTGTGACCCTTTAAAGCGCCAGTTTGAGATGTGTTTATATTTATGTGTATTTAAAGGTAAAACAACTTGTCCTTTGATTTGGAACAAATGTAACATAATTAATCTGTAAAGCTTTACGAACTACGAAAATATCGGAGGGCTTTTGCTGTTTTACATACGTACTATGGAAATGTTTCATACCAATACAGTAAAATACCGTTAACTTTGTATAACTATATGTTAATTATATCCCTTTTTGTGTTTTTGGAGAATGAGTTTTATTCTGTTTTGTAACTTAATATCTAATGTTATCAACAGTATACTGTTAAGACTGAGATAAAGCCTTGATTGATGGACTTATTGATTGTTTGATTGCTATTGTTTCAGCATAATCAACACGACTGTGGAGTGTTTCCATGCACTTGAGCAACAGTGTGGCGACAATCCACAAGCACTGGCCATGTTTGGGGCAATGGGATTGCAGAATTTGGCAGAATTATGTAAGTTTTAAGCAATCCTTTCTATAGGCTGAATAATTCTACATGTACATTGACTTTTACCAATCAAACCATCGCTAACGATACATAGTCAACGTAAACAAGCTAATGTTTTAATGTTATAATATTTTAGATTTGATCTGATTTTTCTTTTCAAATTTTTTTTTGCTTGAAATCGATTAGCATAATGTTAAGTAAATTGTATTGGATTTGCTTTTTTTTTTTTGGAAGAACAATATTTTGAATATGAAAAAAAGAGTGAATCTTTTTAAATACCAGAAAAATAGCTATCATGACAGACAGACAGACAGACAGACAGATCGACAGATATAGTTTAGTTGAATGTCACATACAGTATGTACACACATAACAAAGACATTGGTATATGGATACAATTATACATACATCCAGCCTAAAAAGGCTTATGAGACACTATAGCGTTGAGGGCGGATAAAAGGGACAAAATGATATAGTAAAAGTATTGTGTCCCTTTTTTTCATGAGAATTTAACATCAGAAAACATTGTTACAATGTTATTGTTAATTGTCCCTACAGCTTTTGTTATATCGTGTTAATCTATACATAACCACCTGTATATTTTTGTTAAACCTATACATCTTATTGATCGGTTTAAATATGTAAAAAGTTAAACATGGTTTTCATATATGCAAAAGCTAAAAATTTCTTCTAAGAAAAACAATTAATGAGTTATAACTAAACAGATGGTTTTTTTGCAAAACTTGGACGATACGTAATTTTTGAAACTTGTTGTAGCATTATGTTTTAAAGTGTTCAAGATATATAAGGTAAAATACTAAAATGGTATTGAAAACAAAGAAATTGCACGGATGCATTTTAGGATAAATGTGCAAGTTGAGTGCATTGATTTGACATCTATCAGCATATATATATAGTGAGTGAGTGAGTTATTGTTTAACGCCGCTTGGGCAATATTTCAGCCATTAGCGGCGTCATATATATATAGAACGTCATTCTAGTGCATGTTTTCGTTTGTATTGAACGAGTAGATGTCACAAAGAGCAAAGAAACAACGAGTTCGCAGAACGAGTTGTTTCTTTGCTCTTTGCGACATCTACGAGTTCAATACAAACGAAAAAATGCATTAGAATGACGTTCTATATTCATTACTTACCCTTTTTTCGTTTAATTTACTTCAAATAAAGCCGAAGAGTGTTTACGTGTTGTCTTGACCTAAAGAAATTACTCCGCCAACCTAATATTACGTCATCACATTCCTCAACCTATGACGTCACATGGCAATAGAGTGCCATACGCAAAATATTTGTTCACATGTTTAAAATTTCTTTAATGACACGTGCATATCACTTACATGTATATCAACATTTTATTCGAATGCAATTTATACATTCATAACTTGAAGCATTCGTTGACGTTCGGCAAATTCTAAAAATAGCTGACATGACACCTCTCTCGCTGAGAAAGTAGTTCCGTGAGAAGTGCAATACGGAGTGCAATACGGATTGAGGAGTGCAATACGGAATTCATTGTATTTCATTACGTATTACTATCGTAAGATTACATGGGTATGTAATAAATAGTTTTATTCAGCATGTAGCAAAGACGCACGAAAGTATGAAGGCACTTGATGTCACGTAAAAAGACAAACTTATTAGATATTTTCCTGTTGATCTTAAGAGTATCTTATTCTAAAATACTACTAAATACAGCTGTTTCATTATTTTCTTACAGGCAGAGTTAGTCAAGGAGGTAAGTCTACTTTCATCCTTCGATGCAAATACACTGTATATACGAGATCAATGTAAATTGACATGAAACATTATGTGGAATTAGGGGACGGTTGTGTTCAAAATATTTTGTTCTCAGGCTTTTGAATAAAGACATATCATTTGGCTGAATACATTACATGCTTTACAACTTCAATATATATAGTACTCAGGAACCAGCTAAATGACGTATGTGATATATATTATAAGGGAATTGTAGGAGCAACTCAAAGATCTAATACTAAAACGAGTACTAAAACTAAAAATATATTTGTATTTATTGTATTCATACGTATGTGATATATATTATAAGGGAATTGTAGGAGCAACTCAAAGATCTAATACTAAAAAGAGTACTAAAACTAAAAATATGTTTGTATTTATACGTATGTGATATATATTATAAGGGAATTGTAGGAGCAACTCAAAGATCTAATACTAAAAGGAGTACTAAAACTAAAATATATTTGTATTTATTGTATTTATACGTATGTGATATATATTATAAGGGAATTGTAGGAGCAACTCAAAGATCTTATACTAAAACGAGTACTAAAACTAAAAATATATTTGTTCAGTATCAATTGACTAAAGCGTTTTTACCCAGGATGCCCTGCGATCACAGAGCTTTCCGTAAGACTTCAGTCATGCCTGACTACCTTTACTGGGCCAGGAGGTTGCAGGTGAGAATCAATATATCATCTACATGATAATGAAAATGATAGTAATGTCGATGACGACGATGGTGATAATAATAATAATAAGAATTACTCTTTATTGCCTCCGTTAGACGGCTATTTCTGAAATTCTTTCTTTGATAATGGCGTAAATATATCACTGCACTGGTGACTCTGAATAGTGCAATGTTCAGAGACATACAATGTCTGTAAAAAGGAAACTGAGATTGATTCTGTGTGATAAATGGAAGACAAGGTTTGGCTAAAACATGTTATTTGGAAACGTCTAAAAGTTTTCAATCAGTCACAAATCACCTAAAGGCTAAGGCCAATCTTATCAGCTGACAAGGTTTTATGACATCATCAATTTATTATTACTTATTTGATTTTACTGTCAAAAGAGATCTCAAATAACTTTGATTCCACCCGTCCATAATCTCTTGGTTTGTATACACATGCACTGCTGACCAAATTCAATTGACGTCAATAAAGCCTCTTACAGAAAGCACCGAAGTTGGCTTATTTAATCTCCTGCCCACCCTGTCCGCTTAGATAAATACATTGACAATAGGGTACAAGACGTATGCTGACTTTTCTGAGTTTGGTATGTCATGGACAATTTTATTCAACAAATACAAGGCCGACTTAGAAGCGGGAGAACAACGGTAACAACTCCAAATGAAGACCAGTACCTTCGTCAACTTCCCCTCAGCAACAGTTTCAGACAGCAACATTTTCGACTAATACGGTATTTGGACGTTGAATTACTCCCCAGCGGTGACAAGAAGGCTCCGAAAATATTGACAGGGGCCGTAAAGGCCAATACTGGAAAGTCGGTTCAAGCTGCACAGAGAGGGCGGGAAAGGAGGATCTACCATGTTCGGGGTGAGAGGGAGGCACCTTGCTTCGTTCATGATCAGGGGCGGAATACGCGGCAACACAACCACCATCCTTGTTGTGAGAGACGGCAATTTTACCGCACAGAGGTACATGGACATGGTCCTACAGCTTGAGGTCTTCTCATTCTTGCAACAGAATCCCAACACGCTTTTCCAACAGGTCATCCTTGACCTCATGTGGCGAGACAGATGTTAAAGTTCCTCCACGTAAACAACTTTCAATTTTGGCCTTGACCTGTCAGATATGAATCCAATTGAGCACCACTTTTGGAGTACAATGACCGAAGGATCCGATTATGTCAGCAACAACCTAATGCACGGCAACAACGTATTGTTGCATTGATGGAGGAATGGAGACAATAATACCACCTGCTTTTATTAGACGACTGCCGTTTTCTATGTCAATTTGTACAATGTCTTCATTATATTTCAGCTCTATGAAAGAAGGAATTGCGTGTATTGAGGTACTAAAAGATCAATGTGCACAAAACCCAAACTCCGGTGCATACTTCCAAACCTTTCCTAAACTGCAGAGTGCCTATAAAGATGCCTGCTTAACATCAAAATAGTCGAAAGACACACAGAAATATGGCTAGAGAGGTAAGTGTGGAGAAAGATGATCATGAGAGTGGGAAAATTAATAAGTATAGTTGGGGTCGGGATAGCGCAGTGGTTAGCGCGTTCGGCTTCGGATCAGGAGGTCCGTGGTTCGAATCCCGCCAGGGGCTCGGCAACTTTGTCTGCAGTAGAGAACTGTTCTACACGCAGTAAGGTTTGGGTGCAATGCTACACTGAATATCAGCGCAGTACCACCCATGGTTCGCTAGTTCCAGCCGATGCTCGCAGGTTTCACCGCAATGCATAGCCACATTGGTGTTGCGGGCTTTCTAATACTAGCAGCCGCGATATAAGTAAAATACTCTTGAAAGCGGCTTTAAACCTCAATTCACTCACTCACTCACTAAATATAGTTAGGAGTGAAAGTGGCTAGTGGAGTTAGTCCTCATCCACCATGGATATCGCAGTATAATAGATCTAAGACGTTATTGGACGATAATAGTTTAAGTTACATTTATATTAGTTGTTCATATGAGGTTGTAATCAAATTACTAGACTTCTATATACTAGCTTTTTTATGAAACCTTAGTTATATACGTATCTAAGTCGCTTTCGCTCGTTAAATACAATTCAGTTCACTCATTTCATTATTCCCTACATACAAACATACATTACAATTCCAATGCTTGTCTGGAGAAAGCATTATTAGATATAAAAAGGATGTGAAATAATCAATGAAAAGATCCACGTAGAGGAGCCCAGTGGATGAGAATAGTTGGGTGGAGAAATTCTGATGGTAGTTAATGGATGTGGGACAATAAGTGGATAGACACACATACATCATGACATAACTTGGTTACTTTTCGCTAGTCGGAGGATGAGTCTACAGTGTTGAAAGTGAGGAAGGGGAATCAGTAAACAGACACACAGTGATTGTCCGAAGATAGTTGAGAGTGAAAGTGAGTAAAAGTAAAGAAGATACTCCACTTTCATATCCAGGGTTACCCCACTCATCTCACGAAGTGATATACGGTGCAGCCAATCAAATAATTTTATCACGAAGGTTAGCGATAAATTTAGTTAACCAAAGATCAGGCACGATCGCTGCATCAATGGTTGCAGTTTAGCAATCTGGTTGAGTATACAGGAAAAGCAAGCAGCTGACCATGAAATGATATTCACATTTCATCAACGTAGCTGAGGTAAACTTGGATAACTCTGCTTTGAGATATGTTTAACGCAGTGGTTCAAAACAAAAGAACGCAGGCAATGAAGCGATTTCGTTGTCTGTCTCTAGATAGTAAATAGCTCATAGATCACGGCGCGCAGGGTTGAGTGGGGTTGTAACCCAGGGTATGAGAGTGGAGCGACAGCGTATTCGTTTTACCCTAGGACGGAAACGTCGAATAGTTGTCGATAGAAAGTTGTCGAGATAGCTACGAAAAGGTTAGGTTGAATTTAGTGAACAGTCTTTCAGTATTTGCAGTACAACTACTGAAAGGTAGATGGCATTTTGATCAGTATACGAACCATGTAGCTAAATTGTTTGTATGGTTTCTTCTAAATGCCGGAAAATTGTTGTTGGGGTAAGAGAGTAATTTGATACATCGCTTTGTTTATACATCTGTTTTTTGTTTACAGGAGTCAACATCAAAGCCTGAGCCAAATACCAAAAAGTTTTCAACATTTTATTTTCAATAAACAAATAAAGAATTGAAAACCTTTTTATTGTTACGTTTTACCTTATAGACCTACAAACTCAAAATTACTCAGTACTTTAAACTCGAATCATCAGTTAAAAGTAAATTTTGTTATTTGTGAGTTGCAGCAAAAGGAAATATGTATTATTCCAGAAAATGAAATCGAATATTTGAAATAATTCTCTCTTTTCCAATGATATACAAATGTAGGCCATATTGGTCATATCCATTTTCTCTCCAAAAAGGTAGCTCCGTCATTATTTCCAATGTAATAAGGAACTTATGACGCAGCTACCTCTGTTTGGAGAGAATGTGTCGTATAATGACAATAATGTAAATTGGGGGTTTCTACCTGAATGAAATACCAAAGGGTAACCAGGTATTTGTTTTGATGGACATCTTCCTTTTCTACGAAACAACTGTATACTATAAGTATACATGAATAAAGCCATCAACTTCAAAAGCAGCTTCGCACAGTTCATCTTAGAAAAATCTTGTAAAAAAAATCCAAATATATGCAAAGGTTGACCTTAACAGGAAACATTCGTTCAGGGATGATTATGCCTTGAGAGACTGAAGTAGACAGAGAATTTCTGACTGTTCGAGGTCATACTCATAAGGATGATGTCTGCTCAAAATCATAGGGAAATCCTATGGGACACTTCGCTCTTGGACCTGGCAACAAGTTTTCGAAAAAAATGCAATATGATAGTGAAAAAAAATGTCATCTTCATTTATATTGTTTACGACATCTGCATTTTCTCCACTGGGCCTGTCCGGTGGTAAAATGGGTATGCAGTTGAGTCGCTAGACTCTGTTGGCATTGGTTTAAATACTGGAAGAACTCGAACCGAAAACACAGGCTGCTTTCTAGATTGATCCAAGACATCTAAACGTTCTACTGACGTCAAGTGTTCCAGGAAACGAGGACAAATCTGCGAAATGAGTTTCAATGACATCATGTCGCCCATAAGAAGAGCTATGCTTTAGAGCACCATATGAAAATATGAACCCCAATATGATTTCTCTTAGATGTAATGGTTATTATTCCAATCACCTCATCAATGCACAAGAGCTTGAAAATAATCAATATCTAAATCTATATAAAATATAGATGATAATATACCCTGAATATATTTTTGAATATTGATTGTTTTCAATTTCCTATGCATCAATAGTAACAAAGATGAAAGCCGAGAATCCTGCCGAACTCCCACTTAGCACCCACGTAGTAAAGAAACATACGATTGAAATTCAGATAAACAATCCTTCTCTCCCTGTAGAGGTAGCTCAAATCATAAATCATACGCTAACCTCTGTTTTAATACGAGTACTTCTCTGACACGATTTGGAGAAGACTGATTAGATGCAATCAAATTAGGTTGTGAAATCAGTGAAAAACCAGTTCTAGGAAATCTGGAATTCATTCTAATTTTTATTTGCATTTTCCGTATTTTGAATTAAACACTATCAAGTCTCTTTTACAACAAGCAAGCTCATGTCTATGTATGATGGTTTTTTTCATTGGCTGAGTTTTAAGATAGTTTGTCTTTTAGGCTCGTGGTCACTGGGGAAAATATACCGTAACCCTATAAGTGCTCGTATTGAAATAGAGGCAAGCGTAACTACTACGTTAACTACTTTTATCATGAAGGCTATTATCTGTAGTCTCATTTAGGTATTGCGTATACTGCTCGGTTCTTAATTATTTCACTTGGCTGTTTTTTATGCAAAACGAAAATCCAATGAAATATTTCAGGGAATCGCAGAAGCCCCGAATTAAAACCGATGATAGAGTCAACGCTGGTCAATAAAACCTACTATATTTCCTTCGTTCCAGGAGAGAGACATAACAGCAAAATAAGAAATATGCGCTTTGTTTTTTTTTCAAATATTACAAATTTATGAAGATAAACATAAGTTATCCTCGAATATTCACATTTTTTTCAAATCGTTAATCATTCACTATTTATTTCAAATTGACATGTCACATGAGTGATAGCGTATGTTTTAGCATCGAATGTCTAAATAATGATGATGTTAATATAGATATTAAAGTGAATTAATTGTTTTCATGATACCAATGAAGACTTTGAAGACTTTGTCATGATTGAGTTTCATACTGCTTGGTTAATTTGTGTTGATATGAGAAGCAGCTAATTAATTAAGAATGAGAAAAGGAACGGACATAAAACACACCCCTGTCTTACACGGAGTCGTAGTTCTAACGTTTCCAAAATATCGTGATTCTCTAACACAAATTTATTATCAGATTGATCGACAATGTCTTGTCAATTTGTTGCAAAACTTCGTACGGCTTTAAGTAACACGGGTCTAGCTGGTAAATTTAAACCTTGCTGCCAACCAGCCAACATTCGTGTTTTGAATGCAGCGCAATAGACTATCGAGATCCAGTCTGGACGGCAAGCACAGAAAAACTAGGGAAATTCTTCAAGGCCCATCTAGCAATTCAATAGGGTTGTCGCAAGTTATGAAATGCGTGGGAAGATGGCCATAGCATGATTTTTCACCCTAGTAGCGCCGATGTTTTTCTTTATTAGATAAACTCTCACAACTTGTCTACAATTATCTAATTCTGAAAAATGAAAGCGCAAAAATAATTAGATAAACCCTGGTTGACAAAAGTCGAAAATATTTTAGATGGTATTGGATTATCGTATATATTTAAAAACCCGACATCTTGTACAACCCAGTGGCTAGTTTCGCAGGTAGAACAGATTCTCAAAGAGCAATTTATTCAAAAATGGAGAAATGATGTCGCCTTTACTATCAATACCTTAAACAGTATCCACTATTTGAAACTTACCTTACCTCCCCGAAACGAATATCTATCCCATTATTAAGATTTATCACATCTAATCATAATCAAATAATAGAAACTGGCCGCTGGGAAAACATACCACGCTGTGAAAGAATATGTAAAGTCTGTAAATCCACACCTGTTGCTGATGAATGTCATTATATTTTTGAATGTAAAAGATTTTGTAATGAGAGGGAAAAATATATTTTATCCATTGATTCAAAGTATCCAAGCCTACATAATTATGTTAAACCTTTCTTATGTAATGTATTTTGTATTTATATATCTTTAATATTTTATATATTGTTAACTATTTTTTTGTATGAATTACTTGTATATATGTTCGTGTACCACCTACGTGGTTTTATGAGAATAAATGATTGAATAAGGTACCGTTTCTATCTTGCAGCCTATTAGGTTTCTATGCGCTTGGATTTAAACGTCAGCAAACGTCCAAATCATAGTTCAAGGCAATGGACAATTATTACTTTTATTAACTCATTGACCTTCTAAATGTCAACGCGTCATCTCAATTGGATGGAGAATTTAGGCTGCCTAATCGGACATTTAGCAATGACAGATTGTGATCTTCACATCCCTTCATTATTGAATTACTGCTGTACATTTAACCGACTCATTAACCATGTATTGTGAAAGGCCTAAACCACCCCCTCAGTTATGGTAAAAGACCTAAAGGTCTATAGATATTTTTGAACAGTTGGTTCCTAAGTTTAGCTTATACATCCTAGTTTGAACCAATTGTTAATTCATTACAAGTAATGATCAAATGAGAGTATGCATTTCATATGTTATGATTTACAAAGATGTATTATTAGTTTTGATATAAAGTGCCAACCAAAATATCGTAAATGACATTTTATGTACTAAGTATGTAACATTTTTAATTCTTTAGACATATGTCAAGAGATCTGTTTTGAGAGCGTCAACCAACTGTTAGACGAAGCCTTGTTTTATTCAAAATAAAACTAATCATTCACTCTTTTTTTTTAAAGAAATGAAGATCGTTTAAAACCATGGGATAGAGAGGGTCTGGCTCTTGTTGTTTTTAAAGTTTTTCTTCATTCATTTAGTACAATTTTCAGTTTTGTAGTTGTTATAATTGAATAATATTACCCAGCTGCGTCCCGTTAACATTTATAAATAGGAAATTGAAATAGCGGAATAAGTATAAACATTCAATGAGACAATTATTAGTTAGTTATTTCGTCCACTTACATAGTTAATAACTGTGAAATTTGTTACTAATTGACAGCAAATACGGTCAAATGATCATTAGGTGTTTGGTTTTGGCGATTTGACCATGATAACAAAATGTAGCAAATGAGCAATACTAATTCAATATTTAGACACGATATGAAATATTAGTGAATTAGATGTTTTAAATAGAGTAATTAACTTTGTATTTCATCAGGTCTATAATTTTTATCATAAATGGTCAGAAAGGTAACACATGTTGATGAAATTAGATTTTTAAAGAGACACAGAGTCAAGGTGTTTCTTATCAAACATTTTTTAAAAAACGCCTTACAATCATCGCTGTAATCAAAGTTCACTCGTACGAGCAGCGCACGCTACTGAATTACTACAACAACAACGAATAATTTTCTTGTTGGTTTAATATCAGATATTTACCCAGTACAGATGCAAATTTAAAATAGCCTTGTTCCGTCGAAGACTGAGAAATGATAACTTAATGTGTTGAGGTATAATCGACTCTAGCAAATTATGTAACTTGCTTTCAGGAAAATGAAAGGGTTATGAGAGTTTCTTCTCCATCACGCGGTATGATAATGTAGTCAACGTAGTTAGGGCGCTCACTATGAGTAGCTTGCTTTATCAAAACGGAGCGCACGTGGAGAACATGGGGTGCATGATTCAAACACTTGAAATGTTTTGCCTGTCAATCGCAGTGCATCAAAGAATGGCATTGCACGTAGTTAGACGACGTATTCAAGCGTTTTTTAAGCTTTATCCTGTATCCGATGAGTGAGCACCGAAAAATTTATAATTCAACATATGTAAAAATATATCAATGTTTAAAATATGACGGTGCTTAGTGTCGTGAGGTCATTCATTGATTGAGATTGAGTGCGAATGAGGAGGCGTGGATTCGAGAAATATAATCAACTCCATTCTGGACTTGTTGATTATTTTTCGAGATCCACTCCTCTTCAATTCTGTCCCCACATAAGTTCTCCGTCATTTATTCTCACACAATCCCTGTTCTAAAACAACCTCTTCTCGAGCTTCCGACAGTTTCCCTGGCGGCAAAATATTGAGACAAAAACTACCTTGCAATATTTCAGTCAATGTAAACACCGGATGATGACGGAAATATTTCAGGCGTTGTGAATGATAATTTTTAAACGACGTCGATTGATGATTGCTAACTTTGATTGCATCCAATCAGATTTCTACATTTCAAGACCGTGAAACGCATGAAATAGGACAGAGGTTGTATAAGAATATATGACTAACAGAATCCTCCTCCTCACGTATTCTACATAACCAAGTATGCATGTTTGGAAAAAATGTCATCACTAATTAACTAATGTTAGCAATATCCCTTCGGAGGCTTCTCGACTTAGAAAAGCATAAACCTAAACATTATACACAAACATGAACCATTTCGTCGCTTGAAAAATGTTGCCCACGCTTCTCTAGTATGTCGAAATTGACTCGAGCAATTACTTATGACCACTTAGTTTGACATTTAGCATCGTATAGTATATAAGCGATGTTCCCGTTGTGTTCAGTACATTCGAGAGCTGCCCACACTGCTAACAACGATGAAGTCGACTTTTTTCTTTATGTTTGTTATCTTAGGAGGTATGTTGTTTCAGTTTTATCATGATTAATCATATCATGGGAGGTAGGTTGTATTTTCAGCATGATTTATCATATTGAGGAGGTATGTTGTTTCAGTTTTATCATGATTAATCATATCATGGGAGGTAGGTTGTATTTTCAGCATGATTTATCATATTGAGGAGGTATGTTGTTTCAGTTTTATCATGATTAATCTTATCATGGTAGGTAGGTTGTATTTTCAGCATGATTTATCATATTGAGGAGGTATGTTGTTTCAGTTTTATCATGATTAATCATATCATGGGAGGTAGGTTGTATTTTTCAGCATGATTTATCATATTGAGGAGGTATGTTTTTATATTTCAATATGACTTGGCCTCGTTGGTGTATTTTCGTGTTATTTGAAGTGACTGGACTCTTTGACCTCTTCAAACTCAGTGTATGTACAAAGGGAAGAAAGTAATCTTGTCAATGTGTAAAACTTAATGAATATTGATATTTTTTATATTGCTTTATTTCGATGCCTACATATCAATGGAAGAAAGGCAAAAGGCAAAAGAATGTCATTCAATATTGAATTGTTTCTGTAAAACGATTTAGATACACACATCCTGTTTCACAAAATCAATTACGTTTACGGAGTCTAAGAATAGGTCTTAGATTTTTATTTTAACATGCTTCTCGTAATCAACCTTTAATGATTGTGTTTGAATTCTATGATTGGATTATTGCCGCTGATTTTTCCACTACTATATGTTTATCTCTTTGATATAAAATATACTTTACTCATCAAAATAGATGGTTAAAGAACTTTTATCAAATTTTGAATATTAATTATTTTCCAGGTGTCCTTTCCTGTCCAAGCGATTATCAAACGCAAATAATGGCTTGTTTGGGACCGTTGCAAAGTGTTATGTCTGGTGGCCCCCCTGACTGTGGGTACGTGTCTCAAAGACCCAGTTCGCGTCACTGACATCAAATGTTGATGTTTTTTTGTTATTTTATCGAGTAGATATGACTGCTGATGAAAGTTGTTATTTAGATAGGTTCGTTTTGATGACAATATGAGAGTTTAAATTGGCGATGTTGATCGAAAACCGGACGATGTATTTTGGCTGGCTTGTATAAATTGATAACTTATCAAAATGAAACATTAAGGACAGTTTGAAGTTTAAAGTTTCAAGTTGGTTATATTACTAGTATTCAAGTAAATGCGACGTGTGATTTTGGCTTCTGAACATACATGGATATAAAATGCTTTTTCAAATTAAAATTTCAAATTGTCCTTCATCTGTCATTTAAGAATAAATATGTGAGATATTTTGAATATATAATATGAAATATGGTATCTAGGCAAGCATATAGGCAAATAAAGTGTCTTGAAATAGCGATGTGTTCCTTCACTAGCTGTTCAGTTAAACGTGGTTGGTTTCAGCGTTATCAACGCGGCTCTACAGTGTTTCCGTGCTATTGAGCAACAATGTGCTGGCAATCAACAAGTGACGGCCATGTTTCAAGCGATGCAGCTCCAGAACTTGGAAAGATTATGTAAGTATTACGTAAGCGTATCCAGAGGAAGCGAGATAGGTGTTTGAGTCCGTATTGACAGAGTGCATTACACATTGTCTTTCATCTTCTAAATTTAGCCAGCCCCAAGACCTTTATGCCTTGCTGCATTTACGCAACTTTTCTGTACTATCTCGATAGCATTTATTGATATTACAACTTTTCGCCGAAGAGGGCACTGCATTCAAATAATTATATAACGAACTTTGGTGGTTTTGCAGCAAGGTTTAAATAAGCCATTGGTGGAAACTGGCGTAATTTAAAGCCATGCAGGGGAAGTTAATTTTTTTTGGACACACAGAATAGATATTTACTTGATACTTTATGTACTACAACTGGTTGAAGTAACAAGCAAATATCGATGAAAATAAGAGCCATTGGCTCTGTAGCCCATCAGGCATTTTTATAACTTAATAGCTGTTCTATTTTTTTATGGAGAAAATATTTAGCAATGTAAATCAGATCGATTCCTTTTCAAACCGCAGTATGACTAAGACTTAAAGAATTAAGAATTTTTTCCGAAAACGCAACTTTAGAAGTTATGAAGAATTTCTGTAACAGTTATTTCACTTATAATACTAAGATATAGATGATTATTAAGGATTGGTATTTGTTTTCAGGCACAGCCGGTGTTGGAGGTATGTTTTTTTACTCATATCCAGCGTTGCCTGCAATATCTATTGCATGGACGTCACGGTATTTATTACCTCTAACATATTTGGACCAAAATTTGATGATCGATGAACCAAATTTAAATTAATTGGACTGTGCTCCAAGGGATAAAAGTCGTCACAAATTTGGATTCGAACTTGTTCTATCGAAGGCTTCCCTTTCGACAACGAGAGAACTCCCTGTGAGAGAACGAGTTCGAGTCCGGTTAGAAGCAATTTGTTTGTACTCTTATTTGCTCTGAACGATGTTCCAAACCAGAAGAATAGAATACGGCATATAAATAAAGGAAACGGAATTGAATAAATATACAGTGTTTTGATAAAAGCGTTTTTCCCAGGATGCCCACCGATGACAGAGATTGCTCAGAGACTTCAGACATGCTCGGCTTCCTTTTCCGGTTCCGCAGACTGCACGTGAGGATTAACTTCTGGTTCTCATTCCAGATAGCGAGGGGGTTCCATAACCGTTTTTTGGAAGACAAGAATCCAATATATAATTTTGTGTCATAGATAAATAATTATGGCTGAATTTGTCAAAAAAGCTCTTAAGAGATAAAAAAAAGAATAATTTTGAAGCAGTTTTTAAAAAAACATTCGTCGGCATGACAAAACATTTCTTATCAGAATCACTTTATCAAAAAGTCTTATCATGAAATATATATAAATTTGTGGACAAATCTTCGACAATTATATCTATTAGTGTTTACCAAATGTAAGGTAAAAAATCGAAAAAGCCGAAACATTCCTCACTTCCAAGTGACAATCCGTTATTTAGTTTGGTCATAAATACCCAACGTTATCAATCGTGTTATTTCATGAAAGAATACTGAATGTTGCTGACAACGATACTGTAAATGCCGGCGGGCACCAATTACTCAAACATCATATTCGTGTAACTGATATAAAAGTATTCTTGTTAATGGGACTTCGTTTTTCGATTTCTACACATGAATAAGTCTGTTCGTTGATTTTTTTTGGGAAACTGTTGTCAGGATTTTAATGGAATGAACATGCAAGCCTGGTATAATAGACATAATATGATTGACTTAAAGCTAAATAGAGTATGCTTCATTTAAATACATTTGACATTTTGACATTTGATATTTATTTCCAATCACCTCTATCAAATTGCAAATTCATCCAAAAATAGAACAAATATTGAAGACAATAATAGTTGTCAATAGCATACAATTCAGATTTAAGTCAGATTTATTAAATATTTCAGATCTATGCGTGAGGGAATCTCGTGTATGGAGGAATTGCAAAGTCAGTGTGCACAAGATCCGAACTCCGCCCAGTACTTTCAAAGCCTATCTGATGTGAAGAATGCGTATGAGATGTCATGCTCAGCATCCAAATGCTCTGTGGAAAACCCAAGAAGGGCTTTGAATAAATGTCAAAGAAGGATGACATCCAGCAGGACCTCTTATAAAGCTCCGGCTAAACGATGCAGGTAAAGAAAGTACAATCGGAGAACTTCTGATGATAGCCAATTGCAATTAAACGGAGATGTACAATCATGTCAAGCAGATATCTTATGGTGGGTTGTTACCTCTCGCAATCCCAATACGAATGACGGTAGGAATATAAGAATTAAATACAATGTTGATCAAGAAATACATATCTGCTAAAGCTGTGGTAGTTAATCTCAAATGCAAAACCTCTTTGAACTTTTGAATGTTTTTCTCTAAAGAATTATCATAGAAGGGCTGGACTGTGTAAGTGACCTGTTAGAGAAGTGTCCAAACATCGCTGCGGGAGGAATGACTCCTGAGTCTTTGCAGCAACAGAAACTAAGCGTGGTGGAACACTGCATCGAGAACGGTGAGTTTCTGGATAGTTGAATTGATAATGTGAGTTCGGAAGAAATCAGTCTAGTTGAAACTAGCCATAATAGTATACGTCCTTAGGTCCGTAATAACGGATCATTATACAAATGTAGCTAGTTGTAACTAGATTGGGAAGATATTGAACAAAAACCTGGTGATTGGTTGTTGGACGAAGGTCAAAGAGGTTTTCCTTTGGTTGTTTAAGTCTTGCTGGAAGAAGGTTAATCAGTGGGTTTGTTAAAATTTCTGATGCCGGACTTTATTAATTGTCATTTTATCGGGAATTATTTGCTGTCGATTAAAAGTATCATTTTAGTGCCAGTCGATTCAGGAGAGTGGCGACATGAAGGCATAAATTCGCGATTTTGACAGTAAACCAGAGAAAGACGTTCCTAAATCATGATTTTTGAAACCTATTCTAAAGCATTCAAAAGTGAAAATCTATGTAAAAAGGCGATACTAACGAACGGATAACTGTGTTGATTAATGAAATAATTACCCTCTGAAGAATATATATTTTGCAAAAACTAACATCACAAGGGAGAAATTATAAAAACGGGATAAGGAGCCTCTTATGGATCTTATGGATGGCTAGAAGAAGGGGGGAGTCTGAAGATAGTGGACAGTGAGAGCGTTATGTGTCGATTGAAAGGTGCATGAGTAGCGGTGGAGAAAGAATAATGATAGCAGATATGAGAGTGAGAATATGCCAATGTGGAGGGATACATGGAGATAACTTAGCAGATAGTGGATAATGAGAGAGTTACTGGATAGACAAAAAAGACATCTACGGTGTGTCTCCTTGGACTATCAAATTTGACATTGGAGTTAGCAAAATGTGTGTGTGTGTTATAATTAAGAAATGACATCATAATGTCAATTTTCAGAATGCAAGTCTGAATTGGAAATCTATTTACAGTGCTGTGTTTAGACGAGTACATGTTTCAAAGAATTTAAAAAAGTATTTTGAATGATAGAATCTTTTCCTCCTGTCTTTTGATATCAAATACATTAACACTTGTAAAAAGTAAGTTATCATATATAGAGAATTACTATTATTAGATTTTATGTTATATTCTTTGTTTATATTTTCACAGGAGTCAACATCCAAGCCTAAGCCAATCGTGGATTACTGTTTTGAACAGTATTGATTAAAACAAATAAAGAATTGAATCCCTCTATTTAATTTAACGTTTTACTAAATACAATAGGATACTGTAAAGAAAGACAAGATTTTCTGAATAACAACTTCTTTAAGTGTTAATAATTGTTTTTGTGAAGTTTCATAATAAAGAAGTTGATTTCTGGAAAGCTTGTCTTCCTTCAGTGCATCACTCATAAATGTCCTTCAAATAAGGATATAAAGAGGATAATAAACGACCTTCCATTTATTACTATTTTTATTAAACGAGTTGATGATTAAGTATAAAACGAGCGAAAGCAAGTTTGATACCAAGTCATTAACGAGTCTAATAAAAATAAGTATTAAATTGAAGGAAGTTTGGTATTCTGTTTATTACTAGACCTCAGTAATTAAGCATGATTGCCAAAAGTGTACTGAACAAAACATTTACGCGACAGGGCCGCCTTGTGACGGCGGTGCTGTCATTGTGACGTCAACGACACACAATATTATGACGTCATACATGCAGCGGTATTACACTAGTTTAATATCGCCGTTAAATATTACACGTAACGATAGTGTTAGTTAGTCATGTCCTAAGTATCTAATTTTCTTTTTGAAAAGGCAACTTGAAGTTAGTGAGCTTTTGGCATTTTGATTGATCTAGTCAGTTGAAATGACGGTAATTAAGTAACCCATTCTTCATACATCAGTGCCGTGCTTCCTCGTGTATGTTAGTGTGACTGAGGAGAACTATATTCTAAACTATCAACTATATTCTTAACTATTAACTACAAATTCTACAAATTACCAATGCAGGGTATTACCACAGGCGCCAGACTCTGATTGTAAAATATCATGGAAATATATATACATGTAGCTATATAACATAAACAAGGTATGACAGAGTCGCATCTGCAAGGGGACCGGAAATGATTAAACTGGTTTCCTGGCTCGATTACCCTGTGTAAACTTCGTAAACACATCCCACTTCCCATATACGGTCCCCTTGCAGATCTGTTATTCAGCTAGTAGTGAATACTTACATGTATATATAGAGTCAGGTGCCTTTGGGTATTACTGAGGAATTCTCTGTTCATGCATGGTCTATGGTGAACTTATTTGATGTTTGATGACTGAGGAATAATCCATCAATGAGGCACCATAAAACCTTGGTGACCTATATGACTCCAACAACTCACGGAGTGGCTCTTAAGTATGGTATGGTTTCATGCATGTCACAAACAATAATAGAATTTGGTATGCCACCTTCAGATTTCGATATGTTTCGTTAAGAAGGACACTTTGACCTTTATCTCACAAAAGGTTCCCTAACATTCATCCTTGCATTGTTAAATATATGGTAAGAGCTGATACCTGTGAGACTAATTAGTATTGAGTTTGAAACTTTGTGATCATGATTGAGGAAGTAAAACACATAACAATAAGTGAAATTCTTATTATGAACGAGTCTTAACATGGTAGGTTGTATGTAGCAAAAAAGCTGTTTTGATAAATATAATGTACAATAAAAGAAACGCAAAATATCAACTTCTTAATTAGGCTTGGAAATGGATGTTAAAATGATAAATACTATAGTTCGATAGAAAATGGCTTTAAATTTTTCAAAATTACCTAACTAGAATACGGGGCAGAAACCTGTTGATTTAACAAAACATATCGTGTATCCTTTATCTCCTTGACTCGCGTTTCTTTAGGTGTGCAGTTTATAAAAGGGGAAGAAACTTAAAGGCACTAGTGCACGCTTCTACGGTTTAAATTGTCTATTTTAAGGTTTACGGGGACTTATGCATTCGCTTAAGCTTTCTATCGATGCAATGAAATACTAAACATTATAATTTACCTGCAATCAACAATAAAAACGTTACGACAGCCGCTGTCGGCTTGGACATATAAAAATCTAAGGTTAGGTGTGCACAAAAAGGATAAATTACTGACACTTGGAAACGGCTGAACTAGTACTGTGTGCAGCTATTGAATTAACTCTGAACTGAGAACAAATCATGAAATATATTTTTTGAAAGCAATGTTGTAAATTAACCGATTTGATAACAAAGAATTAACATTTTTATTAGATTGACCATAGCGGCTGCCGTTTCCGCTTTTCTGGTTATGAGCAAAATCTTAATATTTCCGATATCGTAGTTCATGCGGATTTAATGTAACGTAACATTAAATACTTCCGGCCTTTAAAAATCAACTTTACTATCTGAATACGTAAATATTTGTTAAATAACTTACGAGGTAGATTACTTGAGTGAGGATAGTGAGTAATATCGAGAGATATGCAGTATCTGTGCATTCGTTGTATGTAGTAAATGACCGGGTGCCGTGCGATTAAGGCAAAAATACTCGCGAGGGCGTTAGCTAAATATTGGATTCTAAAGAGTACAGACATGACACAACAAAATGTACAGTCTCAGGCAGGGATCCTCGTTAGCTCAAATGGTAAAGGCGTTACTCGCCTGCAGAAACGTCACGGGTTCGAATCCCACTTTCGCTAGTGTTAAGTCTTACATACTTAATTTGTAAAATTATGAAAGTTTTACAAGTCTAATCGTTTG
This sequence comes from Phorcus lineatus, assembly GCA_921293015.1. Taxonomy (NCBI): domain Eukaryota; kingdom Metazoa; phylum Mollusca; class Gastropoda; order Trochida; family Trochidae; genus Phorcus; species Phorcus lineatus. The sequence goes on along the minus strand of OV121094.1, from coordinate 29,624,260 downwards.
TGTAGGTTGAACATCTCATAACACCTACTTGCGTAGATGGTGGATATGGCATATAGTCTTCAAATAAAAACAAAGGACATAATAACGCCTGCCCATTGAATGATATGTGATAGTGCCCAAGGGCGATATGGAGAAACAACCGATGATGACGTTATAACAGGTTGATATGAGAATGAACCAATGTTAAAAGAATGGGAACATATCACATGCACACCGAGGTGTGTAATTACGAAATATTGGCGTGCACTAGTGCGTTTAAACAATACTGGACATGTGCTTTGAAGCATAAACACGTTAATGAGATGCTTTTTAAGGTACTATAAGCATAAAGAAAACAGTATAACCGTAATATGTTAATAGTGTATGCTTTTGAAGAGATCCAACATATCTAAGTATATATACATAATTAAAAAGTAAAGTTAGTTAGAATTCATGTTATTTATATCATAACTCTTTTATTCATCTCGGCGAGAACTTGATCTTTATTCCATTCTCAGAGGCCATGACGATTTGCTTTAACCTTTTCGGCACGTGCTCGGGATCAAGGGTAAGGTTGTACCTGAAAATATAATTATTTTTTCAAAAACGTTTGAATCGAAAACCATACTGTAGCGAAGGGTTAGCAAAGTTGGTAATGTAAAAAAACATCTTCTCTCTGTAGCATTATGATTTTGTTTTTGCAGCGAGTTAACGAGTTAGGAAAATCGTACATTTTAAATAAAGGTTATTTTAGACGACTAGAAATGAAACTGATTACCTCTAAAGTACAAGTGAAACCCACCGTGTCTTTTGTAACAATAAAAGATTTTATCGTTTCTTGGACTGACGTCAATCCCACAGTATTGGATGAGACGATCAAGAATAATCAAAATTGGACATGACGTTATAAGAATAGGGGAACAATCAAACCTGTATAAAATCTTTGAGACAACCACTTTTATCTCGTTGAGTGCGAACTGTTGACCAATGCAGTTTCTGTTGGTGAAGAAATAGTGCAACGTTAAATGTAAGAAATTGAATTCAAAGCACATTGACCAATGGTAATATAAAACTTCAGAGACTTTTGTCAAACAAGTCAAATAAGACATTTCCCAGATGTTATGAGAACTCAAATATTGATATATATGCATTTCAAAATTGCTTCTGAGGTTATCAATAGGTGTTCAATAATGAAAAATAGAGGTTTGAAACAAAGCCAATATTACTTTTGTATTTGTTGAGAACTTTTATATTTGAAACCCTTCAGAGAGCCTCTTAACTAATAATCCAATTCATTTATATACTTAATTATTAAAAATATGGAAGTTCTTTCACACACACATATATATAGTGAGTATATATCAGTCTGAGTAAAATAGACCATGTTTCGATCAATAAAAGTTTCAAAATATTGCCTTCACCGGGGTACGAATTCGTTAAGAGATTTCCTCTCCTGACGAAAGCCCTAAAAGAGCCACTCCGTGATTTTCATAACATAATATTTACCTTTGATGCGAACCTAAATGTCATTTGTGGTGATATAGAAACAAAACATCTAAACCTTTTATGTCCAAAAGACATCTATATGACAAATACTGGTTTTCCATGAAAAATATCAACTCCTAACTGCCCTCCTGGCTGTTTTAGATAAGTATCCAAAATTACGATTGACTATTTGACGCATGCCACTGTCCGGTTTTCATACCTAATTGTTATATTGTCACTGTAAAAAACAATAATCTTTAAATGTGTCTTTTTGGTAACAATCGATATACGCGATCAAATGACAGCATTGATGTATGACTCCAACAAGTCACGGAGTGGCTCTTTAAAGGATACTAAAAGTGTTTATTGAACGGAACATGGTTTAATCAGACTGGAGTGCCCAAACCTTGGTCCAGCTGAAAAAGGCACGTATGCAAACGGGTCAAGTTGAGCTGCATTTTCAGGGCGAAATCTCTCCGGATTAAACTCGAGTGGGTTCTTCCAGATGACTGGATTCCTGCACATGTCCAGTATGCGCACAAAAACTGTCGTACCAGCAGGAAAACACCAGCCTATCATAATGCATACTTTATCAAATGTCTGAGCACACAATGATGAAAGTAAATAACAATTCAATTTCATTAACTCTTGAAAAGTATTGATACCTTCATGTATATATTTATTAAATAAAAGTTTAAATTAAAAAAAAAAAACTCTTGAAAGGTATGCGTCTCCATTGGGAAATAGTTTTAGATATTGCAACAGAGCCTTCATGTTGAAACGAATTATTATTGCAAATTCCGATTAAATGAACACAAACTCTCCACATATATCATTTCCTTGCATACATTAGGATATTGATATACAAGCAAGAATGGCCTTAGTATACCCTAGTATTCACCTGTTGAAAAGGGAGGAGTGAAAACTCTGAGGGTTCCCCCATTATACCAATCTCTCCAAACAGAGGTGACTCCGTCATAAATTCCTATACAACCTCTGTCTTCATACGAAGGTTTCTTGGGCACGAAATGTAGAACGCTGATTGGATGCAATCAAAGTTAGTTGTGCAATCAGCGCCGCCGTTTCAAAATTTATCATTTAAATCGCCTAAGATATTTCCGTAAATTTCCAAAAGCTTAACTTCATTCGAATATGTACCTTGTATTTTGAGTCGTCCTTACAGAACATATACGTCGCATTTTGCGACTGCATCAATGCTTAGGCCTATGTGACAACACATATCTGCATATGTTATTCATGCATTCGGTGGTTTCATTGGCTGAAATAATACCAGGTAGTTTAAGTTGCAATATTGCGCCGGTAGGGGGAACTGCCTAAAGGACTAGAAACCTTCGTATTAAGGCAGAGGTTGTATAGTGAGTTATGACGGAGCTAGCTCTGTTGGGAGAGAATGACATTATACGGGCGATTTAAAAAAGAAAAAATCCAAAAAGGGGGAGGAGATTACGGGGTCGAAGGCCCTGAAACCCCTGCTTCCTGCGGTAATACACTAGTAACCTACCATCAATAGTGGTGTCCTTCGATAGCTTCCTACCAATATCAGGTATCGGACTGCACAAGCGCAAGGATTCTTTAATACACAGTGTCAAATATTCAAGTTTGGGTAGGTCTTCCCTGTAAAAAAAAGCGTCATGTTTCTTATAAATAAATAATTTATTATCTATAAAATGTATAAAATGGGTAAGATAAAGTCAGCCATCTTAGATTCTTTCCTACGTCCGGAAATAGTTCAGCTGGAAACCTGGCACAAACAAGATATTGTAAAACTTTGCAGATTGATATTCTACATCCGTTGCTGGTTTGAGCAACTCATCCCTGTTAAAGATAAATTTGCGATTGTACATGTGCTTGAATTCTCTCCAATGTCCGGAAACGGTTGAGCTGGGTACCTGGCACTAACAAGGCTATATCAGATTTGAGAATGCTTCCGTTTCCGGGCACAAGGAAACATCTTAAATGGCGGTCTTTGTCATAAAAGTTTTTAAGGTATTTCACTACCGTGTATATATAGAATTTGGCACCTATGGCTATTCTCAAAATACACAATGACAATTAAGACAGGAATATTCTTGTGGAAAGAATTTTGCTTATTGCAATATTTGAAGCTTAACTTGGTAAATTCTTGGGCGTAAAACTGAATATTAACTTATATTTTGTATACATTTTATCATATTTTATTGATATCCCTAAATTATTGAACTGTACTTCATATACATAGAAAATCACCATTCGATATTAAAGTTAGTTCTCCCGGCAAGCAATGCGTCGACTTCCGTTTGAGCACGTGACTGGTGATCCGGGTACTTGGCAAGGTGAAATAAAAGCCAGCTGATGGCACTAGTGGTTGTGTCGTGACCTGGGAATGTGATGGATAAATTATATCGTTATCGAATTACAGCTGATTTTATTGAAAAATTGGGAATTAACTATCAAACATCTCTGAGCAAGTAGCCAAGTTGCAGACAACTAAAACTATAGATTTCCAAGATATTTTAAGATATTTGTTTTCAAAATGAAGGTATTAAACGTTGAATCATTCATTCCGGAGATATTCACTGTATTATATTGTTAATTTCAAACTTAGGAACCAAATAACTTTAAAGCACAATCATTAGCAACACCTGACAGGATTCTACTTCTAGATACTTAATAGAAATAAATGTATCATAAATGAATCTCATCAAGCCAATGTAAAATGACTGAAACTCTTCAAGGAGAACGAAGGTTTTACACATATAGAGGTCAGATTGCATTCTTAAGACTGTAAAATCTGAAATTATGACAATGATCATGTTGAATTCATAAAATATCATTTTACTTCGCGAATTGAAATAATAGATTATGGAAAATAAAAACAACACAAAACAAATGGATACGTTTGACAGAGTATACAAGTGATTTATAATTTGTAAAAGTCATAAGTTGGGGTGATCAAATAGACCCTAATGTTAGCCATTAACATAAATATAATAATTACCAGCAAACAGAAATGTGTCCACTTCACAACGTATATCTTTAAACGACAATCCCTTTTCTTTGGGGTCTTTAGCACACAGCAGTATATCCAGAAAATCCATCTTTCCCTTTGCATTTAAATCCGTATCCGATTCCTTATTTTCCTGAAATATTCAACCATTGGCAAAGTTTAGCGCAGTTTGGTTGCGTAACGGATTTCTGAAAAACCAGTTCTTTCAAGCATAGGGAAAACTGTTATTTTTTTATTCTGTTGCGCAACCAATTAGTACTACACTTGGTTAATGTAAAATGCATTGGGCCGTATATATATGGAAATATCATGTCTATATCAATCTTATATTGAATATCAAGTATAAGCCAGATTTACAAGCCAATATGTTAAATGTACTTTTGTTATGTAATTTTGGTCTCGAAGGAAGTTCGAGTTATGTTACGCCAAATAACTTTTATAAGTAAATCCTCGATTCTCAGGGATGCTATGCTTCTACCCAACAACTTTTTACAGCCATATTGATGGTGATTAACATGCGACTATGAATGTTTAAGATAAACAAGTCTTGATTTGTTAATCAAAACATTTCAACCTGACCTTTTCGTTGAAAACATAATTTCAATAATCTTCCAAATAAATTATTAAATGTTAAACGGCAACAGATCACCTACTAGTTCGTGTTTCCGTTTCCGGATGATATCCTCTGCAACACTGTGTACGTATTTGCAAAGATTCAGAAACTTTTTTCCATCTTTGGTCATGTAGTATATGAAGTTGACATGCAGAAGAAAATTCCTGTTACTGAAATAAATGAAAAGACAAAATTGTTTCATACCTGAAAACTATATGAATAGAGTCATAGAAAATCATCAAAAAACAGCTCAAGAGAATCAAATTAGAGCATTTTAAAAGGTTTGTGGATTTAATAACTTACTAAGTTCTTTTACTCCATAGTTCTACAATTTCTTTTACAGCTTGGACGTATGGATGACTGTCTCTGAAATAGAATTTACAATTAATGCAATTAAGTCCTTTAAGAGAAAATTCTAAAATATATGATTAAAATTATTCGTGTGATTATGATAAAACGTATAACAAATATCAGAAATATAATCAAAATTAGATGTAACGGACATAATTAGTAAGGAATATTGTCAATATTTTTATACCAATATGTCAATATCGAGAACTATCAGATTTTATGATTATCGAATTTTCATATATCCCTTATTATTTATGCCCAGTATATATTAATAGAATTATATAATCAGAATCCTCTGTGTGATTAAATATTTGATAAAATTACCCAACAGCCCTTCATTGTATTTAAGCCAAAATCTACGTCCCATTTATGTGAATATTATTAAAAACCTATCAAAAAGTAATCCTAAACTTCTGTTCAGCCAACTTCGGAAGTTTTCAATTTCACCTTTCTTAGCGCACCCCAAGGGTACATTGACCGGTTTTCGATGTAAATCGCACCTTTAGTCAGCCGATAAGCCATAATATTAAACTTTACGGGAAAAGTCAGTTCTTCTTGATAAAATGACGCATTTCATAACGTTACATATTATGTGTGATTCAAACCTACAGAGTATCTCTTAAGACTGCACATTTATGTTCGTATCCTACCACTAATGAATGAATGAATACATGAATAACGCTCACTCTGTTTGACAGTTGCTCCTGTACGAGAAGGCACACTGAAGCAGGATATCCAGTGTACACAGTCGTACCATCTCAAAGCACTCGGTCGTTACATCATACTTGCTGTGTCTTCGCAGTTTAGTCTGAAACCATGAATGAATGTCAAATCGAACGCAAATGTAAAAAATGAAGCACAAGTGCCACCATTATATAAAAAGGCATTGAACCATATTTTGGAAATGTTTTTACTCTTTTTGAAAAGATATGAAATCTGATTACTTGAGTTAATTCTTTTGATGCATTTATTTTCAATCTTACAATCATATCATTAAAAGTGTCGTAAGAAAAAAAACCCAGCAACATGGCTGAAAAAACGTCTATAGCGAAGCAAATAAAGACAAGGCCATACCATACGCATAGCGAGACATGACAGGGCCAGAAATAGACCCAAGATCTGGGACGACAATGGGAAAAGACAAGATATAGAATGACGGGTTACGGAAGACAAGGGAAAGGAAACAAGATATATAAGGGCAAGATATAGGAAGAAAAGGATTTGGGACACGATAGAGGAAGACAAGATATAGAAAGTCAAGATATGGGACGACAAGAGAGAAGAAAAGGAAGTAAGACATGATATGACAAGGCAAGGACAGGAGTCAAGTTAATGGAAGACAAGAAAAGGCCAGGAAAGACAACAAAACAGAGAAAGGAAAGAAGATATAGCAAAGAAGGGAAAAAATAGAAGAAATAATACTTCGGAAGATAAAGAAAGGTAACAATATTTGGGAAGATAAAGAAAGGAAACAATATTTGGGAAGATATAGAAAGGAAACAATATTTGGGAAGATAAAGAAAGGAAACAATATTTGGGAAGATATAGAAAGGAAACAATATTTGGGAAGATAAAGAAAGGAAACAATATTTGGGAAGATAAAGAAAGGAAACAATATATGGGAAAACAAAGAAAGGGGGCGAGGAATGGATATAAGAAATAGGAACATGGAAAGAAAACTAGAAAGAGGCAGACAATAACTCCCAGACAAGATATGGAAAGACAAGGAAAAGGGAAGAGATGTAGGAATACAAGATACAGAAAGATAAGATGTGACAAACCAAGGAAAGGAGACAAAATTTGACAAGGCAAGGCCGAGCAAGGCCAGACAAGGAAATCAATTCAAAACAAAGTATGTCATCATTCAAAATAAACGAAAACAAAAGTCTTGACTAGTTATTATAATGTAGTAATATGTGTTTAATCCTCCAACCATTTTAAGTAGACTGTTGTTTTGGACAAAACGCTTCCTTGGGTCAAAAGCATCACTAAAGAATCACTCATTCTACAAGCTTTCCTTAAAACCTAATTGAGTTACCGAAGTATATTTTAAGAAAAGTAATTTAATGCATGGCAAGATAGAAGACCGTCACAATTAAGTGTAAGAAACCCACCAATAAAACATCCGCAGACCTGTTGTACACGTCGATATAGGTACGGAGGACGGACTGATGGAAGGCGGGGGTGAGGAGACGTCTGTTTCTCTCCCACCTCCCTCCACTAGCCAGGAGCAGTCCCTCCCCCAGCCAGGGTAGCCCCATCTCGTAGGATAGTGACAGGTGCTTGCTCAGAGGTTTTGGCTCTGTGGGGTGATTTAATTAAATGAATTTCGTAAAATGTCAGTCTGGTTAAAAAAGTCCGTGATCCGAGGATTAAGTTTCAGTTAACAACTTTACCGAGATACACACTCGTTCTATGGAGGGTTTTCCTCTTCACACAGAAAATGTAAGGATACGACGGTGATAGGCCTACTGTAAATGGTTCTATTCTCTGTGGCCAATCTTTACCCGTAAGGGACACTTCAGTCATTTCCCCTGTAACCCCTTTAGAAATTTTGATAGGTAAAAACAAATTTAGTAATACAATTATCGACCTGAACATTCGGTCGTCGTGTCATTGTTGTGAAAAACATGATTTCCTTTACGCGTTTCAAAAGGGGATTTAAATAAAGCGTGAAAATAGCTAACTTGTAACAGGGATAAAGGGGGTAGATAGTAGTTGAGTGTTGTTGTAGGGTGCGAATAACAAGGGCAAGCAGTGTTGAAAAAAGTACGTTTTCGTACGGAAAGTAGGGAATCTCACGAAATTAATATGAATTGTTATCTTTTGTAGGACTTTTTAATCAATAAACGGATTTCTTAAACGGCACACGGTTAAACTTCACGAATACATTTCCCTTTTTCAACCATTAAAAAATGGTTCAGACCTAAATGACAGTTTTCGCTTGATTTGCGACACCCACATGTAGTTCTACGAGTGAAGATTTAAGGATTTAAGTTTGTACCCCCTGATTACGATACTTTTAATCTTTTCATATAAAACCTAGAATATGCATATATAGCAACAAGGAATATTTGAACTAAGAACATGCATGTATTCATGAAAACGAGAAACAGTGTCTTAGAGGCACCATTTCAATAAAAGATTTTCAAATTCAATCGTCCATGACACCGTGGTCCATTGTCCCTTGTTTGAAACAACAGAAGCAGGTTTGCTAAACGTGATATCGGAAGAGTAGTTTACATTTAAGACATATCTACATTTAAGAATTTCTTTTAATTATTCATATTAATAGTTAGTACCCACCGGATGATTTGAGGATGAGTTTAGCTGTTTCCGGATGCTGTACAGTGATGACTGGTCGGAAAGGACCAGCCCAAAACCTGGATAATCGCGGGAATTCCTTTAAATTTCTAAACAGGTAGGCAAACCCAGCTTCATTTGGCCCCGGCATCTGCATCGACATAAACATCGGTACTATCAGCGGTGAGAATATTGTATACCTTAATGTGGGAAATGCTTCCCCTTCTCTCCTTCTACATTGTATACATGCTTAACAGTCGTTCGATCATTTCTAAGGACTAACGTATTAACTAACAAAATTGGGTCGATTAATAAATCATTTTCGCTTCTTCTTGACGTGAGATCATGACAGTTCTCTGAAATTCTTCTTAGACTAACCAGGCATATATATATATATATATATATATATATATATATATATATATATATATATATATATATATATATATATGAAAAGTTGAATTGGTTCAAACTATATATATATATATATATATATATAAGTATTGACTTCATGCTATTTCCATGATTTGACTATTAAAAACAATAAACGAAGTAATGGAGATTATAGGAAATATGATTGAATTACCGTTCATAGTGACGAGCCTTAACGAGGGACTGAACATTATTTAGAAGATAGTATATTTTGTCATACCGATGTCATAGCGAAGTATCTGTCTAACGTCCAAAACTTTTACCGAAAAGTTCATTCACAAAACGCTTTTTAATCAAAATGAATACTTTGACTCGATAACCGATAAAAAAAATCTTAAAGGGCCACTCCATGATTTTCATAACATATTATTTACTTTTGATACGAACCTTAAATGTCATATGTGGTGATATATAATCAAAACATCTTAACCTTTCATGTCATGTCCTCAGAACAGCCTTATAAATGCACAGAGGTGTAGATATCACGTCCAATATACATGGATACTAGTTATATAACCTAACAAAAAATATCAACTCCTAACTGCCCTCCTGGCTCTTTTAGATAAGTCTCCAAAATTACGTTTGACTATTTGACGCGCGCCACTGTCCGGTTTTCGATCATATTTGCGACGTTCTACCTTCATATAGTCACTGTAAAAAAACCAATAAGCTTTAAAATGTGTCTTTTTGGTAACAGTCGATACTTCGCGATCAAATGACACCATCGATTAAGTTTGGCATATATGACTCCAACAACTCACGGAGTGGCTCTTTAACGAAACACATTTACCTCTAATGAATTTTACGTATTATGTCCTGCCAGATTCACTTAAATAATTAGGCTATGCGAATATTTGACGGCTAAGTGGCGATTATGTTTAAATTCTCAGATACACTTTCAATATATAAGCAAATATACAACAAATACTTAAATACTTGAGCTTAAATGCCATGATAGTCAACCAGTCTGGGACTAAAATTCTCTGACGGGATGTTGCTTTCGATCGAACTAATCGGACAGTGAAGTCGTAGTTGTTTTATATATACTTACCTTGTGTGTATTTCCAAATATTAAGCTAAAATCTCTTTCTCCGGGACAACGGTGAAACATCCGCCATTGGTTCCATATTCGCAGACATTTCCTGAAGAATTTACCACAAGCATAGACAAACAGAGCGCCTATAAGGACTTTCCCTGTTTGTAGATCCATTCTGTATGGAGATTGTTACCGCTCTGAATTTCAAGATATTTTCAAAATTTTATTTGAATTTATTATATATGAGTATCCCGTGTCTTTTAAATTAGTTTTGACGCTAGGCCACGTTTATTAATTACGAAGCACCCTGGTGGTGGGGATGTTCCAATTTTTATTATCGATATCTCATTATGTCAATATGAACAGATGTCATTATTTATTTGATTGAAATTTACATGTATCCTCAGTTATGGACTAGTGACAAACTGCTTTGGATCGAGTAGTTGTTTAAAAATGTCTTTTAACTTAGCAGTCTCATCCGATTGTTTTATCGATGAAAAAATCTAATCCTAAACAAAGATTTATAAAAATTATAAGAAAACTTTGGCTGAAAATACAATGAAAGAATTCAAATAAAATATTTCAAGCTATTATTAATTATTTTCCTTAACAACATTTTCTGATCGGATGAAAGTCTAAGGTTATATATATAATCTTTAAACGTTTAAAGATGAATTTGTGAGATGTTTTCAATTTATCACCATATTTGGTATTTGTGCAGGTATAAAAGTAAAAAAAATATGTGTATTTCATAACCGTTAATGGCGGGTGTTTCATTTGATCAATCTCATCAAAATCATATTACTTTACACTTGTATATCTTGATGCATTTTGATCTGAATACTTCTATAAATGGGTCAAGCAAATCTGGGTCATGTATTATTTGGGTCATTTATCATCTGGGTCACGTAACATCTTGGTCATGTACCATCTGGGTCATGTATCATCTCGGTTACATATCATCTGGATCACATATATCATCTGGATCACGTATCATCTGGGTCACATAACATCACGTATCATCTGGATCATTTATCATCTAGGTCATATCATTACCTTTCCTGTAATTTTTCACTTTCACCTTTAATAAAAAAAATATAACTGTTCAGAGACCTGTATTTATGTGAAACGTGGTGATGCATATTGCTGGTTTGTTGGAGTGAGGTATTAATCAGTGTACATCACTAGGACAGAAAAGCAGCATGGTATAATTTGTACATACGTACTGGTTGAAATGAGATTGACTACAAATTCTTGTATCCAAAAACATTTGTTTTCGCCTAGCCTATTAGCACATGAAGCAAGGTTTACACATAATAAATAATAGACATCATGACATTCTTGTAAGGATTTATGATGACGTTTTGCCTCAGAATATACTTTCGTGGTAATGCCTAATTGATCGCTTCTATGAAAGTCGAGGATTTTTATTTTGGCAAAAAAGATACTTCCTTAAATTCATTCACTCACTGAAATTAGGATTACCAAACTCTCTAGGTTATTGACACGGAAGAGTTTGGTAATTTATGCACCAAACTAAACCTATTTCAACAGTATTTGTCACAAATGGGACCATGTCCCCTAGGTACCCCTAATCAACCTGTGTCTGCATTAAAAAAGGTGCAGCTGTTAATGAAATATTGTGCTTACAAGAACTGTATGCACTAATGACATACAGAGCTGAATATAATGGTCCAAAAACCGCTTTTCAGATGCGGGAATATATAATGCATTAATAGTTAAATGCTCTATACTCAAACTTCATCTCCAGTTACAGTTCCTTTGATTAAGATTTCCAAAGCTCTCTAATAATGATGAGAAAAAAATACAGGGTTACAATCTTAACGCTAAGAATGCTTGGAAATCTAAATTCAGTCCTAAGGGGAAAAGCAATTTTATTGATAAAGCGATTCCTTGAGAATGAAAATAAATATTTCAATTTGCAAGACAATGGTTTTTAATCAAAAGAAGCAGTTTAAGAATGAACGCACTATGATTTGTTGAGCTAGGCATTTCCCTACCTAAATGTTTAAAAGGTGTACATAACAAAATGGCCACCCGTGGTTTTTCCTTGATACTTGTTCATTTCCTCTAAGACTGCAGATAATTGGGTAGAGTCAAGGGATGTCTTGTACCTCTGAAGACACTACGCACTACTAATGTTAAAGACTAAAGAGCCACTCCGTCATTTTCATAACATATTATTTACCTTTGATACGAACATAAATGTCATATGTGGCGATATAAAATCAAAACATCTTAACTTTTCATGTCCAAAAGACATATATATGACAAATACTTGTTTTCCATGAAAATCTAAAAACATCCTTTTAAATGCACAGAGGTGTAGATATCACGTCCAATATTCATGGATACTAGTTATATAACCTACCAAACACTATCAACTCCTAAATGCCCTCCTTGCTGTTTTAGATAAGTCTCCAAAATTATGTTTGACTATTTGACACGCGCCACTGTTCGGTTTTCCATCATAATTGTTACTTCTACCTTCAGATTGTCACTGTTAAAAGAACAATAAGCCTTTAAAATGTGTCTTTTTGGTAACAGTCGATACTTTGCGATTAAATGACACCATAAATTAAGTTTGGCATATATGACTCCAACAACTCACGGAGTGGCTCTTCAATTGGGTAAATTTGAAAAACATAATTGTTCCCATGTGCTGCTGCCACTTTCATAATGGCTATACAAATTTGGTAATGAAAGCTAAATGGAAAACAATATCATGTCATCTTTGCTATAAAAATACAAAACAAGTCAGATATTTATGGTTTTATTTCTTCCATATTTTCATATTTACAATTACATACATCATAATTCATTTCATATTAATAAGTTAGGATCTTCATGTTTTCTCAGAAGTGATGAGCTGTCTGATGAGGGGTATTAATCTGTCCTCTGAAATCATACACAAAAATCGATTAAATAATAATAGGTTTAAGACATGAAGGGGAAAAAACATTTGCTCTTTAGCTTCTTAGGCTTTGCATATTTTATCATCTAAGGCCAAAAACTTTCCTGAAATAGGAGCTCTCTCATAGAACAGTGGCGGAGGGATGGAAGGGGTATCTTTTTCAGAAATGGATCATTAAAAGGGTGATCTCTGCAGATTATCCCATCCCCAATTTTTTAAATTTCTGGATTTGCCTCTGTAGCTTTTATTGTTCATGTACTTCTTTTCTTTAATTAAAAGTTTTTGTGTGTCTTCCATGATGAGTTTTCAACCATCAAACATCAGTGACGGAAATGTAACAAAAGGGGGAGATATTGTTGAAATGTGATTCATAGAAATATTTATTTTCAGGTGAGGAAGATAAGTTTTGGAATATATATAAACGAAAACTTCACCAACACTAATTTCAGGTGTATATAGATGAATAATGTTGGGTACATAATCATCTACTTTATTACCACATTGTGGAATCATTTGTTCTGTAATATCAATGTTTCTATGTACCATTTTGGTTATAAAAGGCATTATTGATACCTCTGAGATCGAGAGAAGGATGCTCCAGTTTTCTCTGCAGGAGATCCACAAGAAGGTATCTCAGCTCTTTGAATATCACACCTGTCTTAGCTTTAGCCTGAAACAACAGACACGAAAACCTTTGTAATTCTCGTCAAAGATACACGTTTACATTACCTATCTATACTGAACTAAAAATGTTAATGACCATCATAAAATTTGAAAAAAACAAATTTCAATTTTCTTCGAAGTGAAATCTTTGAATATTATAAAGCTACAAAATATACATTTTCAAATGCACAACCAGAAAAGGTTTTCACATTCTGGTCTTCCTTCCATACATTATTCTCAACTTTTAATTTTTAGTGACCTTGCTACAACAAATATTTGACTTGTCCATAAAAAAGAAACAATTATGGTTATTTTGTAGTTTGAACGTACAAGTATATTAAAATATTCATTTGCGATTAATATATGTACATGATCAGTGTTTGATACTTGAAATGTTTACACTACTGTATCTTTAACATAGATCTTGTGTATCTATGACTATCCTTATCAGATACCTAAAGATTGGACAATAAGGCATTTCAATTCACTCTGCTATAAATACCTGTACCACACTCCTAACTTTAAGTGTGTGAAATGCTGTTACTTAAGTACTATAGATATACACTTAGTATTTCAAGAATATACCAGCCTTTGCAGCTGTTTAAATATTGTTATCTAACAGATGAATATATATATATATGTATAATACTTATTTTTTGGGAAATAAAATTTTTTAAAAATCATAATATTTGAAATTTTGGCATCATAATCATTATATGAACTATATAGTCTCTATATATCTAAACTTGGAGTGGTCCCTGACTTATCTAGTTGAATATATACAAGTTAAGACAGAGTTTCTTTTAAAGTATGATCAGAAATGGAAATGACACCATGGCTAAATAACATTTTTTAGACTAATCCTAGTGTCTGTTTCTGGTCATAGAACAGAACTGATCGTGTTTTAATTTGTTTATATGTTTTATTTATATCCATATATATATATTGGGGACTAGTGCCTGTGTCTTAAAGCCCTTCCCCCCTAATTTCACCCCTCACTCAAAAGTGAGTTCTAAATAGAGGAACTTTTTTGAAGGCGTTGGCCTTGTGACCCTTATAGTGAATAGCAAAATCTACATTTTAAAATCTTCATAAGATAAAGAGCTTGTACACAACAAAATCTGACCCTTATATCCTTAAGTGCACATACCTGGAAATGTATCCAGTTGTCGACGGTGACCGACTGCTGGGTATGCTGCACATCGATGTCCCCGCCAAACAGCATCAGGGGGTATGGGGATGTCAGAGTTGAGTCTCGTACATACACCCGGGACAGCTTCACCTGGAGCACATCGATGTTTTGTGTCCACATTACTTCACACATCAAATGATTGCATTGATAATTAGATAATCATAATGTGATACAGAAATAATTTATTACTTATAGATCTATATCTTTTCATGATAAACAATCTCATTATTCTAACTAATTGACCTAATTAACTAAAGCTTTTAAAACAATCCAAGAGAAACATGTAGATCGACTGTAGTCTTTTATGGAAAACCAAGTGATAGCTGTATTAGGGGTAAATTCTTTTTTGCCATTAGTGATATGCAGGAAATGCTGAATCATTACTAATTCTACCACTCAATAAAAACACAAATTGGTTGATAAATATCCAGCAAAAATCATAGCAGTCTGTCATTCTCTATCAAGGATGCTAACATTCACCATTTAACTGCTTTCTTTTGAAACGAAATGGGCGAAAGTTTGTTCTCAAATTGTCACTCTGCACCATCAGGGTATATTTATCTGTCAGGCTTCAATAATCCCTGATTGCCTTCACAGCATGACCTCACACTGCTTCCAACTGGTTACTCATAGCTTGCACAATCTAGATTGGCTTATATTATTGGGACAAAGGGCAATCAACTGATTATTTAGGGGAACCTTGCAGAAAAACTTACTTTAATGAAGCATAATATTCTGATACGATGCTTGTTGTTAAACCTAGAATATCACCTTTAGTAATGTCGCTAAAGAACATGATTAATCTAGGCATGACACTCTACACCATATCCCTCCTCAAACTGAACTGCTTTCACAGTCATCTCACCTTATCATGGTACACAATTCATTAGCCTGCTGGAAAATGAGTCTGATTAAAAAATCGACCGTGTTCTTGGGAATAAAAGTATATAAATATTGACTCAACGGTCTGAAAGCACCGTGCAAGCAAGGAGGGTGCTTTCAGACCGTTGTGGAGAGGTAACCCCTGACAGTACGTTCGAACCCAGCTAGAGTCAATATTTAAAAACGTTTATTCCTCGGAACAAAGTTGATTTTAATCAGAATGGCTAGAAAAGTTACACTGACGGATCAAGGCACATATTGTCAAATGTAATTTTGGCGATTTTCATGCTTTTATTTGACATAATTCTGCGAGTAATAAATAAAATACTAAACCCAGTTCCGTTTAATAACATTTTTATGAAACTCGTGAAAGGTATTGGAATCTAACTCGCTTTCGCTCGTTAAATACCAAGCCATTCACTTGTTTCATAAAAATGTTGTTAAACGGAATGATGTTTAGTATTCCCTGTGTCCTTCATAAGTGAATGCATCCACGGTCAACCCACCTTCTCGTGATAAACAATCCAACCGTTAGCCTGCAGGAACCTGTTGACAGACGAGGGGTGAATCTGTGCTATACCCTGCGGTGTCTCCGCAAGACACACAACCTTCTCCTGATTGGCTACAGCATCAGTGGTCGGGTTGAAACTGACCCTAGCCACACAGGGATAGAGGCCAGCGGTCATCACTGCCTTGACCACTGAGATCATCTGGGAGTTAAGTCCAGACTCGGACTGGGTGCTACTGCTAATGTCCAGCACCCCTCCCTTCTTGGATTTCTCCCTGCGAGTGACTGGAGTGACGTTCTCAAAGCCGATTGACGTGACCAGCTTGACAAGGTCATTTTTCACATTCTGGAAGATGACTTAGTGTTTGAGATGAAGTATTGACATGTGTTTCACTAATAAAGTAGATAGGATTATTTTGAGAATGTCAGCACCACCATCTTTATGATATATTATGAAGGAGGATTTAGTCTTTGAGTAAAAATGTGAACTGGTTTTTAAATAAAATTAGTAACAATTACTTGGAGAAAGTTTGCCAAATCGTTTTCACTGTGTACTGCAGTTAAATCTATGCTTAAAACATGAACTATAACTTTATTTTTCACAATGTCATAATTAAATC
Organism: Phorcus lineatus; assembly: GCA_921293015.1. NCBI lineage: Eukaryota > Metazoa > Mollusca > Gastropoda > Trochida > Trochidae > Phorcus > Phorcus lineatus. The sequence goes on along the minus strand of OV121094.1, from coordinate 29,607,254 downwards.
TGATTTTTTAAGATCTCACATTGTATAAAGATTAAATGAGATAAATATCTATTTGTAATATCTTTCAGAGTTGACTAATGTTCAATGCCAGGAATTAAGAATTGGACAAAATTCTATGATAAAATTCAGAAAGTACATGTAAAAAAAGATTTCTACATTTTCCTCATATTGAACAGACGCAAAATTCTAAATACATACATACACATAAATATTCATACCTATCTATAAAATATGTAAGTAAGATACGACAAAATCAGCCATCTTGGATGTTCTCCTTGCCCTGAAATGGTTTCTTGCCTCAAATGTGCTTTAATAGGTTTGTAGACAGATTCTTGTTTCCATTTCCAGGCAGGGTAGAGATCCAAGATGGCTGACTGTGTTGTAGCTTCTTTTTATGTTATTCTTATAGGTACAAATACTTACATGCATATTTAGAGTGTATTTAACTTATTTGCCTTGAACGTCAGCTTATAATGAAGACTTTGGTCTAGATAAGGGAAAAAGCAACTGTCTGCTGATTTTGTGTCTTTCTACAAGCCAATGGCAAATCTCAATAATTCCTCACCTCAATATCTATCAGAGTATTCCTCTTCAGGAAGTTCTTGCTGCAGTAAGTGTTCTCAGATTGTCTCCCTTGACTGCGAGCTGTCAGCCATCTTTGATAGAAGTCATAATTCAAATATATATCAACAAGGTTTTAATTGATCTGAATTAAAACAACAGATGTTCTTTCTGCTTGTGTATTTAAGGCTTGACGTGAAAAGATTAAGAAAAGATTTCATTCTAAATGCACAACTTATTGACACATAACAAATATGTTGTGATGGAACATCCACAAAATCACAAATAACAAGTCACTAGATTGATCAACAATGCATTTCCAAGGCTCAGTGGCTTATTTTTTTTCTGTACTTGTAATGAACAAACTTTTGTTTAAACAAGGCTTCATGAAATAAATCATCTTTTTCAGACAATCTAATAACTATTATCCATCTTCTCTTGTCATATGCTTGAAGATATTACTCCAGAGGATAGCTATAACTAAAATTCTCAAAATCATCTGTCTATGACATTTCAGAATATATTGTGAAATTTGTAATGAAATTACATCTTGCTTGATAAAATATCAGACATTTTTTAAAACATTTGTTTCATATGTCACTTTGCATGAAATTTTTTACTGCACCTTCTTCATGAAAATAATTTCTGACAATTTAATACAACAAGGCACTATTTCATCACTTGCTTTATGTTCATATAATGCTTTGAGTTAACAATGAACACTTTCAAGATATTGTGCAAAAACAAACCTTTACAATCTAACAGCCAAATAGCAAAACAGAATTTTCTCATAAAATAACCAACAAATAATTACTTTACAATAAAATAATGAACAAATATGTTGAAAAACAAAAACAACAAATCTGTCAAATGATAGCCAGAAAATAAAACAAATATCCGGGACAACTATCTGATGAAAATAATAACAAATACCATCAGTTTAAAGAGTCTATAAAACTTTCAATGTAACCAACCCCTGATATGCCCTGTAGACTGTCAGATGGTCGGAGCAGGCTATGGACAGGGCTTGTTTAGCTGTGTCAGCCAGGTCCCTTTTCCCTAGAGGAACAACGAAGGGGGACTTCTCTGTCATGGCAGCTGCTGTGACAGCCTGAAGGATACAAATTAAATCCTTGTTTTAAATCAATGTTTTGTTCGGGTGGTGACTCATAAATGTTATTAAATATATCATTGCATAGAAAATGTACACACTGTTGATGGATTTTTGTTTTAACGTTTTTTGGTTCAGTATTGCGACAAAATGATGAAAATGTTTAGATTTTAAAAAAAAGGACAATGTTCAGCGGCTGACTGGCAAAATCCTCTCTGCTCAAGTATAAGTTTATCTTTAAGACTTAGCAAGCAGGAATTAACATTGTGGTCAAACATTTGACAGGTTGTTTCAAACGTCCTCATTAACTAGATGTGTGAAAGTTGATTTTGTTTGTCTGCTATAGTTAATGATGAATTGTTATATATATTTGGTATTTAAGGAGAATTCATGTTCAAGCTGTGTGATTAGTTTTCAATTTATTACACCTGCCTTTGAACTTCATCGGATCTGTGATCATAATCTTCAGTGGTACTATTTTAAGTTCATGGTTGGATTCAAAACACATTCAGAGTGACAAAAATGATACTCATATTCAACTCAAAGTGAATTGAGTAATGGACTGATTCTTAATGGAAAGAAATGACACTTAATTCCAATGTTCAATACAGTCCATACAGACATACCACTTGCTCCAGACACCCGAAGATGGACGCAAAGATCAACATTTTTCCAATCCTAACATGTACAGGCAGCGCTGCAAGATGGTGACCAAGGGGAGTTAACCCATCCCCTTCCACATCGCAGGCCCCGACGTCTCGCAGGAGGCCCATTGCACGCGACACAACAAGGGGAAGTGGGGGGTCGATAGCTCGACTCAGAAACTCAACTGGCTTTCCAAACTTGCATTTCTGAAAAGATCATAATGCATTTATTCCTCATTCAAAAGACAAAAGCGAGAGAAATTCACCTTTAAACTAATGATTGCTAATTAATCACTAACTAGTGTTCTTAGAAGCCACTGTATAGGAATTACAATAAGTAAACAGAGGGATGGTTCAGGATTCAACAACTGTGTAAGGTATAACATGGATCATACCATGAATTATTATCTTCAGTGTTGTCCTTTACTTATTTTTTTACCTCTATTTCAGTATAATTGTAATTTGTTAAATAAAGACTTGACAATTAAAAAACTTGGATAAATAATAACTCTTTTCCTGTCCATGCACAAAATACATGATGGAAACATAAAATGTTGATTAAGTAATGACATAGTCCCATGAAATTTTAATAAAGTTGTGCCTTTAAACACATAAATTGTAATTAGTATTTGTGGGCTATGTCAAACAGAAGTTTTATTACAATATTCATTCAATACTTATTATATAAAAGGAAGCCAGATGAATAACTTTGCAAGATACCATGATATTCAGACACAACTCTTCCAGTGGGACTCTCAGCAGCTCAGGAATGGTAAATGGACGGAACTTCTCATACCTGATGAAATAAAGGAGAAAAAATCATGAAATATGTTTTCCTTAGTTCAGATTTCTGAATTTACCAAATCACCCAGGGCTTAATGTTAACGTTCCCATTCTCTCTTCTCTCTCTTCAATGGAGATTTTGTACTCAAAATACATGCCATTGAGTCTGGTTATTAAAAAAATTACCTGATGAAACGGCTTGATAAGAGTTCTGGACCTATGTCCTTTGTAAGGAAGATTTAGAACAGTCGCTGTCAATGCATGCTTACAAATTCGAATTGGGAATACAAATAGAAACCTTAACACCTGAATGACTTAAATCATGAAAGTATGAGCTAAGAGCTGGTATTGTAAGCCAGTTTCGTCAAAGCAAGACTAAAGCATGTGTGAAACGAGTATATCAAGGCATACGGTTCCAATGGACATAGCAATTTCATTACAAATAAATTTACCTATTGAGGATTCCCAGGGGTTATTTGTGATGAATATCTGAACAATATGCCCTGGGTGACCGAGGATGATAAATCCCTTACTGGGAGGGTTCTTAACAAAAATAAAGTTTAAGCTGATAAACCTTGCTAAAATTTTCAGCATATTCATGACTCCAGTGATACAGAATATCTTCCGAATGAAGAGAAGAATGCAAATTAATTTTGGGTTTGCAATATTCAACAATGCCTCGACAGAAAAGAGAAGTAGACTATCCATTGAGAGTGGTAATTCTTCATCCTTTCTTATATGACAACAACATATGTCAATGAGATAGTTCCCTCACATCTGTCTGGTGTAGAGTCTGAAGCAGAATCCCTCCCTGACACGTCCTGCCCGACCCTGTCTCTGTTTGGCGCTCGCCTGGCTGATGAACACTTCCTCTAGACTGCTCATCTGACTGGACTCAATGTATCTTTGATAGAAAAAAGTACACAATTGATAATCATTTTTATATTATATCAAGCTGAACTTCACCTATAGGACTTTGTCAAGATAAGTCTGGTTGAAACCTACTGTGTTCCAAGGATTTTTTTTTATTCAAAATGAATTCTAACAGGATTTGAACTCATTCTATCAGGGGTTTTCCTCAAAACAACAGTTTGAAAGTAGCCTCATTGTTCGCAATCTAGTAGTATAAATATGACATGTCTTTATGGACATGCATTTTAGTAGCAACATTTTGGTATGTATAGATCCTTACTGATCCCAACTGTTCAGTTTTGTTTGACCGACAGCAACCTTTATAGACTATGTCAGAAACTTTAAAGAGCCACTCCGTGAGTTGTTGAAGTCATATATGCCAAACTTAATCAATGGTGTCATTTCATCGCGAAGTATCGACTCTTACCAAAAAGACACATTTTAAAGCTGATTGTTTTTTTACAGTGACTATATCAAGGTAGAACGTCGCAACTATGATCGAAAACCGGACAGTGGCGCGCGTCAAATAGTCAAACGTAATGTTGACGACTTATCTAAAACAGCCAGGAGGGCAGTTAGGAGTTGATAGCGTTTGTTAGGTTATATAACTAATATCCATGTATATTGGACGTGATATCTACACCTCTGAGCATTTATAAGGATGTTTTCAGATTTTCATGGAAAACCAGTATTTGTCATATATATGTCTTTTGGTCATGAAAAGTTAAGATGTTTTGTTTTTATATCACCACATATGACATTTAGGTTCGTATCAAAGGTAAATAATATGTTATGAAAATCACGGAGTGGCTCTTTAAAGTTAATAAGCAATTTATAAGATTTAGAGAAAGTAGCAGTCACTGTAGCAGGCTTATGGCATTAAAAAATCTATGCAATTTGTGAATAAAAATACAAATGACACACCGGGTGACATATTCAAAGAATAATTACCTAGTTTCTTTGGCTTTCCCAGCGTCTATGACAAATACAACATCAGGTATAGTGATACCTGTCTCAGCGATGTTTGTAGCGAGGACAATCTTGCGGACTCCATTGGGAGGTGTCGTAAATGCTGCATTCTGGTCTTGTGAAGACAACACTGAGTGGAGAGCCAGAACCAAGTATCTACAAGTGATAAAAGGATTTATATTAATAAAATTGGGAGAAAAAAGTTATAAAAGGAGCTATATATTAGCATATCCACACATTACTTTAACCCTTTACATGCAGTTTATAGAATATACATGCAAGAAATTTCTATCTTTGCATGGCAGATAGTTAGTCAATAGATAAAAGTTTTGAACTTTGCAATGAATTATCTCTGTGTATAAAATGTTTACTTAAAAAATGATAAAAAAATGATTCACCAATTTCACAAAGATAAAAAAAACCTCTAAGCCCAAAAATAGATTAGTTATCTTTTATCTCATTAATTTTCATATACAATATCCTCGCTAAAAAGTTAATATTTAATGACTCACAATAGGCATTCCACGGGTTCAAAAAATTTGACTCGAGTTCTCGAGGGGTCAAACTCCACTTAGAATCCACTAAAAGTACCTGAAATTCTTGTCATGTCATGTCATGTCATGTCATGTCATGTAACTGTTGTTCAGCCTAAATATAAGGTAAAATGTATTTCAGTAGATTATGATATTTTTTAACTATTAATAGCAATATATAACAAACAGTAAAGTATGTAATGATTGTTAAAGTAATTTTATTTCATTATTTTGACAACGTTTTGACATCGTTGCTTCCGGTTTGAATCGTTACGCTATATCTATAAAATTGTCGATTAAAAATGTATTTCAATAGATTATGATATTTTTTAACTATTAATAGAAATATATAACAAACAGTAAAGTATGTAATGATTGTTAAAGTAATTTTATTTCATTATTTTGACAACGTTTTGACATCGTTGCTTCCGGTTTGAATCGTTACGCTATGTCTGTAAAATTGTTGATTAAAAATGTATTTCAATAGATTATGATATTTTTAAACTATTAATAGAAATATATAACAAACAGTAAAGTATGTAATGATTGTTAAAGTAATTTTATTTCATTATTTTGACATCGTTGCTTCCGGTTTGAATCGTCACTCGACCTCCGAATTTTAAGGTCTGAAACATATACCTCATATATAAGTCGACCCCCCTCCTTGACCCCTCAATTTCTGGTATAAAAAACTCGACTTATACACGGTAATATACGGTAAATATATGGCTACTTATTCTTGGTCATGTTTGGTATATTTAGGCATTAAATTTCTCGACATGATCATGTTGATCATCTTACTTCATACTCGAGTACCCGTGGAAGCAATACTTGGTAATACTCTTACTTTGTTGTGTCGGAGAAGCGTCTGTCTGCCTGCAAGTTCTCGTAGAGTTCCTGGATGTCTGACAGTCCCGGCAGAAACACGAGTGCAGCGCCACCTATACTCCGAAACGTCTGGTCTTCATCTAGGTGACGAAGTAACTCCTGGTGGAAAGATAACTCTTGTCAGAGGGTAATTGATAGAATATTCTCCTATCACTTTAGCTGACACTTCAAAGAATGCTAAACCATTTTGAGTGTTTAATTTACAGGACTTCTAATGGGAAAGGGATTGGTCTCTAGATAAAGAAGAGCTGTCCTTTAACATTCCTGGACTCGCAAGAAAATAGTTAACTATCACTTACTTGATTACATTCATGTCATGCCTTTGTGGGTGAGTAAAGAGACTAATGGACAATGAGTTCTTGTGACAAGTTTCTGACTCAGGGTGTGGGAATATCAAGCCATGGAGTCATATTTCATGACTAATATACTCCTCACCTCTCCTTCCCAAGTGTGATTAGGTTTAAGTTTTACTTAGGGCTACTTCATACTCAATATCGAATCAATATTGATTCAAGAGTGATGTACTCGCCATGATGAGGTCCATGTTGATTCTCTTCATGTTTAGTCTCGTCACAGTGTTGCGGGTCTTCAGACTGTACTCATCTGCAGACAGATCCGTCTGGCAACAAGAAAATTATAAAGATGAATTTTTAACTTCTGTTTTAACTTTGAATCTTTTTTTTAAAATTTACTTTAGCTGTTTAATCAAACTACCACAAAACAATTCTGAGAGTCTAATTTACAGGAATAAAATTTGGTTACCAAGGAAATAAGTGATAGACTCCTAGCTCAAGACAGGATCTCCTTGGCCAGTTAAGAAATGGAAGTTAAAGGGTTAAATGTTGACTGGCACTTGCAATTATCACTCAATCACAATGTAGCATTAAAGCAGACAAAATCCACACGTCTGTGGCTGCAATTAGAGGCATGATTCTCGAAGGATTCGGTTGACATTCATCTTTTCAATCAACAATCAAAAAGGGAATGAAGAATGAGTACTAGTCGATGCCTTACAAGAACATAAGAATCAATGTTGGCACATCGCAAATACAGTACAAAGAAGTTGTAAATCCGTAAAAATAGTCCTCATTCTTCATTATTCCAACTTCGACAATGCCAATACACAAGTTAAGAGTTAGCTCCCTTTGTCAACTTTCAGAGGCTACAGTTGCTACATCAATAGCAGATTGTAAGTCCTGGACCCCTGGTCTTGGTTCTATTGAATAGTACTAGAATGACAACATTTGTAAGTCCTGGACCCTTGGGACTTGGGTTCTATGTAGTAGAATGACAACATTTGTAAGTCCTGGACCCCTGGGTCTCGGGTTCTATTGAATAGTACTAGAATGACAACATACCCTGTCTATCTTGGCTATATCTTCCTTGGTCCAGAACACATCTACCTGGGATGAGTCGCCTCCCCTTTCTGTCACCTCCACTGTGGCTGACTCTTCCTGTAAACAATGTAGAAACACTGACTTCATCAACTTGCACTCGGAACAATTTAGCTACCAGTAAGTTTTGTAGATAAATAGTTATATTAAAAAAAAAATCACATTCTCCCCTGTAAGAGTAAATGATTATGAGAATATAATGACTCTGAAAACGTCAATGACAATTTAGAGAAAGTGAGGTGAGGTGATATGGGGTTTAACGCCGCTTTCAAGAGTATTTCACTTATATCGGGGCTGCTAGTATTATTGCAGGGAGAAAGCCCGCAACACCATTGTGGCTATGCATTGCGGTGAAACCTGCGAGCACCAGCTGGAACTAGCGGACCATGGGTGGCACTGCACTGAAATTCAATGTAGCAATGCACCCAAACCGGACTGTGTGTAGAACAGTTCTCTACTGCAGACAAAGTTGCCGGGATACGAACCACAGACCTCTTGAACATGCTAACCACTTCGCTATCCCACCCCATTAGAGAAAGTAAAGGACTATAAACCAAGTCTCTCTCCTAACTTAGCACACAATAAATTATTCATCAACAACAATAAAAACTCCTGTTTTTAAAGACAAAGGGAGTTTAAAATTCCTTTGAAAACATCTTTGATAATTAAAGGACAGCATTATCTGACAAAAGGAATGGCTGGTCGTGTCACAACACAGACCTCAATGAGCTGCCCTGCCCTGAGAGTGTACTTGGAGTCTTCATCCACCACGTACCCGACCATCTCCACAATATCCTCCACATGGTGTACCTGTTGTTAATAACAAGTTCATGTCATTTACTGATATTGTATTTTACATCATTGAAACAAACTATCAGTAGCCATGAAACTCATTCCGCCCACATATTACTGTTATGGATGTCGCAAACTCACATGAAAAATTTTTCATATTAAAAAAATAATTTAGATTTATGTTCCTCAAAGGATTATTCAAGAACTAATATAAAACTGTACATGGTCAAAATCCTAATCTTTGATATTAGACTAGTAGAAATAAAACATTTACCGGTAAAAAATCTTCTTACTTCTTACTTACTTGGGTAAAACATATGTAAAAATCTGACAGATAAACTCATATGATAAAGTAAGGTTCTTTCAATCTCTAAAATTAAATTCCAATAAAATTAAATTCCAATACAAATATATACACAGTGTCTAACCTTAACAGGGAACGTGCGTCCAGGAATGTTTATGACAGGACAGTGACTGAAGTAGGCCGAGAACTTCTGACTGTCCAAGGTCGCACTCATCAGGATGACCTTGAGATCCCGCCGTCTGCTCAGAATCTCCTTGACAACGATCATTAGGAAATCTGATTGGACGCTTCGTTCATGGACCTGTAAACAAGTACTCAAAAGGTAAGTCGACAAATCTATGAAATTCATTAGTTTTTATAATGCCAACACTGCATTATGAAGAGAGTTTTTCCTTAGGGCACTGTAGGTAAAGATGAAGTACATATGTTTGTCTCTACAGGTTATAGCTATCATCATTTGTATTTATCTCATCAATGATATCATGAGTGACGTTAGTCTCTGAAATCAGAATTCTGCTACAATTTAGGGTACAAAATCAATACATAAACTCTGATATGAATTGTATAATTGGTTATGATTATTATCATCATGTTCCTCATCAATGATACCATAAGTGACACATCAGTAAGTTGAGAATCGTGCTCCAACTTAGGGCACTGTATCAATATATTCTGATTTTTGTTTTTGGTATGATTATTATGATCATTTACCTCATCAATGATCACATGAGTGACACATCAATAACCTGATAATCCTTTATCAATATATAAACCCTGATCTGATTTTGTTTCTTTTGTCAATGATTATTCTGATCATTTACCTCATCAATGATCACATGAGTGACATCATTTAGCTGAGAATCCTGCTGCAGCTTCCTCAGTAGCACTCCCGTGGTGCAGTACACAAGTCTGGCGTTGGGTCCCTTCTTGGATTCGAACCTGATCTGGTAGCCACATAGCGAGTCCCTGGCACCGGGTCCACTCTCCCCCAACTCCTGAGAGACACGGTTCGCTAAGCTCATGGCAGAAATACGTCGTGGTTGGGTGCACACTATATTGCATCGTCCTCCATTGCCCGAGAGTATTGCTTCCTGAAGAGAGATTTCAAAATCATACTGTAAAAAGTGGTCATTTTTTTGTTGAAGATCTTTCTTGAAATTTTTTTTTTTGATATTTAGCATTAGAAGATATCTGACTAATATATCTAACAGTGATAGAAGTTAAGTCCCTTAAAATTTCCCTTGCCTTCAAGAAGACGTTAACGACTATCACATCAATTAAGAGCCGGGATCAAAACCAAATATACAAACTTTAATTCTCAAATCCCCATTACGTTAATTTCAGCCCAAAATCGCAGAAGTTACCATAAAGAAGTAAAATGTGTCAAAAGTTTTACATATTTGGAATGACAAATGAGGACCCATGCGACAAGTTACTGAACGAAACTAAAAGAATTCCTTTTGGCATAGAGTTTATAGTCACAGAGCAGTGTTTGAAATAAGCTTGACACATGGTTAGCGTTAATTTTCAGACAAAACTAAGAAATACCTACAAAAGAATTCTCACCCCAACCAAATTGACACCTCTAGAAATGCAATTAAATTTTCTGGATGTAACTAAAATAATCAGCAGACACACAACAACAATCAGAGATTTGTAACAATCACCTCCAACACAAACTGAGGTATCTGTGTACTCTTGCCGCTACCCGTTTCCCCGGCAACCACCACAACATTCTCCCGCAAGATGGCATCCATGACAGCGTGTCTGTGTTGATAGACTGGTAGCTTCTGTCTGTCCTGGAGAAGAGTCTGGTATCCTGGAGAGCTCTGTCTGTTCTGGAACAGTCTAGCCAGGGCAGCGCTGTCCAAGGTCGATCTGGATGAACTGCTTGAGGGTTTGGTGACCTTGGGACCAATCTCCTCCTTTAAGGATCAACATAAGACATACTTAACATATTGATGAAGTCTTTATCGTCAAAAAGGTGCTATTGAAAAAATGAACCAACTTCCTATATTTCCTTCCTATATTTATCTTTATATCTAATGTCATAAAGTGCTGGATATTATGGTGTGAAAGTTTGATAAAGCAGTCTAAAACAGCCCATTATGTATTACCGTATTCGACGTGATAAGCGCCTGGGGCGCTTAAAAAATTGGTAAATGGGGGCGCTAATTAAAACGATAAAAATTGTGTCAAGTTTAGTCTTGAAAGTGTTTTCTTACGATACACATGTCTTTGAAATATGGTTTTATAACTTATATCATTTTGATGGTGGCTCGGGTCTTGAAATACCCTGTATTCTTCATTTTAGTGGAAGTAAAAGACTTATTGCAAGACTGAAAAACGTTCCAGCATGCAAGGTAAGCAATGTTGAGAGGTGGGCGCTAAATCAGGACGTATATTGTTCAGTCAAAAACGTGGTGGGTGGGCGCTTATAGGGGAGTGGGCGCTTATTAAGTCGAATACGGTAACTATACTCACTGTGGACTGCATCAATCAGTCATTTTTTTAGAGCTCAAATTAGGTGGGCAAAACAAAAGGTAGTGTTTCATCCCCCTTTTCCCTACTATTACTCAAACAATAAAATTTCCATAGAATTAATCAGGAGTTGTATGTATATTACCAGCAAGGAACAAGTCAAACTGATAACAATTTGTATTTCAAGAATATTCTCACCTCATCAGCCAAGTCTTCCCAGGTCATCTCGTCCTCGTCCTTGACCTCTGCGACCTTCACCTTGCTCTGCCCAGAGTTTCTATCCTCCATTTGTATTTTTCTCAAAAGTCTTGCAACAAACTGATCTCGAGGCTGTAAATTGTGATAAGATTCATAGAAAATGCATGTTCGTCATATCTTCCCAAATAATAACCAAATGTTTCTGATACTGTTTCTGTTGTGGAAATATGTGTTTGGTAACACTGTCATTAAAAAAATTCTATTCAATACATGCACAGAAATATGAATTTGAAATTTCAAATGAAAGCTTATCTCCTGATTGGCTCTGAACACAGAAGTGTGAGCTAAGCTGGCATTGCGAGCCAATTTCTGCTATGCAAGACAAAACTGTTTGTAATATGTCTCTTAAGAGCCACTCCGTGATTTTCATAACTTATCATTTACCTTTGATACGAACCTAAATGTTATATGTGGTGATATAAAATCAAAACATCTTAATTTTTCATGTCCAAAAGACATATATATATGACAAATACTGGTTTTCCATGAAAATCTAAAAACAGCCTTATAAATGCACAGAGGTGTAGATATCACATCCAATATACATGGACACTAGTTATGTAACCTAACGAACACTATCAACTCCTAACTGCCCTCCTGGCTGTTTTAGATAAGTCTCCAAAATTACGTTTGACTATTTGACGCGCGCCACTCGAACAAACCTGCAGAGGTTTCTGATTCTTTGAAGGGGATCCTCCTTGGGGTACTACTGCATAAAATCTGTATATTTTTGCTATATGACAGGTTGTGACTATTTTTTAAATAAAAAATATACAAAAAACCACTCAAAACGTGTTTTTGTACATATCACCACCCTAACAGGGCCCCCTACCCTGGCGATAACTGGTCCGCCAGGGCCGGTAACTCTATTAGCAACCCACTTATCAATCTAGCATAGCCAGACAGAATAAGGGGAGGTGGGTGGCCGTACCCCAAGGAGGATCCCCTTCAAAGAATCAGAAACCTCTGAAGGTTTGTTCGATTCTTTTTCAGGAAGGGATCCTCCTTCGGGTACTACTGCATATCAGAGACTCCCAGAGACAATTCCCTGGCAGTGGAATTCTGTCTGCAGATTTATCTAACCCCTAAAAGAGGTACAAAAGGTGTAAAGTACACTCACCAGAACTCATGAGTCTTTCAGCCCCCTGGCTGCCTCCAGGTACTGACCATGGGACTACTCGTACTGGCTAAAAAGCCTACTGCATTCTTAAGCCAAACCCCCCCCCCCCTCTCTTTTGAAAGAAGGAATAAGGGGGACTTCTTTTAAGCAATCAATTATCCCTGAAGACCACTCCCTCTCGGGTGTCTGTCACCAGGGCCCATGCAGTGCATTGTTATTAGTCGTTAGTACATTAGTACCACCACTACTTTAAAAACCATAACCCGAAAGCCCAATCAGCTAGAGGGTGTACGGCTCTGCCCAGTGAAAAGAACAGTCTTGCCAAACCGAGCACGCTCACTTGAGTGTTTGTCTAACTGGTAATGCCTGATGAACGTGCTAGGCCGGCTCCAAATGGCGGCTGAGCAGATCTCTTCAATGGGCAGGGCCGCAGCATAAGCCTTAGAGGTTGCCACCGCCCTAACCGAATGGGCTTTCAAACCTTCTGGGGCCTGTAGTCCCTTATGGACGTACCCCAGGTAAATAGCCGAAACTATCCATCTTGAGATGGTCTGCTTTGAAGCTGGTAGGCCGGACTTATTCCCACCGTAGCAGCAGAACAACTGTTTATCCTTCCGGATCTCTTTTGTTCTCTTAATGTAAAGCTTGAGGGTGCGACGCACATCGAGGATGTGGGGTTGCGCCGACCTCGCCCCTGAAACCGCTGGTTGCATCATAGCTGGCAGTTCTATCGGGGCCGAGACGTGAAAGGCATGATCAACCTTCGGGCGGTATGAGTCTGGCAGTCTAATGCTGACTCTGTCTCTGTGAAAGACAGTCAGCTCGGGATCCGAAGACATCGCGTGGATATCTCCTACCCGCCTGCCCGACGTCACCGCCACTAGGAAGGCCGCCTTCCACGTCAACAACTGCAAGGAAACAGCACTAGGGTCTCTGAACGCCGGCCCTGACAGCCAGTCCAGGACATGTGCCAACTCCCAAGTAGGACTGACCCGCCGAACAGGCGGTCTAATCCTGTCCACACCTGCTAAGAAGCGCTGGACCATTGGATGACTCCCCAAGAGAGTGCCATCCACCGGTACATGAAATGCCGAAATAGCGGTAGAGTAGCCCCTAACTGTAGAGGCCGCTAAGCCATCATCCAGCCGGGACTGTAAAAACTCCAATACCGGCACTAGGCCCGCAGAAAAGGGATCGAGAATCCCTCGACTGCCACACCAGCGCGCATAACAGGCCCATCTATCTTCATACTGAATGTTCGTTGAATCCCTCCTCGAAGCCAGTATTGTGTCTGCAACTCGTGCAGGAATACCGCTCTCCTGGAGGCGATTCCGGACAGAGGCCAGGCCACCCACTGAATCCTGGGATTCGGGTGCGGCGCTCCTTCCTGCGTCAGCAGATCTGGCAGACATGGTAACAGTACAGGAGGCTGAACCAGATATCCGAGTACTGATGGAAACCAACTCTGGGCCGTCCACAGCGGTGTCATGAGGACCAACAGCTGTGGAGGCTGCTTGCCTACCTGCGACAGAACCCTGGGAATCAGAGGCATTGGCGGGAACGCCCATAGCACTCTGCCGGTCCAGTCTATCGCGAAGGCGTCTGATGCCAGAGCGCTTGGGTCTGGTATTCTGGAGCAGAACACCGGTGTCTGATTCGTCACTCCGGACGCAAACAGATCCACCTGGAACGACCCGTACAACTGGGAGATAAGCCCGAATATCTCCCGGCGGAGCATCCATTCGTGCGGTGCCAGGATGCGCCGGGACAAGGCGTCCGCTCGGACGTTGTCCACTCCCGGAAGGTACACCGGTATCACCCGAATGTTGAACCGGTCGCACCAGAGAAGGAACTGCCACGCCTCCTGGAGGAGAGCTGGCGACACCGTTCCCCCCTGCTTTGCTATATAAGTCATGGCAGTCTGGTTGTCCATCTCCAGACGCACCACCCGACCTCTTACCAAGTGGAGGAGTTGGTCGAAGACCTTCCTCACCGCCCTCAGTTCCAGCACATTGATGTGCTCCTTGGACTCGTCCAGAGACCACAGGCCCGAAGCTGAGTGGTCCCCCAGGACTCCCCCCCAACCTGAGAGGGAAGCGTCCGTCTGAACTGTTACCTCGGGCATCGGCGTCACCAAAGGTAGACCCCTGGCGAGGTTGTCCTCCTTCAGCCACCATTCCAGATGAGTGGAAAGCCACTCCGGAATGGCCACTGATTCCTCTAGACTCCCGGACTGCGACCATCGTCCTGCTAAAGCCTGCTGGACTGGTCTCATCCTCAACCGGGCTCTCCAGACCACGTCCACCGTCGCCGCCATATTCCCCAGCAAACTGCAAGAACTGCTGCGTGGTCTGAATTACCTTGGTCACTCGGGCAGGGGCTAGTGCAACTAGTCCCCTCACCGTATCGAACCGAGCCCCCAGGAACACTATGTCCTGGGTGGGAGTGAGGTCTGACTTTTTCATGTTTACGATCCAACCCAGCCTGAGCAGAATGTCTAAAATCTCCTGGGTGGCCTCCTGATTCCTCACCTGCGACAGGGCCCTGATTAACCAATCGTCCAGGTACGGGTGACAACACCTGCCCTTGGACCTGGCCACCTGCGCCGGAATCAGCATCAGCTTGGTGAACACCCTTGGCGCCGTTGAGATGCCGAAGGGGAGCACACGAAACTGGTAGCACACCCCGTCGAAGGCAAACCTTAGGTATTGCTTGAACTGGGGGTGCATTGGGACATGGAGGTACGCATCCTTGAGGTCGATTGACGAAAGCCAATCTCCCTGCTCCACCGATGCTATCACCGACCTCAGAGTTTCCATCTTGAACGATGGCACCTCCAACATCTTGTTCAAATACTTGAGATTCAAGATTGGTCGGAACCCTCCGTCCTTCTTGGTGACCAGGAAGTAAGTCGAGTAATACCCGGTCTCTTCCTGGCCCCTCGGGACCACCTCTATGGCCGCCTTGTCGAGCAGAGCTACGACTTCGGCCCTAAGGACTTCCGCCTTCTCCGGGGAGGATGGCACCGGGGTGCGCCTCACTCCGGTAAACGAAGGTGGCCCATGCTTCCAAAGAGGCAAATGTCCGTCCCTGAGTGTGGACAGGGCCCAGGGATTTGACGTGACCCTCTCCCAATCTGACAGGAAGTGGGAGAGTCTGCCCCCTACTGGTAACTCTGGACAGAGGCAACGGATCCCTGCAACCGGCGGCACTCGGGCCCCCTGACAGGTTTCCGGCTCGAGCAGAGGAGGGATTAGGAGCCCTGGTTGGAGCCCCCTCTCCCCCGAAAAGGCTGCTGGCCCTTAGCCTGCTTGCCCCTTCTGCTCTTGCCTCTCTTCCCTGGGTGACCTCCCCTGCCGGAGCCTGGTTGGAGCGAAGTTGTCCACCAAGTCCCGACTTTGGCCGGCGGTCCTTGCGGGAGGCCTTCCAGGGGGGACTTACGCTTCCCGGCAGGACCAGAGCCGCCTTTGGCAGCCTTGGCCCTATCCAGCCGTTCAGCGAAGTCCTTGATCACTGTCGCCGATCCCGGGAACAGGGTTTGACCCAGTTCGTAGGGGAGGGCAATCAGTGCGTTCTGAGTAGGCTGTGGGAGCGAAGAGCAGCTCATCCACAGCCTCCGCAGCCCCATCACTGCGGTCATTACCTGACTCGCCGCACTCCTAATAGAGTCGCGAGCCAGGTAACTGGAGACCTCAGTCAATTGCCGTTGGAGCAGGACAGTCTCAGACTGAGCCTTCTTGCCCTGCTCCGACCCTTCAGACAGCCCCTGACCCTGCATGGAGGCCAGGTAGGCTGAATGCACTGAGACCCGAAGCTGCTGCGCCGCATTCCGATACATCTCCTCGAAGGAGCGGAACGTGCGCTTTAGCAACTGGTCCTGATGCTTGAAGAGCGGCACCCGCCGGCCCGGAAGCCCAATGGCGTCCGGGTTGACTGATGTCAACACATCATCATCAACCTGGGGGACATCGAACAACCCCACCTCCCCTATAGGGTACCTCCTGTTGAGTTCGGGCAGATCGAACCGCGTGCGGGTACCCGATAGGAGAGGCGTGATTGCGTCAGCCCTCAAGCTGTCGAGGATGCGGAGCCGCGCCTGCGGAGCCTTGCGTTGAGCGAAGGCCCCGCCGGGAAGCCGGAACTCCGCAGCATCCGACTCCTTCTCCGGAACAACTACCTGAGGGAAGGCGGCCGCGAACTTATCGCGCTACCCCCTCAGGGCTACAGCAATGGGAAGGTCAGTAGGGTCAGGCCCCGCACCCCCCTCAACCTCCATCTCCTCCTCCGAAGAGTCCTCAGTACCCTCAGTGTCCTGCACGGACAAGGTATCTGACGGACCCTCCGAAAGAGCAGACGAAGGAATCAAGGGAATACGAAACCGCGACCCCGCCGATTCCCGCTGTTCCGAAGAAGGAGCCTGAGGCCCGAGTCCAGACGCAGACCCCGACGCCGAAGCGCCCGGGTCTCGGCTCTTGGGGTTACCGGTTCCCCCCGACCCCTCGGCAGTGGCGAGGTCATTCGGGGGGTCCCGTGTGATGGTGCAGCTAGGAACCCTGCTAGTGCTGGGTCGCTGCTCCGGTGTCAACAGAGCATCACCCGGGCCCTTGCCCGGGTTAGCTCTGGAACCGGCACCGACGACGGCCCCGAGGGAACCGGCCGGCCGGGCATCCAGACCCGCCGGGGGAACATCCGACCTGAACTCCTTACGGAGCTCGGACATAAGTTCCCCCATTAGGCCCTTCATCTGCCCCTTAATTAGCGAGTTAATAGCATCAAGTGAGGGTGCAATAGGGAGGGCCCTAGTGGCAGACATCCGCCCCCCCACCTCCGAATCTGAGCTTTCCTCAGATGGGATCGGGGGGGAACGTACAGTCTTTTTGCCTTTACCCTTACCACCTGACTTAGACGGGGGGGTCAGTCCCTTAAGCTCCTGCCCCGCCTCCAACATCCCCTTGTAGAACATCGTGTCCGCCTGCCTTTTCTTCTTTGTCTTGGCGCAGAACCCGTTACAAAGAGAGCAGTCACTGTCGACGTGCCCCCTGGTCACCAGACACGGCAAACAGGCCTCATGGCCGTCAGCCTGGGGGATATTGACCCCACAGTCAACACACTTCTTGAATGACTGTAAGCCAAACATAAAAGAAATTGTTGACAGAACTAAAGGGGGAAAGGGGAAGTGCAAGTGTAATCTAAGTTAATATATATATATATATATAATACTATAGAGAACATGACGGCCGCGATATAATAGTGAGAAGCATCTAAAAGCAAGCACTACCATCACAGCCTGAAATAAAAAGAGCATGTAAACAACATGGCTTGCCCATCGATTAACGGAAGTTTTCATCAAGTTAAAAACCAGGTGAAAACGATCGCCATCGACGTAAAGATGCTTATTAATAAAATAATAATAACATCAAGTGCCAAACAACGACTGATTCCAAACGAAAGATATCTATTTTCCACCTAGTCGGGAAAAACAATCTTCGAGAATCCGCCATGTTTGTCTCTTTTCCCGCGCACAAACGAAGCACGTGGCTCGAAATGGTTGGGAAAAGCCTAAGTCACAACGCGATGGAATGCGATAATGCGAACCTATTCTAAACTACGTTTAGTAATAAAGGTTACCATACATTTGAATCTTTCTCCATGTCACTTTTCTTTTGGAAACTTAACAAACTTTGAGTAGCGAAAACACGTCTTTCTTCCTCAATGACAGATTGATAAGTGGGTTGCTAATAGAGTTACCGGCCCTGGCGGACCAGTTATCGCCAGGGTAGGGGGCCCTGTTAGGGTGGTGATATGTACAAAAACACGTTTTGAGTGGTTTTTTGTATATTTTTTATTTAAAAAATAGTCACAACCTGTCATATAGCAAAAATATACAGATTTTATGCAGTAGTACCCCAAGGAGGATCCCTTCCTGAAAAAGAATGTCTGGTTTTCGATCATATTGTCACTGTAAAAAAACAATAAGCTTTAAAATGTATCTTTTTGGTAACAGTCGATACTTCACGATCAAATGACACCATTGATTAAGCTTGGCATATATGACTCCAACATCTCACAGAGTGGCTCTTAAGATGTTGCAGGTCCAATCAACATAGCAAACTCATTGGCTTACTCAAATGAAGGTTGGATAATTTCAGTGCAGATTTTCCTGTTGAAAGTCAAAAGGTTGATTATGAAGAGAATTGCACATTTAACCCTGGGTGACCTAGAATGGAATTCTAACAATGTGTACACAAGACCTGGGTTCAGCTACAAAGAGTCACCTTATTCTCCTTCTCCTTGGCCTCTTGCTTGACAGCGTTGTCTGCGTCCCTCCACTCCAACCAAACGTCTCGGTACGGGGGTGGCAGTAGCTGGTGGACAGGCTGCACAGAAAGAGTGAATTGGGTACCATAGAAAACAATAATCAAATCAGCATTTCTTGAATGGGGCAAACTGTCCAAGACTCGGGCACCACAAAAAAGTTCCTCACTTTTGGACCTTTTGACTTTTGATGCTTTCCTATGCTTTTGACAGGGAATTTAAAGCATAACAAGTTTTCATAGAAATACTTCAAGTGTCTCATTTATGGCCTAAACAGTCCCAAATTTCATCAGTTGTCTTCTCAATCATTCTTTCCACACACAAGATTGAATGTTCCTTGATTCTACGCTAGTTCTGGAAAGAACGCTACAGGCCAAGCAAGAAAGCATCATAATTCTTAACTTTGATAGCATATTGTAAGCCTGTTGGTCGAAAATAATTCTACTTGAATATCAGCTTCATTTAAATCAGTAACAGATAAAATACTAAACTCAGTCTCATTTGATAACATTTAAATGAAATTGGAATAGGTGTCTCATTTGCTTTTGCCCAATGAATAACAAACAAATCTATTTATACTAAAAATGGTATAAATAAAATCTCTGTTTTGACTCTATGTTCCTGAAAGATCATGTTGAAAGGAACATCCCCGATGTAACAAATTCGTATCATGATAGAGTCTATATCTATTTTACCCAGAACATTGTCAATTATTATCAGTTGGTTCCCGACAAATGCGGTAAAGAGAGGATTACACGAGTCGCTATCAACGCACCTGTCCCCGACACAAGTGGTAGAGAGCGAGGGTTGCAGACAGGTGCTGGGCCTCCATGTTGTTTTCACACAGGATGTTCGGAGTCACCGCCAGTATACCGCCGTCCTTCTTCCTATCAACTTTGCACCTGTGGATGTATGACATGAATATCTAATAAGGGTATTATCGATATATCGGTATATTGCAATACAGAAACAACACTGTACGTAATGGTACACTCTTCTGAAAGTATCCAATATATCAGAGGTTTTAAAAGTAACAATTTCTGTGTAAAACTGCAGAAAAGCGTACCCAAAAAATGTGATTTTACTGATAGTTGTAAGACAAAGTGTTGACTCGCAAAGTGCAACATGTAAAAGTTCGAAAGCAGCCACTGAATTATCTCTCTTTACAAAAAGACGGGCCAGTTGATCATTGAACACTGTTCTAATTGCTGTTATTTAGTCGAGAGAGCATGGAAAAACTAAAATTTGAAAACTACCAATATATTGCAATACGTATCGCAATACGCTTTTCTGTATCGCAATATATTGCAATACGGAAATGATTAGCGATACCCATCCTTAATATCTAACATAACGACTTGTTGGTACTCCTGTTCTACCAGTTGTATCTAAATCTCACCTTATCTCACACTGACAAGGAGCACCAGTGTAGGCCATAGATTTTGAAAAATCTCATTACAATTAGAGCAAACTTAACACTTACACCTCGCTGGGTTTTTCAGAATACTGCTCCATAAGGTACATGTCAACTTTGTCTATGACCTTTCGCCTTGCATGATTAATGACAATCGCAGGCCTCTAAAATATTGAATTGTCCTGATGACTTCTGAGCTTTGTCAATGATTGGCTGGATTAAAAGGTCATTTGACATGACCTCTATGCTGAAGTACTCAGATCAGTGACACAGCCAGGTACAAGTGTAGCATTCAATCCAATTTTTATCAAAATATATTTTTGTCTTACGTGCACTTCCATTTCTGCCTGTACTGTTTCTTGTCAAACTTGGGAGGGTCACTGCGCGGAAGATGTTTCCGTACCCAGTCAATGAGGAACTGTTTTGGGGACTTGCCTGTCCACTGTTGTCTCGTGTACTCAAAGTTTCTTACATCCAGTTTCACTTCTTTCACAACTGGAATTAAGATTGAAATAATACAAAGACTTGCCATCAATGTTTCCCTCGAGATGTTCAACAATGCATGAACTTATCAGACTCCATTTTCAACTGACATTATATATAAGAATACAGTACGGTAACTAAAAATTCTTTATGAGGCTGAAAATCAATATCTCTTTTATTAGCTTTTCTTAAGTTATTTGGTTTTTATGAAACAGTTTTGTTCAGGATGTACAGACATTGAAAAAACCAGTATTGCTAGGGTGCATTGTGATGAGCAAATATCATTCTTCAAAACATTACAATGCAAAGATTAAGTGTTTTAACAATAATAACATGAGAAATGATTCTAAACAAAACAGGGCTTACCTTTAACAGGTTCTTTGACTTGAGCTTGAGCTACTTCTTCCAATGCACTGAACCCTGACAGGTCGAAGGTGTCTGATTGGTCCTGAGATGGACTGCTGCTTTTTGATTGGCTATCTACTTGAGAAGAATTAGATGCACTCTGTTCTGATTGTCTGGCTTCACCAGTACTTGGAGGTGATTGGTCAGTTTGACTTGGTGTCTTACTTTCTGTAGATTTCTCCTGTGTGTTCTGTAGTTTGATGGCTGGATTGAAACCAGGCTGCAGTTCTAATGCATCCATTTCTAAAAAAATATCAGAAAATTGTTACATTACAAATGTCAATGTAGTGTTTCTGAATGTTTGAAAATATGAGGATTGAATATCAAAACCTTACTTTGATCGAAAGCATGCAATGATTCATAAGATGACAGAAAGTCGTTTTCAAAGGTAGATATCACAATCAATACCTAAAGATAAAACTTATCTAATGTTGATATTTTCTAACATTTCCTTTAATAAGTTGTCAACATTTCTTTTTAAAATGATCAAAATAACTTCAATAAACAAACATAGAGCATGTTAATTATACAAATCAAACTTTTCATTAACCATTTTCTTGAAATGCATTTAAGGTCAAATTAACAATCGGTAGTCACAACCATTTTTGGCAAACCTCATATGAAAAGGTTACACGTACAAGTATGATAACAAAATTTACATTTTTAAAAAAGATAATCAAAGAAAAAGGATATGTGTCATCTTTAATAAACCTCTGAACAAATTTCAAACTAAACACAAATCATGACAACAATATAACCTTTAGTATTTAAGAATAAAAGGTTATAGCAACAGTAAAATCTTAAAATTGTCACCTACCCTGTATCAGTTCTCTGATTTTCTTTGAGATATCCTTCTGCTTGGCTTTGTTAGCTTCTTGTTTAGCCGCTGCTGCCTGAGACTTAGCATCCAGGAGCTTAGCTGTCAATTCTAGGTACTGTTCATTCTGAAAGAGATATAATATTTTTACATCAAAGCTTAGAAAAATTTTAGGGGAGTATTATATGGTTTGTGGTAATTTTGTATCATTTTTTTTTACCACTTGAAAATACTAAGTTTTCTACCTCTCAAATAAAAACAGGGTTTGGGACCAGGCATAAATGTTGGTTTAAAGGGATGTTGTATTTGATGGGATACAAAATCATATTAGGTGTCCCTTTTATAAAGGGACTAGTGGATTAGGGGGGTGTCAGTTTAGAGTGCACTGGACCAAAACTAACGGTACAACCTGAAAAAAAAACCCAATGCATTGAAGCTTAATTGGACATTTTAGGATGCGTAGGTGTTCAGTTCAACTTTGACCTACTGGATCAGAATCTCCATTTTCTTCTCCATCATCGGAATCGTCCGAGCACTCAGCATAGTTCAATATCCAGTCCTTCATTGATGACTTCTTGTCTTCAGATGTGGCTTTACTTGTCTTTGTATCCTGTCGTGGGATTTGAAAAAGTATATTCATCAGACAAAGTTAATAACAATTGCAATTTTCACCCAAAATGCATTAAACATGATGAAAGAGTTCTAGACTAGAACATTTGGCCATTGCCTGTTTCATGGAGCTCAGAATACGCTTTCAATCTTGGAATCTTCAATCTTCAAATCTACTGTTTGATTTTATTGCTTAAAGACTGACACTATCTCTTGAGAAACTAAATATTATATCATACCTGTTGCTGTACTGGTGTGACCTCAGCTGATTGGAGAACTGGAGCTGACTGACTTTGAAGGTCAAGGTCAAACTTAGGTCTGCGCTTTTCTTCTTCTCGCTGAAGAGTTTGTGAAAATCCTTGTGGAAGGTCATCTGAAATGATAACAATCTTAAATCAGTTTTCTATGGTCAATGAAGGTTTTTCTGATGCTATCTCAGGAGAATCATGTCATCTCACGGTTTCTGCCATTCCTTCTAATTGTCTTTAAATCAAAATATTAATGCCGTCTGGATGAGAACTAATTTGTGTCTGCATGATATTTATACTCATAAACCTCCAGTGATGTCATTCAATTGTTCCACTCATTTTTCCCAATATCCCTCAAACCTGATTCAGTCATGATTCCCCGGGTGGCTATCTTGATAATGTTCCTCCACCCAGGGCAATTATCTTGATATCCTCTTTCACACATCCCTCTTCAAATAAGATAAGATTATTTGTTTTCAGTTAAAGTCAAAATGTTAACTATTTATCACTTTTGAAAAATAACTCCAGTCTCAATTTCAATTTGCAAATGTATTGTTGATATGCCTTTCCGAACCCGTTTACTTTATACACATCTACGCCGATGTGATCATACCACTAGACCACAGAGGCTGAGATGAAAGTATTCATATCATTATATCATATATATAATGTTATTACAAAAGCAACTAAGTGTTGAAAGTCATATATGTATGATGCAATGTAACAATTATGCAGATACATAATCACCCTATAGCTTAGCAACTGAATCAATATTCAGAGACACTTTAGCCATAGGCCAATCCATAGCTGTTATTCCTGAAAGTTGGCCATTTAGGAGCAACAGTGTTAACTGAACCTAATCATACCATTGTTGGTGTTGAGACAGAGCCAGTCCAGAGCAGTGATGAGATCTCCTCCGTGAGCCACAGTGTTGTTCATGGCAGCCTCAATCTGCTTCTGAGCAAACCCTGCATCTGACAGGTGGTTGTACAGATCCTGGAGGATAAAAGATAATGCGTTTACAAGGTGAGAAGAAAGAAAAATTGGGAGTGAACCTCTGACGCCCTGAGTTGAAATAGCGCGTAATTTTAAAGGAAGGGGGGAGAGGAGGGAGGTGGGGGCAAATTCATCAACATTTTAATATAATAATAGTTCACAATATACAGTTTGGCAAGGCATTGTTATTCTACAATGCTTGAAAGTTTCAAACATTTCAACGATACATGAGTAATGAAGATTGGCTGATTTGGACTTTGTCATCGGTGGACCTGACAGTTTGAGTAATGGAGCCCTGTGAGAAGTTAGTGCAGCAATATTTTGATCTGATTTTATTGAGATTTTTTTAAGAATTTTCTCGCTAGTAACTTGACCGGATGAAAGTATAGGCAGTGATACTGACCGTGAGTTTCTTTATGGAGAGTCTCTTCGACACGTCCCCAACATGGCCCCTCTCCTGCTGGTGGTGCAGAATCAGCTTAACCAGGTCCTGTTCCAGATCGGCAGGTATCCACACCTGGTCAATTGCAACGACTTTTAAAATCTGTACTTTCCAACCATTTTGACATGTTACACTCATCATATCATTTCTCTGGTTTAAAGACTCCTCGTGGTCCATCTTATCTATCAACTCTTTTCAGAGTCACATGGATGCATATATGACTTTTATTACAGAGATTGCGAAAAAATTAGCTGAGTCATAATTTTCATATGTGCACATGTACTATGACTGTTTCCATGCAAGAATGAAGAGAAGATTACGACATCATAAAACAGTTATTTTTTATGTCACTGAAGCAGTCTGTATATTGACTTAGAAAAGCTTTCCCTAACTCATTCATCAAGATTAAAATTGATTAAAAAAGGGTGAAAAATACATCATCATGTGCCCTAAGACTTCTACAAAACAATAATTTAAAGAGAAGTACTTATCATAAAAAGTTAAAATTTAATCTTTTAAACTTTTTTTTTGGGGGGGGCGTGTTTGTATGTAAGTGATTGTTGTATGTAAGTGATAGTGATTAAAAAAAAATGTTTTAGTATAGAAAGCTTACTTTGGTCGTTGCATCTGAATCGGGCTGGGCCTCCGGCTTGGATAGACTGTATGTTTTCTTAGCTGAAAAGATAAGCTCAGATGAAAATAAATTGTAGCATCAGTAAGATATACAAGTTCAAATATTCTTTATTGGCAAAAAATGATTTACTTTAAAAGGTGGCAAAACAATCATGTCCAATTATCAAAGTCAAATTTGGACTTAAATCGAGTAAACAGAGACTGAATTCTCACTTTGATTTACAAATCCACAAAGCTAATTGTACAATACAGTTTGATTGCAACCAAATTAACCTTTCAAATCCTGTCAACTGTTTAATTCTTCTACCTGCTTCAGATGAGCTTTGGAAATTATGTTTGATTAATTCACACTTGTCATTGTCTGTTTTTTTATCAGATTCAAATGTTAAACCATTTTTTGTCACTGTACTGAACTCATCAGATTTACAAAGGATACTTTTCAGCAAGTCTTAATATAACGACACCATTCATAAGTACTGGCAAATTTAACACCAATAACTCAAAGGAGATCTCTTACATTTGCACAAAGATTGAAGTGAAATACAACTGAAGTTCTTTGCTACGTCCATTTAAGATGATTTCTGTCAATGTTGTTGAATGAAAAGGGGATATGAATTCAAAGTTGCTGAATAAAGAGGAAACTTTTCTAAGGTCTGACATACAGGGGTCAGATTTAATAGCCAATGTATATATATATTTCCATCCATTTGTAATTATAAGTGAAATGTTTCATTAATATTTATTAAGAAATCAAAATCCTTTCAGATCAACATTAGCGGGATGCTGCTATAGATAAAATAGGCTACGAACCCTCTAGCGTGCTTGACTAGATATCTTCTCATAATTTTCTAGTCCATGTTTTTAAAATGTAAACAAATTCACACTTGTATAACGAGAGTCAAATTATGTAAAAACGGTCTTAAATATAATGATAATGATTATTGCTAAGCCTGTAAATCCTGGTCAAGGCATCGTAATCAAATTATGTCAAAACAGCTGTAAACTTGAAACTAATTAAAGCACTAGACTAAAACCTACCTTTTTCATCCTTCTTCCCTATCTTATCCGTTGATGTCAGACTTTTCGCTTGCTTCTTTTTACCCATAATTGAAGGATATCAAAACCTTTTTGGATTTGAAGATAATTTATCGGCTGAAAAAGTAGCCGTCTTGTGAAAGGTCTGAACACGGTGTGTTGACATGTCAGATGGGCGCAGACATCTTTCAAAGGGAGGTTACTCTTATTAACAATAAAGAGAGGGCCCGCTAAAAATAATCTGATAATTTTTAGAGAACAATTTTCTCGCAAAAATGTCATTTTGCGTGTGAGAAGAAAGCGTAAAGCAACAATGATTGAGACCTGCTTTAAAGATTAAAGCTCTTATAAAGAACAGAATTACAATATGCATGGAATTTGAGTTCGTTCATTAACGGACTTATGCAATTTCAAAAATGGTTCACAGTCAAAGCTTCTCTGCTATACAGAAAATGAGATGTCATTTCCAGGCAATGGGGGTAAAATAATGAAGTTGCATATTTTGGTGTAATTGTATGTAAGGTTTTTGATACCGATATAATACTTTAATCCAATCTATTATTGCTTATGCATCATCTATTTCGGGACAAAAAGTATTAACATTCGATTTAATCAATGCTGTTCAAAAATAGGGCGTGAAGATTTTTTCTCTCATGTTATGTGAATGATTTTCTTGCTTTAATTTACAAGAAAAGTGGAACAGTTGTAATATGTGGCGATTTTTCCTCGATATAATCATCCGTTAACACAATATAATGATGTCGTCCTTATGGGTTGATCAATAACAGCTTAAATTGGTATATTGAGTCGTGTTCATGTTTTCTTCGGAAAATAATGAGGTACGTGAAAAGGAAAGGAATTTTACCAATTTCAGGAAAATCTGTCTTAATACAAACCATAATTACAATACCAAAAAATATTCCAAGTTATGTTAAGTTTCATGAACCTCTTTCTTTAAATCGAATGGTTTAAAGATGTTCACACTGAAATGGTTTACTGCATTTTAAGTGACACATTGTTCTACGACGACGGGTAAGCGGGTTGAATACTGGGATTGTTTTCTTTGAAGAAAATATATTTTGCAAAAATAATATCTAATTGCGAAACATCCTCTTACATCGGCATCCGCTGATCGAGCTCCTTCCATATACCCTGATCTCTTTCAAGCCAAATCCCTCGTACAGCTGGCGCGGCTTGATAGCCGTGGCTGTGCCCACCTGTTATTGTTTCAGCCAATGAAATATCGTTATCCAAAGAGCTTGAAGCTACTTTTTAAATTTTCCATCCGGGTTGTGCCGCTGTTCCTGGATGCGAGTCGTCTCATTGGCTGGTTGGAAAGCTAGCGATACGAGGCTTTTGGCCTAAAGGAGATCAGGGTATATGGAAGTAGCTGGATCAGCGGATTCAATTACGCTGATGAAGCAGGATGATTGCGAAAATGTTATAAAACATTTGGAAAGTTGTTACTGTGCATTTAAGATGTAATGGTATGAAATAAGGTCACATATGAATTAACAAGCTCATAACAATAGCATAAATAAAAAAAATATGAATAAGTTTTCCATTTACCCACACACCGAGACAAAGATTATTTATTAATTCCTCAATCTATGGTGTAGAGCAATTCATTTGAAGCAATCTTCTATACTTTCATTCATATTAAATTGCAAATTTTAAAGTTGATAATTTAAGGTCGTTTCCATGTTTTCATAGCGATAGCACAATGTGATATAGAGGATATTTGTCATTTCATTACATAAATAAGGTTCCATTATTTTCACTAGTGTCTGATAACAAGGTTAATTTCAATGATAGGTCCATATATTATATGTTTCACCTACTTCATATAATGACACGTATTATTATTGTTGCAAATATTTGTTCAAAGACGCTTTAAACCAATTCATCAATTTGTTTTTGTAGTTTGTTATATATTACAAATTATATGTTATAATATGCAGTAGTATTGAAAATTAAGTTGAATTAATTATAAAATGAGAACTCTTTTGAAAGTTCAATTTCATAGACAAACTGTCATATTCAGTATTAAGCTTCCAATGGTTTGACTATACATTCTAAAATGGACATCAATTGTTTTCGCAAAAGGCAAGGGATTTGATAAAATCAGCATTATATGAATTCAAAAGGAAACCTATCTACTGTTGGGTACCATTGACGGGTTTCATTCAACAGGAAATACACCAGTAACTAGCATAGTTTTTTATTTAACCAGAATTAAACATTTTTTTTTTAATCATCCTTTCTAAAATGTCGAATTTTCATGACATCAAGTGAACATACATATTCATCAAGTGACTATGTTTTAAGGAATGGTAAAGAAATCTCATGTTGCAATATCAGATTGACTGGGAGGAATCACTGTTATCACTCTAAAGCTTATAAACGATGTCCGAGCGTGTTCAAAACAAGGGTTCCACCCAAAGTCTAACGGTTAAACTCAGGGCAGAGGTGAACACCACGAAATAAAGTTTGTCCATTTATCTAAATACCGGGCCTTGTTTCTCAACAGTACCCCATAGACAAACAAAGTAAACCATTAATGGTGATCATACGTCCCCGAATTCAGACATCGCTAAGAAACACAGAGTTAATCCAACGTTGAAGACTGATAATCAAGCAATGAGGCGCACCTGTATACACCTGGGCTGTGTCTGTGAAGAAGCATCCCAAAAGTTTGCCGCCTGGATTAACTACAGGTGAACTGCAGCGCAAATGGACTGCGCAACTGAGAAAAAACCCAGTTTCCCTTAGTGCGAAGGAAATTCATTTTTAAGAAAGTGGATACATTTTCTCCGTTGTGTAAGCAGTATGCGAGACAGTTCAACTTTGTCATAACAATAATACCAGTATCTTCCGGGTTTTTTGCTTGTTTTGGGGTTTTAGGTCAGGTTCATAACCCAAATCTCTGATCATACACATATCTGTACATAATAAATTTTACTGGAATGTGTTGATTTTCAAATCTGTTATTAAAAGCCTTGAATTTGACATAAAGCGTTTACTAAACCGAAACTGTCAACATTTCAAAATGAAAACGACAAAATGGCCGACCGGGAAATGAGAAATATGTGAAATATTAATTTAGTTCAATTGCTACATTTTTATGATTACTTTCACTTTACAATTATTTATTTAAATGCAGGAACATGAACTTTCTTAATGTATGTGATAACATGAAATTTGAAAAATGAATTGGCGTATCAATACGTTCCTTAAGATTATATCACTTAAATAATTGCAATATTACTGGTTACAGCATTAATAACCGTAGTGTTATTAGTGTTGTTCTTGCATTGAAAAGCCAGTGAACAAACTTTTGTGATGCATCTTTATACCGAGTATATAAGAGATGGGTATATTAGTATCTCATCCTTGTGTATAGTCTCTGTCACCATGATGTACGTACTAGCTCTCTTGTGTCTTCTTGTGTCTGTCCACTCTGAGTCCAGATGTAAGTAGATTATCGTTTACCTATTGTAAAATTATTGTAATTGAGAGCTGTACTGAATAATTTAGGAGATTCCTTCTAAACACTGCGTTGTTTATGTTGTAGAAGTTTGGAAGCGAGCTTAGATTTGTACATCAGAAGACATCTTCCCCCGCATGACTTTATGTAGCACCAGTCTCTATCAATGGCTACTTTAAACCTAGCTGCCAACCTGTCAGAATTCGTTGTTTTGAGTGCAAAATTCGTGTCGCTCTGCAAAAAGTTGCATTTTTTAGGTTATGATTCTTCATTTGTTGAGTATCGCGATACGATACCAGCCTGGGCGACTAGTTGTGGAAATACGCCTAGGCCTATGTTAGAAAATCATTGGGACTGGCGAAAGATCATGATTTGAAGGAGATCGAATTCTAGCTGTGACGGCGACAAAACGATTTTGATATTTCCTTTGATAGTGTCTGTCATTTTGCAGAATCTGAATAATATGTGTCCAATTGTTTCTATATAAAGTCGAGGTGCAAGGTTGATTTGTAATGTATGTGTAATATACGTTTACGAAGAGGTTGATATGTTCAGAGGAATTTTTCTTCTTTTTATGTGTTCTGTGTATTCTTTGTGCGAATTGATATGCAGATTAAAATTGGTAACATGTATCTATGAGAAGTGCCAAGAGATCAAATATATGGCGATGAAAAAAGTATGATAATTTTTTATGTTTGTCTTTGTCACCCTGAGGAATCACCTGTCTCAGGTATGTCACCTTTCCTCTGTTCATTAGAGTCGACATTGAAGTTTATAACTTATGTTTTGATTGTATAAGTTAGGTTAATAAGTAATAGTTACAACCAAAGTTTGTGAGTTCTATCGAGAGATATCACGGATATTTTGTACCGATACAACTCAGACACTATGGTAGTAACTGACCTACATCTCACTTGGTACGAGTAAATTAACCACGAAATGTTAAGCTTTAAAATCATGTATTTTTCTATAACCTTTTGTAGACCCCTGCACTAATGTATGTTAAGATACTTATTAAAGGTCGTTTTCGGCAAGATAATTCCATTAACTTTCTTAACTTATACACATAACATTTGAAAGGCTAAAGAGTCATGATATCGAAAGTGAACAGGACACTTTCTATATAGAGTTATCATTGGTAGCAACAATTGGCTTAAACGCATTCAATGCATTTTTGGAGGTGGTTACATTTTCCCTAAATAACTTTTAAGCTAACAAAAATAATCTGTCCTTACAAAGAATCTGTTCCTACAAACAATCTGTTCTTACCAAGAGGGCCAGTTCTCGACAACCTTTTTATTTTCTTATCTACCTTCCAATATGCCTTTAAAGAAAATAAAAATAAAAAAAGATTTAAATCAACTATCAAACAAATATTTCTAAATTTTTGTATAAAAAAACTTAAACGTTATCATGTTAAGTCTATGTTTGTATGTCAATTTTGTATAGGATTAATCATTTAATCAGTTTAACTTAAAAGAGAAAAATTATTTTCTTGAGCAGTGCTTTCTGCTTAGTTGATGGGCATTTCCAACGTAGTAAAATGTGTTTTCCTTTCTTTCAGTCAAAAGGCAGCTTCTATGCAACAGTAAGTATAACATTCTAATCCAATCACTTATATTCTATATCATTACTTAATTGATTGGCTGCTAAGAAGGCAGAAAACCGAACGCCATTTGTAAATAATCTATTTTGTTCACGGAAATGAACGGAAAAATAGTATATGTGTATATAGTAGTATGCAGTTTGTTTTATATTTAATGTTTGGCTTTGAAATCTTCTATCTGTATATTTGGTTATTCCTTGAAAATGATATGTAAATAAATGTAATATTAAAAAGCCACTCCGTGAGTTGTTGGAGTCAGATATGCCAAACTTAATCAATGGTGTCATTTGATCGCGAAGTATCGACTGTTACTGAAAAGACACATTTTCAAGGTCATTGGTTTTTTACAGTGACAATCTGAAGGTAGAAGTAACAATTATGATGGAAAACCGAACAGTGGCGCGTGACAAATAGTCAAACGTAATTTTGGAGACTTATCTAAAACAGCCAGGAGGGCAGTTAGGAGTTGATAGTGTTCGTTAGGTTACATAACTAGTGTCCATGTATATTGGATGTGATATCTACACCTCTGTGTTTAGATTTTGATGGAAAACCAGTATTTGTCATATATATGTCTTTTGGACATGAAAAGTTAAGATGTTGTGATTTTATATCACCACATATGACATTTAGGCTCGAATCAAATGAAAATGATATGTTATGAAAATCACGGAGTGGCTCTTTAACGATTTCGTGTCACTATGATTCACCTTAGGCATCTCGGAAAGGGAATGGCTTCTTAAAGTTTGGAGTAATGCTTTTATACCATGTGTAACGAGATGAAAATAACATTTCAATATACCTGTCTAGTAAATTAAAATGAACTCAAGATTTGTGTAAAACAATTCTTTCTTTATGACACAGAGCCAATATTTTGAGACGGAAATAAATGATTAGAAAGTTGTATTTTAAGCTATAATTTCATTGATTTGATTGAAACATATTTTATTCATGCAAGAAATGGATTGGGCACAAGTTATCCAACCTAGAAAAGCCCTCTCCAGATTATTGATTCCTTAAAGTTGTATTCTGGATATTTGAAATTGTGTTCCTATTCCTAGGTATGAAGTCTGATTTCAATACTGTGAATTTTCAATAGTCAATTATCAATATCATCAAACGTAGGACACAAAACTTGCTTTAATCGCCAACACCTAAGGATGAACTATAAACAGTTGAAAGGTTTTGCTGAGATGCACAAAAACAAACCCATTTCTGTATCGCATAAATAACAATATATAATGATATTATAGCACTTTTTTGTATTTTGGAAATAGTTGTTTTGTCTCATCGTAAAAGCACGATTTCTGATTGGCCAAACGTTTCATTCTTAATCCTCGACTTATGATATACCGATTAAGAAATGTCATTTATTAGTGTGAACTAAAGTTTCTGTACACGTCATTGCAGACAACTGGAACCGGCCGAACAACCCATGTGGAAGTGTGACTGGACAAACCCTCTTTCCTCATCCCAATAACAACCAGATGTACCTTCAGTGCGATGCGCAAGGCCGGATGTACGTCATCCAGTGTCCTTCCGGTATGGTGTACAACAGAGTTACCTCCTCCTGCCAGCAGCCGGCGCCTGTAGTTACGCAGTCTCCTCTGCTTAATTCTGCAGCATCTCTGTGTTCGAGGCAGAACCTTGCTAATGGACAGATCTATTTCGGTGTGCCTAATGACAATAAAAAATTCATTGAGTGCACAAAACAGGGTACAGCAACAATATTAACCTGTCCTAATCTACTTATATGGAATCAAGCTCGTCAGTCATGTGTTACCGTGTCAAATGGCATAGTCCTTGGAACAGGAACTGGAACTGGAATAGGACCTGGAACCGGAACTGGGATTGGAATAGGACCTGGAACCGGAACTGGAATTGGAATAGGACCTGGAACCGGAACTGGAACTGGAATTGGACCTGGCGTTGGAACCGGATTGGGAACACTAGCAAATCCATGCCGTTCCAGTTCTGCTGTTGCTGGCAAGTTGTACTATCCTCATCCTGACAGTCACAAATACATCCAGTGCGATACGAATGGAGATGCCTATGTGGAGACTTGTCCTGGTGGACTGGTCTGGAATACCGTGCTGGATACATGTTATGCGCCGTATCAGACAGTTGGCTGAGCATAGGGTTTCTCACGCCGTTTCAGACATGAACCATGGGCATCAATGCTAATTAGGCAAACAAGTACATGCATTCTGTTCGACACAGTGACATTACTAACCTTTCGGATTTATTGCGAAAAATAAATGTGTCCCATCGTATCATTTCATCAACATTCTGTCAATGTTCAAATGGAAATGCAGTTTGTTCAATGTTTTATGGAAATAAAGCCTTAATGGCATAAATAAAACAATAAGTCTTTTATAAAAAATATTTTTATACCCCCGCCTTACAGCGTAAGCGGGGGTATATAGCGTTCATTCTGTCTGTCTGTCTGTCCGTCTGTCCGTCCGTCACAAATCTTTGTCCGGAGCATATCTCCTAAACTATACATGCTAGCTTCACCAAACTTCATACACTTATCAACCATGATCCCTAGATGTGCCTTTTGAGTGTTAGACCAACAAATGATTTTTATTTTTTGCGGTTTCCATGGAAACATGACTAAAACAGTGACTTTATGACCAAGTCCTTTGTCCGGAGCATTTCTCCTAAACTATACATGCTAGCTTCACCAAACTTCATACACTTATAAACCATTATCCCTAGAGGTGCCTTTTGAGGGTAAGACCAACAAATGATTTTTATTTTTTTCAGTTTCCATGGAAACATGACTTAAACAGTGAATCTATGACCAAGTCCTTTGTCCGGAGCATATCTCCTAAACTATGCATGCTATCTTCACCAAACTTCATACACTTATCAACCATGATCCCTAGATGTGCCTTTTGAGGGTTAGACCAACAAATGATTTTTATTTTTGGCGGTTTCCATGGAAACATGACTAAAACAGTGAATTTATGACTTAGTCCTTTGTCCGGAGTATATCTTCAAAACCGTACATGCTATCTTCAACAAACTTCATACACTTATAAACCATCATCCATTGGTGCACTTTTTGAGGGTAAGACCAAAAAACTTTTTATTTTTTTTGCGGTTTACATGGAAACGTTACTAAAACAATGACTATCTAAAAAAGTGCTTTTATCCTGAGCATATGTCCTAAACTATCCATGCTAGCTTCAACAAACTTAATACACTTATCAACCATGATCCTTAAGTGAGCTTTTTGAGGGTTAGACCAACAAAGAAAGCCAGACTATAGTTTGAAGCGGGGGTATGTGAGCTGTGCTCACTTCTTTACTTGTTTAATATGTAGAGCATGCACTCTAAAAATCCCTCATTTCACGAGAAATGCCAAGTATTGGAGTGGTGTTGGCTGTGAGAGAAAGCTCTGTATCTGCATCTACCCATTCTCTCCTAACAGAGGTAGCTCCGGATCCGTCATAAATTTCTATACAACCTATGACGGTGTTACCTCTGTTGGGAGAGAATGCATCTATCTGGCGTAACAAATAATTCTATCAGAGCTACAAAAACTATAAGGCAATACTACTTTGACCAAGGAGCTGTTCCACTAGTCGAACTTAGCCTAAGATCAAGTGTATGCCTATCTCTTTACATGGAATCAAAGTGTAAGAGTTCATATACCTCCTTTTAGAACCAACAAACAATAAATTTGAAAGACGTTTTGTGTTTTTTCAAGGTATGATCATTACTTTTGTTTATGTGAAGGTGTTGGAATTCTCGTTTTTAAGGCCTTTTTGTTTACATTATGTTTTGAGCAGGTTATTTCTACATGTACCCTTAACTAATTGGGTAGATATTTGATATACTTTCAATACGTATTTGTGTTTGAAAAAGTTATTTTTGGTGAATATTTATGTATTAATGAAAAGTATATGGTATTTTAGATAGAAAAAAATAAACCCTCTATCTCTTCTTCACCACATTTATCTTACAAAGAGATACAACCACATATATATACATAAACGATTTCAATAGTGTATGAACTATATGCCTTTTTTTATAAAAAAAAACGATTTCAAATGGGTACAGAAAAAGGGCACGTTGTAGGTAAATAAAGGGATATCCATTCTCTCCCGTCATTAATACCTACACAACCTCTGAACTAAGACGAGCTCTTCTCCAGCTCCTTGTGGGTTACCCGAGCGGTGCCATTTGTTGTCACACAGTCGACTGTCCTATACAAGGATGCAGTCGCTAAATAAGGTGAAGTATGTATTCTGTGAAGAAGATTCAAAGGGCACATCATAAAGTATAGCTTTCCGAAAGCATTATATCGACCCATATTTTATCGTGATTGTAATTGAAATGTTCTGTTTCGGTGGTAGAAAATTCGAGAATCGCAAATCTGTCTATGATAGATTAACACGGTACACAAATATTTCGTTTCACAATCAATCCTCATCTCTCAATAATAACAAGAATCAGAAATCTTTTTATTAAAAAGTTATTTGGAAAATATATGCGTATTCAGGATATGAAGTTAATTGACTTGGAGTAATATAAAACAATGTTGCATAATATCTGTATGGACTACGATATTAACATTATTCAAATTTGCATACACTCTGAAGACAAAAAATAGTTTCACCCACCATCTAAGTTAAAGAGCCGCTCCGTGAGTTGTTGGAGTCATATATATGCCAAACTTACTCAATGGTGTCATTTGATCGAGAAGTATCGACTGTTACCAAAAAGACACATTTTAAAGCTTATTGTTTTTTTACAGCGACAATATGAAGGTAGAATGTCGCAATTATGATCGAAAACCGGACAGTTGAGCTCGTCAAATAGTCAAACGTAATTTTGGAGACTTATCTAAAACAGCCAGGAGGGCAGTTAGGAATTGATAGCGTTTGTTAGGTTATATAACTAGTATCCATGTATATTGGACGTGATATCTACACATCTGTGCCTTTATAAGGCTGTTTTTAGATTTTCATGGAAAACCAGTATTTGTCATATATATGTCTTTTGGACATGAAAAGTTAAGATGTTGTGATTTTATATCACCACATATTACATTTAGGTTCGTGTCAAAGGTAAATAGTATGTTATGAAAATCAAGGAGTGGCTCTTTAGGAATTAAAGTATATTCTAAAGATGCACGCATTCTTAGTTCAGCCGTTTTGTCCAATTTTGGGCATAACCAACTGGTTTGATTCTTTATATCCCTCTGTTACAGACTTAACGAAGAGTGATAAGTATTATTGCATCGATTAAAGGTGAGTGCAAATGTCCTCATATTTCCTGAAATAGTCATTTTGTGCGCTAAAATGTGTGCCATTGTGCCTTTAAAGATTGGGAAATTGCATAACTGAAATGACCATCATACAATATGTTTGATATTGAACCTTACTACTATGCAACAACACATGCTCCAATCATAATTTGATGGTAGAATAGGTAGATATTTAAGTGTTAAAAGGGAGGATCGCCCTTGCCCGCTCTGTATTATACCTTATATTGAGAACGAATACCTTTTTTGTTTAGATTGGCCTTTTTATTAGAAACTAAGAAATGATATTCTTCCAATGATTTCAGAAAATATCCTTCAGAATTTAAGCTAGCCCAATTATTTACATCAACGAATAGATTTCCTCTCTCTCTCTCTCTCTCTCTCTCTCTCTCTCTCTCTCTCTCTCTCTCTCTCTCTCTCTCTCTCTCTCTCTCTCTCTCTCTCTCTCTCTCTCTCTCTCTCTCTCTCTCTCTCTCTCTTTCACTATGCAACTACGTCAATCAGTACACTATGTAACTGCACTTGTCGTTAAAAGGAAAACCTAATTACATCATTATATTTGCCCTAAGTTACTCAGGTTCCGGGGAAACTCTTTCAGGTTGCAGCTATTGAACCCTATTACTTACATATGTTTCGAATAAAGTAAGAAGATCATACTCGGAGTGCTGATCGACAGATCGATAGATGTGCATTGTCTAGACATTTTGAAGCCTATAAAATTATGTTCTGCTCAAGTGATTCGAACGGAGTACCTGTTGTCAATTGTCGTCTGAACAAAGAAATACTGAATTATTACATTAATATATTGTGGCCAAAACATGTTTTATTCTAGCAACTGTTATTGAAAAAAATTCTGTACATTTATTAACCTCTTTATATTTTAGAGTGTGTATTTAAACCTTTGACGTCTCCTTTGACAAGTTTTTTAATTCAAACTGAGCAAAGCTAAGGAAAGCAGTTGGCCTTTAAAGTTCGTGTGATGTCAGGGGAATTTTGACAGCCAAGTATATCTTGAAAATACATATATATACATATACAAATATACGATTATAAACATATTGTTAGGTTAACAAAAGTTGACTAACAAATGTACATTGAATGCCTGACTTTGAAATTAGCAAATGTCTTTAAAGTGGACTGCATGATTTGAAGGGAAATAAATGTTTCCAAAAGTTGGGGTTATTTCACTATTGACATATTTCGACATCGCTTGAAAAAACAGTCTGTTCAGAAAAATGATGTTCTGTCTATCTAAACAGCACATCTTAATGAAGACAAGCAACTGGTATTTGTACAAATGAATCTGTAAGTCTTTTGAACAGTATATATATCAGCTGGTAATCAATTAATCCAAGTATCATGTGTGACTTTATTCTCCAAAACATGCTCACATCTATGTACAGGTAATGTCCGCGTTGACTTATCTTTAGTTAAATCAAATTGTCGATAAAGAAAGATTAGACTTGCACTTAAAACGTACGTTGGGATTGGATGTCAAACTTCGAAAAGAGGGATGTTGGACAAACATGATTACATTGTACTTTTATGATATGAATGTTAAGAGAGAATGCAGTGTAACTTGTTTTATATGATAATGACAAGCATTAAAGTGACACAATGTATGTTTCATAACTTTTGTATGTGGCTTGAATAAGAAAAAAATACTGTACATCTTTAGTTAAGTTCGAAAGTTACTACATGATCTCTAAAATGCCAAAATTATTATATTTACTTGTTTTCAGTTGTAATCGAAATAGGCCACACAATCGTTGAGACGTCGAAATTGTGTATCCCATTTACATGTTAATTAATTAAATGACCTGCTTTATGCTATTTGTGGATATTTTTGTACTAGAGGGACTATTTTAATGTGTATTAATGTTTCATTCATTGGAAACCTAATGCTTAGCTGTAGGTGTCGGTGTCCAAGTGATCCAATCGATATCATGAGTCTCGTGTTAACATATATGCACACATTACAACTGATCATGTGGTTCAGTGAGGAAGATTTAAATAAATTGATTCGAACCCTATTCTAGTCTAGCTGGGTTTTTTTTTACCTAACCTCAAAGCAAATGGTACATAGTAGGTTGGATAACATTACCTTCTCTTTCCCTTAAATTTAAGAAAACCTACAATCGTCCATAAACCAAGGTTTTATTCTATTGATTGAGGATACAATCATTCTTCCTGTGTATTTTGTGTTCATGGAAGGCAGTCAGGTACACAGCTAACGAATGCGGATGTCCATTCTCCGATTTATCAGCTACCTTTCTAAAGGTTTGTTTAATCTTATGATTAAAATCATCAGAAATGAACACAAACCATATAAATTTTGTTTCCTTATCGTGTTTTTTTTCAATGAATTCAACGATAACTGTATTACCTCCCTTTGCTGTGTACAGCTGTTCATCACCATCCAAAGAAAGCTTTTATCGACGATCTTGTTGTTTGAACAAGAAATGGTACAATGCCAACATATTTGCAAGTTTTCTATATGAGGGAACTATTTATAAATTTTCAAAACAACATCTACTGAAATAATGAATCCAGTTTTGACGGGTTGACATATGAAAGAAGGGTTCTTAAGAGGGAGTCGTATCATTGAACAACCTTTTCACTGTGATCAACCATAGCGACATCCTTTCATATAGGATTATTTCACATAATCAAACTACGTAAGTGAAAACACGACACCTTTGAACGTTGTGCAACATGGCCGAGAATAGATTGAATGATAGTTAATTAGAAAGAATCGATCGAGCATGGAAGCATCAATGGTAGGGGTGGAATTGTGCTGAAACGGATATATCCTGAACATTTTCGAGACGGAGGCAACCACAAGGTTTACATATGGTAAGTTCTATCAAGGGGAGGATGTCTGTTTTCTGCGCTTCCCTGTACCCGAGATGTTCCAGTCCCTTGGTCCTCGTCCTGGGTGCTGGATCGGCTGATGGTCCTCATTGTCTGGCTCCAGGCCGGTGAGGACCTGCAGCATACCGTCTGTCTAAGTGCAAATCGAAATCGTGTTCCACTCAGACAATAGAGATAGAAGTTAGCACATCTGTTCACATACAGCAGGTAGAACGATACGGAGAATAGGAGTTTGCTGAGTCCTTGCTGCTGGGGAGTGTTGTCAAAGATAATTATAGACGAGGTTATAAGTGAGAAAGGTAACGTACATATGATGATTGTGAAAGAGTCTATCATAAGCATCACGGAGAGTTGTCGACCACGGGATTCCATCCTTGATGAGTTCTTGACAGTTTTCTGTCCAGTTACTGTGACGTTTCTTTTGTTGGAATGCTTGACGCTTCTAAGGATGATGATGTTGCTGATCATGATGATGATGAACGAGAGAAGGAGGAACAGGTTGTGGACCCAAGGCCAAACATTCTTCCAGAAGAACTCGTATTCGTCACTCCCAAGATCCACGGCACAGAGGGCATAGGTGTGGCCTTCAGGAACAACCACAGACGTGAATAGGAAGTGGAGTTCTTTCAAAAATATGATGAACATAAGGCCTAGAATCACAATCTTTGCTCGTCCTTTGCTACACAATGTGCTTGCCTTCAAGGGAAAAGTTATAGCTAGCGCTCTTTCTGTTGTCATACCAACCGTCAGAATGATGCCAAGGTCACTGGTTCCCCAACCAAAGAAGTTGAAGAACTTGCACATGTAGTGAGAGTGGTCGGTTCTGTGGAAGACCCAAGGGAAATTCACGTACAGCCAGTGAGCTGGAAGAGCAACAGTGAGACTCGATATGTCCACAATGGCATTCACGCTCATGTAGAAGGAGGTGGACACGGTCCGGAAGTATTTACTCTGCATCACCATGACAACCAGAATATTGCAAATTGTTCCAACAATTACCAATACAGGAGGAACATACAAATCCACAACCGTTGCCACTGCATATTCTGTTGTATCTTCTATCGAGAGATTTGACATGTTCAAATGTTTGCAGGTCAGTTTATTGTTCCCTTCGTTAAATGGATATGTAGAAACATTATGGCTCCACAAAATACAGCACTTGTTCACCTAAGAAGAAACAGAAGACGAGTGCAGTATTCGGGAATAATAACGACGTGTATCTCATACATATTTAAAATTCACAAACCAACGTATACTATATTTTTACGAGAAAAAAATCTTTTCGAGTGGGAAATATAATTCTTTTATATTCGTTTAACTTCCCAAAAATGAAAGCATTATTCTGAAGCCAATTACAGTGAAAGACAAAATGAATTGTTTAACTAATTGGTAATAAGTTTAACATAAATACGTTAGTTACAGAATAATAAACTTTTTAATTATGACAAATGGGATAATCTGAACGAACATACCTCTCACAAATGTCCATAAAGCCTCGCTGTTATCATGTTCACCAAGGTAAATGCGTCGGCGAAGATCAGCAGGTATGATCGATGATGCAAGATAATGGCCTGTTGGGCAAACAAACACTTTTCTTGGGAAAGAGAAATATGAAAATGTGCCTCATAATGAAAACATTGTTTCATAAATTGCATCATAGTGCCGCATGAATGTGTTGTTTTGCCATAACTAAGAACATTAATCACTTAAGTGACATTGTCATAAGGGAAACTCATAAACCTTCCCATAAATATCCAAAGTTACAAATCTCAGGCGGTTATCAATAGGGTATTTGATCCGGGAGGATCTGGTATTTGCTTAAGGCTTATTTCTCAAGGGACGATTGCTTTTAAGTTTAATTGTACATGTAAAACTTTGTATGCCATTGTGGGATAATGTTATTTTGTTTTCGCTTAGAAAAGATCTACCACATTGCTTTTGCAGCAAAAAGCCTATGACATCCACAGTGTGGCTAGTTTTATTGAGGAGAAAGTCGACACCACACATAAAGAAATAAATCCCATAAAACCAGGTGTGTACTTAGGATTATTACAAGAATAACGTCTAGAAAACCACGTGAACACCTAGGATTCTTGCAAGAATAAAGTTTTTAAAACCACGAGTGTTCCTAGAATTATTGCAAGAATAAAGTCTATAAAACCACGTGTGTACCAAGGAAAACTTCAAGAATAAAGTCTATAAAACAAAGTGTGTACCTAGAATTAATGCAAGAATAAAGTCAATTACAGCAAATGTGTAGGCAGTGTTATTGATGGAAGAAAACATTAAACATTTAATGTGTAGCTAGTATTATTGCAAGAAAAAAGCCTGTACTACATGCATGGCATGAAAGAAAGTTTATTTCTCCAAATGCATGACTAGTATTGTTGTAAGGTGACAATTATTCCCTTCACGTGTGGCTAGCATTATTACAAGGAGAAAGCCTATAACACGCCATGTGTAGCTAGTGTGGTTTGCAGGGGAAAAGCATATAAAACTACATCCAGTAGTTGGTATTATTACATGATGAAAGCATGTAACATCAAAAATGCTGTTAGTATTATTGCGAAATTAAATGCTATAACACCACACATGGGGATAGTTTTATTTCAAGAGGAAAGCCCATAACACCATACATCGGGGCTAGTATTATTGCTGACATGAAGCCTGTAACACCATATCTGCGGCTTGTATCATTGCAAGTAAGCCTAAAACCATATTTTACCTATTAACATTGCAGAAGGAAAACCTATAAACTCACATTGGTGCCTCGTATTATTTCAAGAAAAGAGCGTGTAGTTAACGTGGGTTGACTGTACGTCTTAGAAAGAAAAAATAGGAAATGTATGGATTAACAAATTCTTTATTGCAAAGAGATGCGTCGTTTCGGTGGAGATACTAACTCCGTTATCAAGCAAGTGATACTAAAGTTACAACACTGTGATTATATACATACGTTAAGGCATGTTTACACAAGTAAATAGGTTGATGCAGTAAATATTTTTGCAATAGATAGGAAGCCAGACAATGAGGTGGTTACTGATTGAGAGGGATTAGCGATGATTGGTCTTGATCAAGTGATGATAGGCTGATGGGATGTAATATCCTTGATCTCTCTTAATGGCGGGGCCAATTTCAAAATATGCATTGCTTCTAAAGTCTTTCTGATCTTAAATCTAGGTGATTGGTTTCAAGGATTTCAATGTTGTTCCATTGGAGTTGTGTTTTGGTTGGGCCTGGATATGGTCAGAGATGGCTGATTTTGAGTCCTTGTTTGTGACTGTTGTTTTATGTTCCTTGATTCTTTGGGGGAGAGGCCGGGACGTTTCGCCGATTTAAGAGTCGCCGTATTCACACTTCAGGGTTCCTGTTTGATGCTGTTTGGTGGTCTTCCAGTGGCTCGGAGGGTGTTCTGCATTGATTGTCCCTTTTTGAAAACTACATCATTAGCTCAACCTACTTCACCTGGTCCGACCCATTGTCTCCCAATGCTCCCCCCCCCCCCCCCCCCCCCCCATCTCCCCCATCATCACTGAGATCTACATGACTGAACTAGAAGAAACAGCCCTTTCAACTTCTCCCATAACTCCGATATGCTGGTTCTGGAAAGTCGACGATAGAGGTGTATATAATCACAGTGTTGTAACCTTCAGTATCACTTGCGTGATAACGGTGTTAGTATCTACACCGAAACGTCGCATCTCTTTGCAATAAAAAAAGTTGTTAATCCATAAATTTACTATTTTCGTCATCATACCAACTTCTAAAATGCCACTCAAAGAAACGTTTTAGAAAGTGCATTTTCCCCTTGATTGAGCGACTTCATCATACATGCAAGTCGTATGTAAGTTAAATGAGTTTTTTGGTATGGATGTCCAAGCTGGAGGTGAGCAACAACATTGAAATGGATTCGCAAAGATTATCTGAACATGTTAAATTGGTTTGAGAACTCTTTTTTAATGAAAAAAGACTTCCTTGCAAATGGTAACATTTATTTACTTTTCGGGATATCACTTTGTTTACCTTTATTGGACATTATCGTTTTGAGTTACGGATAATTAACAGGTTAAATGTGCCTTGTTTATGAGGTTATCAAATCTATTTTCAGATTTATTAACTGATAAGTGACAACGCTAATAACGTTTCTTGTTGTATTTGATTCAGGACAAAACGTGAACGCATTTGCTTGTTTTGTAATGACTGTTACCTTTAAATATTTTTCAATTTAGATCATCGATTCATATCATTTAATTAGATTATGACACGAGGATTAAGGGTCGATATGACTTTGATAACGTTTTCTTTGTGAACGTTTATGGAGAAATAATTTTAAAAGATTGCACAGTAGTGGTACCGTATTTTTATTTACTAGGATTAACGAAAGTAATCAC
Organism: Phorcus lineatus; assembly: GCA_921293015.1. NCBI lineage: Eukaryota > Metazoa > Mollusca > Gastropoda > Trochida > Trochidae > Phorcus > Phorcus lineatus. Next base: position 29,563,471 of record OV121094.1, on the reverse strand, counting down.
TTTCTAATGTCACTGTTCAAGATGATGATACTATCACCTTGTAAAATAAAACAAAAGTAATAAAGCACAAACTATGTTTGAGCTGTGGTTCTTAGCCACATAAATGTCTTCATTTTCTAACTTAAGACCAACCTTAAGACAAAACCCGAATCCTGCTAACTGTTAAATATCAAAGTTTAAAACATTACTCTTCCAACATCAAGTTTACTGCTAAAGTGACTTAAGGAATAGTTTGTTATAAAATGTACTTTATCTTTAGTAACAATCGTTTTTAGTTGTTCAATAGAACTCTTACAGATTGTTGACAATACCCTTTCGATCTTCAGTTTTTTCACATCAAATACAAGGTTTCTCATTGGTTGAGAGATCTTGCATGATAACACGATGTAATACCATACGATTCATAAACGTTAATGCAAACACTGTTGAATATTTAAAAAGGAATTGGGAAAAGTATTACATACCTGACAGCAACATTCGTGGAAATATTTCTTTTGATGAAGCAGCGACTGTTGCAATTAAGCTATTTATACATGGACACTTCCACCTCTTGGGAATATCCAGATAAAGTATGGATTGCTAACTCTCGTGCAATGGAGTCGTAGAATTGAACCACTCTTTCTAGTATTGGCCAATCAGACACGACTATTGTTCTGACGAAAGTAATATGCCAGGATCAAAGTTGTTATCCTTTAGATAGTTTTTTTACGATTAAACGTCAACGAGTACGTTTTTTATTTTTTATTTTCATGATTAATGACGGTGTTAATGCATTTTATTTATCGAAAAATGAACTATGTTTGAAATATACTTTCCGCAGGTCACTAAATGCTCCCTGAAACATGAATAAGGAGTCTGGGTGATCTTTGAAACCTTCTAGTCTTATTGTAGACTTGCTTCATAATTTAAAGAGTGCAAGTATCTGGATTATTTTAATACTGTGTCCAATATTGTTTTATATGGTTGTCCAATATTGTTTTTTGTTAAAATGGTGCGGTTTATTGATGAATAATTACGACACTTATTAGCAATAGAAAAGCTGATTTTAACAATGATTTATTTGCTATCGGTGATGTGAGAATGTTGTGGATGACTCTATGATGTCACGGTTCGTTCAACAACCTGTTTTGTTGAGGTCTTATGGGACAAGGCAGGAAGGGGTCGCTTAGATGGCGGAAAACACTTTTATATCAATTCTATAATGAATACTTCTTACTTCCGGTTCGCATGTCTGGAACAGGCGAAATTCTGAATTGCCAATGAAACAAATACCCTTGAGGTCTCCACTTCCTTTACAGGTGTATGATGGGAAAACAAAAATCCTCCCTGAAGTGGAGTTGATATCATATATTATCAATGTAGTATCTCAATAGTGATTGGCATTTTTGTGATTTATCGTTATGATTTCATAATAAAGATTTCTTAATGTTAAGAGATAATAAATCAATTCCCGATTCCTTTCAGGTGTGATAATAAAAACCTTTGTCGATGACATTTTCTTAATTGTAAATATAAGACATTAAAGGGATAAAGCCTCCAACTCAATCTCATTAATTGTTGGAAATTCATTGGAGACATTTAAAGCATATTTCATTACGAAAAAGTAATGAAAAGGAAACTTAAAGTATGTTTTACAAAACAAGTTGACAATAAGATTACATTTGATCTTTTTGTAAATAGCATGAACCGAAATAGATCAATGGTTAGATAATTTTTCTCAGAGCGTGGGACAAGCAATATTTCTAGAGATCAAGCTTTAATGATATAATTCCACTGAGATGCACAGTAACAACTAAGTATTTTACCCCATACGTATAACTCAGATGTGAATGTTAAGAGAAATTGATTGAATTAATCAATACAGACATATCAATTATGACTTGAATTGTGTGAATATATTTAATTGTAACAAAATAATAACTTGAGACAAAAATCATGTTATAAAGTTAAGATCGATATGCAAAAAGTTAAAAATGCTGCTACTAAGTTGACTGTCACACATCAAATCATATTTAATCATTTAAAAGGAAGAAACTGACTTTTGCAAATTTGATTCTCTATTCATGATTTATCTACAAAAATGAATCATTATACGATGTTAGATACATTTGCAATTCTTATGAATTCAGTCAGTTAAATTAACATTTTATATGTCAAATGGGGAAAATTATTTATTTTTGTTCACAAAAGTTAGTCATTGTAAAAGTTCATATTGCTCCAGTCTAGTTAAAACTAGATGTATTGATCCGTCAATAAAGGACTTCGGGACAGCTAGTTTTAAAGTCATAGTCTCATTTTTGTAAGGCAACTAAACTAAACCAATTATTTTCTCACGAACAAAATCTGATCACTAACACAAATATTTCCTGTCGCATTTGCAAAGATTTTCATTTTTATGCCCATTTTACAGTTTTGGATGAAGCAGCTTATTGGCGTATGCCGTTTCAGACCGATGAGGTACCGAATCAAGTGCAATCCCATCGCGAGTACGAAACACCGGAAATCTAGTCATCGCAGCGCCGATACTTATGACAGACGCATTCTTCACTGAGTTTACCACCTTTTTGTTATTACTGTATTTGAAAAAGCGTAAGCTATTAGCTATTTTCATTGGATATTCAGCTGGGAAATTTTATGTGTTCTTCGTCACGGCCTTAGCGAAATGACGTGGTAAGCACTAACGCTCGCAAAAAACATAATATTCGGGTAGGGTAGGGTAGTTTGAACTTCATTATTGAGGGCTAGAATGCCTGCAGAGTTCTGAAAATTGTTGCAAACGTCAGGGGAAAGATTTCTGTGAGTGGTGAACTATTTGTCCGGCATTTATGAAAATTTGCCTTGCAAAAATGAGACTATGACTTTAACTAGATTGATATACTGCTCGAGATTTTTAAAAAGCAGTTACTAATGATATCATCGTTTTACTTGGAAAAATGGCATTGCTACCTTTACAGCACCAAATATTAAATTTTATTCAGCTGTACAACTTATAATATTTTTGGACTTTCAAAAGGTGGTTGATAAACGTTTAAGTAATGAAAGGTTGTAGATAATTTTATTATTCCATACCATACATATATCGTGAACACCAAAAGAATTGCGAGATCTTAGACTTCTAAATTACTATGGGAATTAACAGTTAAAATGGTTGGTTTTTATGTTTCAATTGTAAATGGCGTGACTCGTTTAAAAAATTACTCTAATAACCAGAATTAACTAACAAGGGCAGATAAATGTAGATTTTACAAAATATATCACTTTTCCTATATCTTTCTGATTTGCGTTTCTCTTGGTGTCCAGTATTTTTCCTTCCTTTCAGACAACTTTTATTTGTGAAAAATCTAGGTGCCACCATTTTTTAATATGACTGTATAATTCGAGAGAACTGTACATTCTAAAATTGTTTTCTCTTTTTTTCGAGCTATTTAACCTCATTCTATAAGTTGAAAGGTTCAAATCCCTCAAACCCGATGACATTTTTATGTTCATTGAATTACCAGTTACCCATATTGGTTAGCTAGAGGAATTCAGACATGCAGGAATGTAATAATTCAATTGAAGTGATAACATGTCAAGAAAGGTTTTACTTGTCTAAGTTATCAGTTTTTAATCTAAGTTCAGTTACCGTGCAAAGCAGTATCGATGGAAAGCCTCAATGTTACCCTCTTTTGTTGCTTTGATTGTACTGATTTACATGAAGTAGCACATAAGTGATTTATAGATAAACTCATGAAGAATAACAGAATAACTGAGGTTTTCATCGTATATGAATCAAAGTCTCTAACAACAAACGCAGTTATTTTTAAGAAACTCGTTTATTAACTAAAAAGCACCTGTTCATATAAAACCAGTCAGTGTCAATGTTTAAAGCAGTCATCCAATCATATCAAGTCACGTGTTCAAGTTAGCCAATATCATTGAGAGTTATGTAATAACATGTCCATGTTAGCCAATCGTGTTGAGGGCAGTCTGGTAGGGTGAGAAGCAGGTTTCCAGTGCTGTGTTCCAGATCAAGCCTCCTGGACACGACACCACGAAGGCGTCGCCATTGGTGTCGCACTGTATGAATTTGTGAACATCCGGGTAGGCATAGTACAGCTTTCCGGCGACGGCAGACGAGGATGTGCAGGGGTTCTTGAATCCAGCACCTGGACCTCCGGTTCCTGGGCCTGTGGGAGTGGTAGGGGTAACTGGGATTTGTCCATTGGTGGTAGCATACACACATGAGGTTCTGCTCTGGTCCCAGACCAGAAGTGCTGGGCAGGTCAAGATGGTGGCCCCACCATTAGGTCCGCACTCAATGAACTTGTTGTTCATGCCGGGTACAGCCCAGTAGATGCGGCCTGCAGCGATGTTTTGTGCAGTGCAGAATTTGGACGAGGTTCCTGGATTGGTGGGAGGTTGGGTTGTGATTGTTGTCTGCGGCTGACAGGAAGTGGTTGCTTGGCTGAAGAGCATACCTGCAGGACAACGGATCATGTACATGCGGCCCTGCATGTCGCACTGCAGGAAGGAGGAGGGGTCAGAGGGGTGGGGGAAGTACACCTGTGTCTGACCCGCCTTGCAAGGGTTGTTGGGGAGGCTCCAGTTGTCTGAAACACAGATGTCGAGTTTCTTATCTATTGTTTTTCTGTGCAAGGTTATATATGGCTTGGAAGTTATACCGATAGTTTTATGAGGGGTCGGGTTGGGGAAGTACATGTGGGTCTGTTGGAAATTGTATGATGGCTTAAATGTCTGAAACACACACATCGAATTAGTTTATTTGCATTTTTGACTGCTTGTTGTCCACATGAGTTTTGTTAAAATATATCATGTTACAGTGGCTTCGGAAGAAATAACGTTGTTTGTAAGGTTTTCCTGAAATTGAGTACTCGAATGAAGATGTTAATTGAGTTACAAAATTTTTTAATCAAACGTTTTTTAATCTAACGTCCAACATAAACGAGTTAGTAACCAAATGATTTGGAGCAGTATACTAAAGAATAATTGCCTCTGTTTTACTGGTGAAGACGACATAAAGCAAAGATACGTAAGGTAGTGTGTAAAAAATTAAAAAATCCCCTTTAAATTGGATACTAAGACGAATTCGGAAAACAAAACAAAAAACGTTTTTCTTCAATGATCTCGTGGCCAATGCCGAATATTCTTCAGTGAACCACAAACTATCAAAATCATCAATTTCATTTATAACAATTAATACGTTGTTCAAGATAAATATATCCAAGCAGTAAAACAATGGATCCGTTTGGACATGGTTTAAGGCTGCATGAAGCCAACATATAGCGTCAATGATGTTTGTACGAACTACAAAATCTTTAGATTTTCATAGGTCACTATTTGAACAGTAACATATGTAATGTACTTACTGTTGCATGGTGCTAAGCGCCGAACTGAAACAGAAAACGTTTAATAAGCATCCCATGTATAAACGGCTGTTTAGCATCTCCCCCCGCATGGCTTTTGATTGCGCCAGTCTCTATCACTGGCTATAGCTACTTTAAACCTTGCTGCAAACCAGCCAAATTCGTGTTTTAAGTGCAGCGCCCTCTTCGGCGAAAAGTTCCAATTCTCATTTGATTTCTCATTGATCTATCGCGATCCGTCGCAGCAGCCTTGACGACGAGCACAGACATGTACGGGTAATGCGGCAAGACCTATCTTAGCAAGTCATTGGAGGTGGCGTAAGAAGATGGCTGGATTTTTTTAACAATTATGGTTTATAGATAACCACTGAAATCTGTGAGAGGCATTTAGTGGCTAATAAGATGTAAGAAATGAGTTGTTATTGCAACAATTGCGACAATGTGGAGATCATAACATTGTTATCAAAGGATAAATCGAAGGAGAAAAAACACCAAATGGTTTTTCATTTCTGAAGAAAATGAAAGTATGTTCCTCGCTTGATAATGCTGTTGAACTCTGCCTAGAAACATCGCATCTATCATCTTTCATGAACATCATTTTCATCATAACACTTGGACATAAACATATCAGAATATCGTCACGGAGACAAATAATCTTTTCACAAAACAAATATCAGTTGGAAGAATTATTGTTATTGTTTAAGGAAATGTTAACTTAACCTCACTATCATTGTTCCTTTTCAAACATGCAACTAGAAATCAGTCCGGGTAAAACGTATCTAGAGGCATTAGCGTATTCGTATCCACAAAACACCTATTATACCCTAGGTGATATCTGAGGGCAAATTCCTTGATTCGTTTTCAGTTGGCATGTTATATTTTCAGCCAATAGGTTATTGTTATTAAAGCATCCTGAAGCAAAATATCTCGAACCCTCGTCCTCTCATTCAGCTGTTGCCAATACCTTAATAGGAAAAACTTATCATTCGCTATCATTTTCAATAATTATATATATATATATATGAACCTCTAAATATCTCTATAAATCATACGAAATTACTGCTAATATTGCTAACTGATTCCGTCCAGAATGAGTATTTGATAATGATATGTTTATGTTACTACTTACAGCGAGGTTCGGCGGATGCCAAAACTGCAAGACACAACACTGAAACAAGAGACCACATTGTTCCAAGATCTGCCGGTGGACTGAGGAAGATGCAGATGCGCACGCACCTTATAAAGATGGCGGGGATCGAGACAAATGCGTAACCGTCTTACAAACATGGCGGGCGAGTCCGTCTCACCCAATGTTTTGCTCAAACCCTTACGTCTTTGCTTTGGTGGCATGTTATCATTCCCCTGGAAAAGCTGAGGTTAGATCAAGATAAAGGGACGCTGCCCTAAAGTTTGTTAAACAGAGGAACACATGAGAGAGCTTAGACGGTTGTTTAGGACGATGAAACGTGGTACGCTAGTCATTGTGCTGATGAGTTGAACTTCAGGAAAAGACATTAAACCTCATTTGTACACCCTGTGATAGACACATCTGCCTCATGAATTGTTTGTTGTTTGTAATGTTAGCCGGCGGACACCAAAGGGGGAGATTGCGTGGGAGATAAAACCGTTAATCTTTTTCGAATTAATTGTACCTGTACGTATGACTGATGTGGCAATAAGCTATGTCAGGGTTTCAGAACTTTTAGCAATTTTGTGGCCAATACAGAATTTAGACGGGATATAAATTGAAAATTCAAATGATTTACATAAGAGGTGCTCTTTGACACCTGTTTTTATGCATACAACATACAAACGATGCATAGCACGTTTGACAGTAGACAGGGGGAATAGCACCTTTTTACGTAAAAAATGTGATCTCACGAAAGCAACATGAATGTTACCAATTGAAAGGCAATCAATTTTAATCAAAATAAGAAGGCATCAAACTAACCTTATATGTTCATTTTAGCCATGCGAATCATTTCCTTTCCTTACATGATTAGAATGCGTTCACAACAAAATGGCCACAAGCAGGTTTTGCTTGCTACTTGATACCAACTTGGTTCCGGGGCCTCGTTCCGCTTGCGCTCCCTTTAGCCGGGAACCAGTTTGACTTGATACTTTCTTCTACTGCTACAGATAATCGTGTTGAGTAATGAAGTTAATGCATTTGGCAAGAGCATACAAGTGCTGAACAAAAGTTCTTGAGTAATGAAGTTAATGCATTTTGCATAAGCATACAGCTGCTGAACAAAAGTTCTTGAGTAATGAAGTTAATGCATTTGGCATAAGCATACAGCTGCTGAACAAAAGTTCTTGAGTAATGAAGTTAATGCATTTGGCATAAGCATACAGCTGCTGAACAAAGGTTCTTGAGTAATGAAGTTAATGCATTTGGCATAAGCATACAGCTGCTGAACAAAAGTTCTTGAGTAATGAAGTTAATGCATTTGGCATAAGCATACAGCTGCTGAACAAAGGTTCTTGAGTAATGAAGTTAATGCATCTGACAAGAGCATGCAGCTACTGAACAAAAGTTCTTGAGTAATGAAGTTAATGCATTTGGCAAGAGCATACAGCTGCTGAACAAAAGTTCTTGAGTAATGAAGTTAATGCATTTGGCAAGAGCATACAGCTGCTGAACAAAAGTTCTTGAGTAATGAAGTTAATGCATTTGGCATAAGCATACAGCTGCTGAACAAAAGTTCTTGAGTAATGAAGTTAATGCATTTGGCATAAGCATACAGCTGCTGAACAAAAGTTCTTGAGTAATGAAGTTAATGCATTTGGCATAAGCATACAGCTGCTGAACAAAAGTTCTTGAGTAATGAAGTTAATGCATTTGGCATAAGCATACAGCTGCTGAACAAAAGTTCTTGAGTAATGAAGTTAATGCATTTGGCAAGAGCATACAGCTGCTGAACAAAAGTTCTTTCACTGTTTAAGAATTCCCATGTAAAAGCATCATATTTTGAAAATTTGAATAGGTAACATTTCTTTGCAAAATACTTTACAGTCAAAAATTTTAAAGCAATTTCCTTGGGATCATTTTACACAATATAATTATGTTAGGGACAGAAGTGTGTTTTGCCAGGATTTTGGCATTCCCCAAAAGGGGCATGAGATTAAAAAAAGAATTGAGATTTTCTTATTTTCGCAATAACATATTATTTGAACATCTATGGTCATAATAGTAAACATGGGTTACCATTTTTATATATCTTGCTTTTTTAAACCAAAAAAATTGAAATGACAGTTTTGTAAGTTAATGAAGAAATTTGAGCTTTTGTATTTTGGACTCGTAGTGTTGCATAAATACCTGCCATATGTGTTCCTGTAATATTATGAGTATCAGCTGAAAGTATCTGAGAGAAATATTATTTTTCGATGAATTATGTCTGAGTTAGTAGATCTCAAGTAAACACCATTGCACTTAATTTGAAGAAATGAATTGAACTTTTGTTAAGTGTTGTATATCTATTGGGGAAAATTTGAAGAAATGTGCTACTGCCTTTTCAAACATAAAGTACATTTTGCATTTGTATTCGAGCTATAAGTGTCAAAACGTCTATTTTACCTTCTCTGCTTCACGGAAATTTCCAGAAATCAGTTTGTTTAATTTGCAACATCGCTCGGAATAAGTTATGCAATATTCTAAAACTGCACTTCTGTTTTATGGCCTTGAGGATGAAAATGTAAGTGCGTTCTGTATATGGGATTTTTTGTCATGATATTCTGTTCCATGAAACATTTTCAAAACCATTTATTTGAATGATATAGATTTCTTAGATGACATGACATATAAACGCTTGGGTTTTTGCCGAGTTTGACTGTATTCAACCGCGTTTGGCCGCGTGAGCATTTGCATATTATTTTGATTAAAGTATATATATGTATTTACTGTGTCATGTAAATCACAATAATGGTTTCTTTTGTAAAAATGTCCGGCACAAGAAAATATCATGGCTAGGCAATAAGTGAATTCTTGCGCGTTAGACTAAGTAAAGAGAGCACTGTACAACCAGCTGATTTTACGCCCTCTGATTTTTCACAGCAGCCAATCAGAATTGCTATTTCCTACAGTTATGGCAGAATGTGAAATGATTTTGTTAAAATAAAAGTCAAATTGTTAATTTTCCGCATGATTTTCTTCTAACTCTTTCTCAACCTAGGTAGATGACTTCCTTATTGTTACACAAAGATTGCCAATAACAATTTTGATTTGATTTCGCTTCATTATTATCAACAGGGAAATAAAAGACATTGTCACAATTAGTATTATGATTTTTTCACCAGGTCTGTCTGATGTCCTATTGTAGAATATGTTTAAAGGAGCATAAGCACGTTTTGTATTATAATTTTTAAGAATTATTTATTTTTATTTTCCCTAAAACCTGTTAGTTTATGCAAATTTTATTATCGTTTGAGGGTATAAACATCTCATTTATTAACCCTAATTATCCGTAGCCGTAATGGAAAAAAGTAGGTATCAACCAAAACCACTGGCGGCCAATTTTGTGTGAACACCTTTTAATCATTTGAGGTAGGGAAATGGATTCGCATAGTTAAACCGATCATAGTACTTTCCTTTAAAACTGCTTCTCTTGATTAAAAACATTGCGACGCAAAGATCCAATTGATATATAGATTGATTTTTCTCAATTTTTGGTTTGTTTTAAGTTAAAAAGGTAATTATGTGGTTATAGATTGTTACTCGTTGTTCAACATTTTTGAATTTTATTTCATGAATATTTATTTTAAAATCGATAGTTGATGAATGGTAACTGAAAGTAATAGATCGTAAACAGTTATATTTATCAAATAGTATTGATATAAAAATCTATTTTACTAATAAAGTATAAATTGAGAGTCGCGCCCCTGGAAATTGAAATGTAAACTTCATATGAGTTATGACGACTGTTGTTAGTTTATCCAACGTAAATTATCAGATAAAACCGATATTATGTATTAGTTGCTTTAGACCATTGATAATGCTGGTATCTCTCAATGTATATCAATGACATAAACTATTAATATTAAAAAGCCAATATGCAATATGCAGTATGCAATATGATATATTCTATTATAACTCCTCCGTTGAAGATACCGCCATTTAATAAATCTACAATGTTATTACACATTGTGTCATAACATCGCGTGCTGATTGACGTCACAATCTTCAAGTATGACGTCACAATGTTAGCGGCGCGACAGCAATGGTATCTCGGTGATTTTCATGCTTTTATATGATATCATTCTGCGAGTAATAAATAAAATACTATACTCAGTCCCGTTAAATAACATTTTTATGAAACTCGTGATTTGTATTAGTATCTAACACGTTTTTTTGCTCGTTAAATACCAAACCATTCACTCGTTTCATAAAAATGTTATTAAACGGAACGTCGTTTAGTATTCTCTATATAACAATGGGATGACGTCACAATCTCACAAGCGGCAGGAAGGATACATATATAGAACGTCATACTAGTGCATTTTGATGTTTTGTATTGAACTCGAAGATGTCATGGGAGTAGAGAAACAACGAGTTCGAAAAACTAGTATGACGTTTTCGAACTCGTTGTTTCTCTGCTCCCATGACATCTTCGAGTTCAATACAAAACATCAAAATGCACTAGTATGGCGTTTTATATCTATTATATACCCGATCTTAATTAATAAAACAAATCATTTTGTGATTTATACAAATGAAAGGTTGCGTAGCGATACACATTTTCACGCCATACATACTTCCGCGTTGAGGTTACCTTGACATTGGTATTGGTACGCTGATGACCGAATAACGCAATTGACCTGAATGCCACATTCCTCCGCATGACGTCAAGTATAACAAGTCCGACTTTCACATCTTACAATAACAAGAAATAGATTTAAAAAACATAATATTTTGATCAAATTCTGAATTGATTTAATATGATAAAGCATAAATCAAACAATCATCAAGCTATATTTAGTTTATAAACAATCGTGTAGCAATCAGTAACTTTCAAGGTTCAAGGTCATTTTAGCCGTCAGTCGGAGTCACTGTCGAATATAACACGTCAACGCTTTCGCTGCTGATTTTCAAGGTTCATGGAATTTGTTTGAGATGACAAGTTGAAATTGATGTTGAAAGTGCCACCGTAAATGTTGTTGTTGTTGCTGAATAACCCAGATGCCATTCCGTGAAGTGCACTATTGTTATGGGCCGTGTTTTGGGTAATCTGACTGTTTTTGAGGTGTGCGTTCAAGAGACTTTGAAACTGATTGCATGTGAGAATTGTCAACGGGAACAAGAGAATTTTCTTTAGCACCAGTAAGGATGTTTAACAAGAGCTTTTGTGCAACTCTCGCAAACTGGGAATCCCAATGACCTAAATCTATATCTATAAAAAGGTACTTCTGGAAATCCGGGAAGTCCCAAGGTTGAGAAAAAGTAGAACCGGCAGGCGTGCAATACGGATTCTCGAGTGCAATACGGAATTTGAAGACGTATTCCGTATTGCACCCTTGTATTACTATCCTAAGTTTACATGGGTATATAATAAAATGATATTCTGATAGAGTGAAGGAATGTTATATATTATTAAGTTTTGTAATAATATACTTTTAACTGTCACAATATTCTATTCTTTTCAAGTCTATATAAAGGGATTATTTTAAATGCAATGCTTTGCGCACGGTTTTCCAAGTGGAAACTAGGTGTTATAGAATGCGAATTTATTATTAAGTAGGTCTCGTAATTAAAATAACTGATACTTAAATAACCGTCACATTGCATTAACTACAGTAAATAACCTTAATAATTACGCTAACATCTTTGAAGTAGTTTTTTCATCTCCACAATTAGAATCAGGTTTGCACCGTAATGAACAATGGTTAGTTATCATAATGTCCAAAAAAACCCGCGTACATTGTATATATAGTTGTTTATCAAATTGTGTTTGTACCCTAAACTATAAACTGTCGAATTAATTGATTAGTGTGTATCTAAACATATTATGATATGTTCTGTTTGACACTTTGCCCTAATTTTGAACGATTTGAATATATAGTAATGTTCCACGAAAGGTTTTCCATTTCATAAAGGTTGTAAATCAATGTAACATCTTACATCTTAATTTTATTCAGAATAGAGTATTACCTATGTTGCTCGAAGTTGATCTGTACGAGGCTAATAGTCTACATCTACATCTACATTTCCAGGAGTGGGGCAGCAAAAAATTACGTTCGCTTATAGATGGGTATCCAGGTGGCCTCGTCTGCTCACAACCATCTTATGACGTATTCAAATTGGTTGTTACTACACTAAGCAGAATTTAATGTTATTTCGTTCATTGAAATTATGTATTTATTTCAAAACAGGTAGTGTCTCATTAACGTCATCATTCGAAATATATATATATTTAGAATTTGATATCAACAACAGGTTATAATTAGTAATGACAGTTACGTATGACAGTTATCATAAAGCAAGTATAATCATGTAAAACATCGGGTGTATTATTTTTTCATTTATATATTCTATATCTCTATAATAAAATCTTAAATGTGAAGAAAATGTTTTAGGACTTGATGCAAATTTCTAGAAAAAATACCTCTCAACACATTGTAGGATTTTTATAGAAAAATTCATTTCACGCGCACTGAGTGCCTTAGATTAGCCCATCCAGGAGATTTTATGTCCGCTTGATAACAAACTTATTCTGTCAGTTGTGGTATCGAACCTCTCCCTACTTCACAAAATGTATTAAAGTTTTGCTTAAGTCTACTGAAGATATTCAAACTTTTTTTTAATGTTCACGTCAATCACAAAGTCATTAGTACCTGTTGTGCTCAATGACAGTGACTAATAAAAAAAAAAATTCCCAGGAATGGTTCAGTCTATCGACGATATTGAAACTACACAAAACACATTATATTAGACATATCTAAAATTGTGACGTCATATTATTTGTAACGTCGACGTTTTTCCTCTATATACAAGAATACAAAATTAGATGTTAGGCATTTTATGATGAATAAAATAAAGTTAGATAGTAAGGTTAATTATACTTATGAACTATTTGGTAATATGTTATATATTTGTCTTCGCTTGTTTGACACCAATTTATTGTAACTTTTCCACAAAAATGAGTGGAGAGGTCTTTAGCACATTTACCACTGCATATAACTCATCCGTAGTTCTCACTGCAGCAATACGATACCTTCACATTTCTCTTTGTCAAGTGTACATTTAATATCATAACATTATGACGTCATACGGAAACAATGTTATTATCTTGTATACAACGTGAGAACTCATTTGTGAAATGCTAAATATGATACAATTGTAAGAATTCAAAAAACAAAATATATGTTAGGAAAAAAAAAATGCTCCTCGATGCTCCAATTCATAAATCCCACAAATGTACTAACTTCAAGTTGCTTTGTCTCTGTTGATACCAAACATCAGCATGCTATACGAAAAGGGCATTATGAAGACGCTCAAGTTCATCTTTATGAATCAAGATGAACTAAAATTCAACGGAGTTTCAACATGGGGTAAATATTGAACTATCACTTGTTGCACTGTTCAAAGCGTATCGATCAAGTCAGGTCGAGATCCCTATGTGGGTCCATGTTACACAGATTGTTTATTAACAAACAGCGGTCTATCGTCAGCACACACTCTTCCTCAATGCACGCTGTGTTATCCGGCCTGCTGATGAAAAATTCACTCTTGATGTAGCCAAATCGTACATGGAGATTGACAATACGTATCTTCATTACATCGCCATGGATAACAACAGAGAAAATAAGGTTTTCTTGTTCTTTATTGACGAATTTATTTCAAAGAAGAAATTGACTTAGAAACATTAACAATGTGCATCTTGCACTGTATGGAAATGGTCATAAACTACGATCTGTGACAATATGTGCATTCACTGCATGAAGTTTAACCAAGGTGAGGTGTTTGTAGTCATTATGAATGATCATATCTTACAATGTGTGTCTTCACTGTGTGAAGTTTCGACCGAGTGAGGTGTTTGTAGTCCATATAAATGATGATATCTTTTAAATTATGTGTCTTCACTGTGTGAAGTTTCGACCGGGTGAGGTGTTTGTAGTCCATATAAATGATGATATTTTTTAAATTATGTGTCTCCACTGTGTGAAGTTTCGACCGGGTGAGGTGTTTGTAGTCCATATAAATGATGATATCTTTTAAATTATGTGTCTTCACTGTGTGACGTGTCGACCGGATGAGGTTTTTGTAGTCCATATAAATGATGATATCTTTTAAATTATGTGTCTTCACTGTGTGAAGTTTCGACCGGGTGAGGTGTTTGTAGTCCATTTAAATGATGATATCTTTTAAATTATGTGTCTCCACTGTGTGAAGTTTCGAACGGTTGAGGTGTTTGTAGTCCATATAAATGATGATATCTTTTAAATTATGTGTCTTCACTGTGTGAAGTTTCGACCGGGTGAGGTGTTTGTAGTCCATATAAATGATGATATCTTTTAAATTATGTGTCTTCACTGTGTGAAGTTTCGAACGGTTGAGGTGTTTGTAGTCCATATAAATGATGATATCTTTTAAATTATGTGTCTTCACTGTGTGAAGTTTCGACCGGGTGAGGTGTTTGTAGTCCATTTAAATGATGATATCTTTTAAATTATGTGTCTTCACTGTGTGAAGTTTCGACCGGGTGAGGTGTTTGTAGTCCATTTAAATGATGATATTTTTTATATTATGTGTCTCCACTGTGTGAAGTTTCGACCGAATGAGGTGTTTGTAGTCCATATAAATGATGATATCTTTTAAATTATGTGTCTTCACTGTGTGAAGTTTCGACCGGGTGAGGTGTTTGTAGTCCATATAAATGATGATATCTTTTAAATTATGTGTCTTCACTGTGTGAAGTTACGACCGGATGAGGTGTTTGTAGTCCATTTGAATGATGATATCTTTTAAATTAAGTGTCTTCACTGTGTGAAGTTTCGACCGGGTGAGGTGTTTGTAGTCCATTTAAATGATGATATTTTTTATATTATGTGTCTTCACTGTGTGAAGTTTCGACCGAATGAGGTGTTTGTAGTCCATATAAATGATGATATCTTTTAAATTATGTGTCTTCACTGTGTGAAGTTTCGACCGGGTGAGGTGTTTGTAGTCCATATAAATGATGATATCTTTTATGTTATTTGTCTTCACTGTGTGAAGTTTCGACCGGTGAGGTGTTTTGCTGTTCATATAAATTGTGATCTACATGTGTCTTTACTCTGTGAACTACCGACCGGATTTTTTGTAACACATATAGATATAGATATTGCATGTGTCTTCACAAATTAATACATAAATAATAAACACAAAATTGATGAAAATTATTTGATTAATTGATTCCAGTAGCTGAACACTTTTAAACTCAATTTAGAATGACATTTCCGAATGTTATAATTGTTTTGTTATATCTAATTTATTTCGTATGTTTCAGAAAAAGCAAACTTTATTCTACCTTGTAGCCTGCACGAGAACCTTGACAGAGCATGACAACGCGACTGAATCCTGGCATAGGCATCAGTGACAATACAACCCTTTCCATGCAAGTGTCGTTTTCAATGTCTGATATCAAAAAAGAGGTTTGTGAAAATGACTTGAGCTATCATTTTTGGGAGAGATAAAGAATTCATGCAAGTATTATCCGATATCAGTGTACCAACACGAGTTAATAAAAGTAACAAATATCCATTTTACTCTTTATCAACGAGTGTTGCAATACAATCGTGTCATGTAGCATATCTGTGTAGTAAGAGTTCTGATAAAACATCCTTAATCTGAAAAAGCAGTAAGCTATCCTTGCCAATACAGGAAGAGCTCATGGAAATTAGCAGAGAAAAAGTGTGCATCTTTAAGTCTTTACCTCAATGAGCTTAAACATGTACAGGAAAATCTACATTCTGTTCACACCACATGTAATGAAAACCTGTAGCGATAAGTAGCTATTTAAAATCTCTTATAGGAAGTTATGTTAATTTTCCGTCACACGATGTCAACATTTAGAAGTAACGTAAATGTTTTACCTACAAATATACACAACTTCAACATTTGTAGATGCATGAAAATACCGATATAAAAATTGATCTGATTTTCAAGGATCTATTAACGCTGATAACTCATCAGGAGTTACATGAACATTTAAATTAAATGCATCACCTGATTTTGACCACTGCGGATTTACAGCTGTTTTGATAAAAAATTCTTTTCAAATGGGTTCCTGAGAAAGAGTGAAGGTGGGTTTCTGCTTCGGTTGTTGATTAATTAATTTCCTTGTGTTAATGTCTCGCTAATCTTTATTATTTTAATACATTTTGTTGTTAAACGGAAACTCTGTTATGGTCATGCAATCTGCATTTTTTAATTCTTCACGTTTCCTCAAATATCCCAATTTGCAGCTTCAAAGTTTGTCTAATGTTTTTTATACTTACAGGGTTCTATTAACCATGTGTGAGGAAACGTCGATAGAAACATACACAGACAGAGAGGGGAAGATCACATCATAACATCATCATTCCACTCTGACCTTATGAACAAGATGAAACGCTACAGGCTACGTCACTTGAAGAGGGTCATAAGGAATTTTTCAAATCCATCACAACTGAAAGCAACGCATCTGTTAAGATTTATGTTGGGCCTGTTCTTCTTTATTCTTCTATCGATTCTGTATATTCGGACAAAACAACAAAAATATAGAAATGAAGTATTTAAGTCTATAATTCTACAGACATTTACAGGAAGCCCACCTTTTTTGCAAGAAAGGTATGGACAAGACCAATACATACCAGACCCATATAACTCTAAATTAACTTACATTAACGCTAATTTGACAAATTCACTAAGCAAAATTAATAACAAAAGAGTCCGAGATATTTACTTAATACCAAATGGTGGCAGGAAATCGTATATTACAATAGAACTTACTGGCCGTCTCGGAAATAATTTATTCCAGTATGCATCGTTGCTTGGTATCGCCTCCCTTAACAACAAAATACCCGTTGTGAGTAAGAACGTTTCACATTTGAAGATCTTCAGGCTTTCACACACAGGGTACATTGAAACAGAAACTTGGCCAAAAGTTCTTGAAGGTAGATATGCTGCCTTTGACCCGCAGTTCCAGAGTCTACCAAGTGGAAACGTGACAATTTCCCTCTACTTGCAATCCTGGAAATACTTTCAATACATTGAGAAGCGTTTAAGGAAAGGGTTACAATTCAAAGATAAATATTTACACGAAGGTGTAAGGTTATTCAAGAGCCACACATCGAAATTCCCAAACAGGACAGTGATTGCTATACATGTTAGACGATCTGATATGTTGCTCCCTATAAATGCGGAAGCTGGATACACAGTAGCTCCCTTGTCGTACATCGTCAACGCAGTTGAACACATGAGGAACCGGTTTGGTAATCCAGTTTTTCTGATAGCCTCCGATGACATCAATTGGTGTGCCCAACACTTAACAAGCCCTGACATGGTGGTGATGAAAAGTGATGGCGACCCTTACACAGACTTCGTTGCCCTGACTCAATGTGATCATATAATCATGACAGTTGGCACCTACGGTTGGTGGGCCGCCTGGATTATCAATGGCCACACGGTCTATTATAAAGAATATCCAAGAAGGCACTCCTATCTATCCAGGTTCTTTGTTAAAAAGGATTATTTCATGCCCAACTGGATTCCGATGGGAAATTAATTCATGAAGACTTAAAAACAAATAATGTTAGTGAATAAGGCCACGATATTGGTCCTTGTTGTAATTGTTATGTGTTATGTATTATCATTTATTGTTATGTTATGTTATGATGTTTCGTATCTTTTGTTTGTTTATGTTGCCTGAAATTTTGTCAAATACAGAAGACTGTCCTTCTTAGAGTGTTTTCTAAGCAATTAGATACTTACATGTACTTCTACCAATAGGAAATTTACAGAAAAGTTATGTAATGTTGTAAATATGAGATCAAACTATTTGCAATATTACACATTCTTGTACCTTTCCGGGTCGAGTCACCTACGGGATTCGAAACCAGACCCTTCCACTCAGGCAACAACACAAGTATTGAGCGTACCAGCCGCTAACCAACTCACCCATCTTGCCTCGACAAAAATGGAGGTCCAACTTGCGGTACTTTAGCTGTTGTAACATTCTGATAGATGCGGATTTGAAAAGCTCCCATGGATGAATGCATTAGAGATATATAGCATTTATATGTTACATTCCGATAGATGTAAATTTTAAAAGCTACCATGGATGAATGTATTAGGGAAAGATACCATTTATATATTACATTCTGATAGATGTAAATTTGAAAAAGATCCCATTGATGAACGCATTAGAGAGAGATAGCATTTATTTCTTGCATTCTAATGGATGTAAATTTGAAAAAGTCCAACGGATGAATGCACTAATTAGCGATAGATAACATTTATATGTTATGAGGAAATATTTCAATACTTTTATTCCTCGTAACACGGTCTGTTTTATTCAGACTAGTTCTTTCTCAAATGTGATACTATCACCATGACAGAAGACCGAGGGTTTGTTATTGGCCTCAAGGTTCTATTAGCTTCACAAAGGCTAGTTAGAGCCTAAAAGCAATACATTGAATCGTATTAGGCTCTAAACAATGTAAACGCTAATGATGTAACGACGCTAATATCTGTATATATTTAAGAGCGCTTATTTACAACCCGTTGCACACTGCTAGTTGAATGATTGCCCACAAAGATTCATAGACTGTTGAAATCAATTATAACAATTCTTATAAAAAAATGATTTAGGCTATCACGCTGATTCTCGTAGGGAATATAATGTGCAGTTTCTGTCTTATAACTTCAAAGTATAGTATAGTTGAAATTTGTGCCATAAACATCGTGTAAGTCTTTCGTAAGTAAAATCTTATCTCCCAGCAACATCTAACTTTCATCATGATTTTTCGAGTATCTCCCGACATATTATTACGTTTCGTGTAGTAATAGGAAAAGCAACTCAACAATAAAGTGCGTCACCCCACCCAAGACTGTTCCAAATATAGTGAATCTTGAGGGTTTTACCATACATAATAAATGTATGCAAGGAAGGTGTAGGACAGGGAACTAAATTACTGTTAACATTCACATAAACATTAAAATTAGGTAAATAAAGTGTAAATTGGGACACCCATTGGGCGCACCCCACCCCATTGCTTGCGATGTAAGTTTCAGCTTTAGTATCTTGATCATTGGCTTCACCGTGTGCTTGTTTATGACATAAATCGTTTAATTCTTTTATGTATAAGGCATATATTCTAATATTTCCACAATACAGGATGAGGCAGGCCATACACCTGCTCTAGTTAACAGAACAATATACAACACAATGTGGAGTGACTATATTTCAGATTTGGTTCGTGTTTTTTCCTCCTACTACAAGATCATGCCTTTTACTAATAGAGGTTTTGTTTGATATCTTAAAGCCCTAAGTACCCGTGTCAACCATTTTCTCTCGTTTCGAATGGAGCAGGTTGCGTTTGAAAATCACCACTAATGCATCAATAGGGTTTGATTGGACGCCCTGAGAGCGCCTTTAAACTTCAAATGAAATTTATTTATTGTTGATATTTAGTTTCGAAGCTTTTAGATCGACAGCCACTTTAATAGCGACGCTTTTACATGATCACAATTCAATGAAGTCTTGCAAAGGCAGTTAAAAGGATAGTCCTATTGTGACGACGAAATTCTAGTAGACACTCCTTTTTATTCATTTATTTTATACGTACATGGATATAATACAACGCAGTTGAAACGTGTTAATGATGGTAACATCATGGTTGATTACTTGGTAAACAAAATCGCAAACTCGGTAAAAAAAATCACAACAATGAGAAGTGAAGCTACCGTCAAGTTTTTTTTACCTATAGATTTATAAACCTTCTTTTATCTAAAAAAACCCCACCCCCCATTGCTTTTGATTAGGCAACTTTCAAAATATTAATGAAAATACAATCCTGTAGCTTCTGTTCAGAGAATATTCACTGAACAGTGCACTAATCACCGTCATTCATTTGTATTTATCTCTGTCATTGCATAATTCTGGCAAGTCATCGTGTTACATGTTCAGTCGATGACCACATACTTTTTCTGCAAAGCCATTAATCTATTAGGCCTTGTTAATTAAATAACAAATTGAAAAACTATTTTATGAAACGATTGTTTCTCTGATATTGAATATCCTATTGAGTGATAACCCCTGAAGGTGAGCCCGACTCTCTTGTATGGGTAAAGGGTGGTGAACTTCGGGGATACCGTAGTTTGTCTCTACCGTTCAAGTGCTTACTTTCTCGTGGGCTCCCATGGAGGCTAAGGGTCAAGAGCGAAAGACCTTTGACATGCTTACAAATCACCTTTTAATCTAGCATCAGCTGTCACTTCACTTCTCTGCAATATCTTAACCTTCGTGCAATCAACTTAAACACTCCTTAAATCCCAATTTACAGAATCTACAAAGTTATAGCCTTGGGTCACTGCTGGTACACGTGTAATCGCTCTACCTCCTACACCTGGATAATTGAAATAACTTAATATTCAGCTCAGTCCAGGCATGAACTCGACGAAGTAAACCAACTGCCCCCCGTTCGAGTCACGTTTAGTTCAGGTTGAGGACTATACGAAATTTTTTGAGGTGAGTGTTACCTGAGATTTCACTCGCGTCACACAGGATATATTTAATTGTTTTAAATAAGTGAAATATCAATTGTAGATACCATAGTTTAGATTAACGGAATTCGTATAAATAATATGACCATTAGATTAGATTAAACATACGATATAGATTTCTTGGACGAGTATTTAGATGTTTACTATACAGAAAGATGCCGCAGATAACAACCTGTGTATTGAGATCACAAGACTTACCCCTTCAGAAGATTATAGAGAGAAAAAAAGACAATGGATGCACATATCTAAATGCATAGCGAAGACAACATCATGTATCCATTTAGTTTATATACTCTTTAAACTTTCTTATTTGAAATATTTGTATTGTTATAGGTAAAGTAAAGGCTTACACCTCTAGCAGAATGTAGATATCATAATCGAGAATGAATCCACATCCTAAATGCATTGTCAAGACCACATCATGCATTGATTTACACTGCAAAAATGGTGTTTTGATCTTAAACAAATAACCCAATGAATTATCTTAACAGTGTATAATCTTTAAAGTTTCTTATAAGAAACATTCTTATTATTAAAGGTAAAGTAAATGCTTACACCTTTAGAAGAATGTAGATATCATAACATAGAAAGCATGCACATCCTAAATGCATAGCAAAGACCAAATCATGCCTTGATTTACTATATACAATCTTTAAAGTTTCTTATTTGAAATATTCTTTTGCTAAATGTGAAACAAAAGATTACCCCTTTAGGAGAATGTAGGTATCATAATAGAGAATGGATGGGCATCCTAAATGCATAGCAAAGGTCACATCATGCTTTGATTTCCTATACTCTGCAAAAATGGTTTTGGACCTTAAACACAAACGCATGGCTTGTCCCGTTTTTAAAAACACATGAATTATTCAAACAGTGTACGAGTATACGCTTTAAAGTTTCTTATTTGAAATATTCGTATTGTTAAAGCAGAGTAAAGGTTTACCCTTTTAGAAGAATGTACAAATCATATTAGATAATAGATTCACAAGTTTCTTTTCTTGTATTATAGTTGTTAAAGATGGGGATATAACTAATGGTATACTAGCACAAGGGGTATATGATCAGCGTAAAGCGGTTTGATGCAAAGGTGTGACGTTCGGTTTTATTTAGTCAGATACCTCTGTTTGCAATGAAAGTTTCATATTTTGTTTTAGACACCGTGAAATCTTGTTACCCTTCAACATGCATTTGGATAATCTTCTGGAGGAGCTGGGGGGTTTTGGACGATATCAAATAATGCTTGCAATCACCACAGGACTCATTAAAATTGTGGCTGTTCCGTCCATGTTGATGATGGGATTTGCTGGAGTCGAACCAGACTGGTTGTGTGTGGTTGGTAACCAGACCCACAGGACCAACGAAAGTTACAAATCGTGCGAAATGAACGGAACGTGTGAAAGAATCTACACTGAAGAGATGGTGACCATTGTGTCAGAGGTTATTTTATTTGCTATTCACAATTCAATCTCCAAATCTCAAACAAATGCTTTAGCATAGAATCATATACTTTGTGTCCAATTTTATCCACAAAGATACTATAGTAATTTTCAGTACGGCCGTTCAGTCTATCTGATAGAATATGCAATTTACTTATGTATTTTTTAAGTCCCCATATTTTTTTAAGAATCATCAATAGTTACTAATTGAACATTATATAAGGTATGCTATACAGCACATCAATTATATAAGCATATCGTATATGGTTCTGGTCTATCATAATTGCCACATATGTAAGTTTCATATTCCAGTGGGATCTGGTTTGTGATCTATCATGGGTCACCAACGCCATCATATCGGTTCAAATGGCGGGAATGTTACTTGGTGGACTGGTTGCTGGCTTTTGCGCAGATGCGCATGGCCGTAAGAAAACTCTTTTTCTCGGCCTGGTCCTCTTGGTGGTAGGAAACCTGGTTGCTGCATTCTCAGTCTCTTGGGCCATGTTTACAGTTTTTCGTGGACTAATTGGCATCGGCATGGCTTTTGCTTTTGTGCCATTCTACCTGTACCAGGTAGAGTATGTTGGTAAGAGATGGCGGGTGATGATGGCTGCCCTGCCAGACTGGGCTTTTGGCATGCTTCTACAGAGTCTTCTGGCCAAGTGGATTCATGATTGGAAGAAGATGCATATAACTGTTGGCTGCATGACCCTAGCGGTTCTCACATTCTATTTGTAAGTTAGAAGTTAACTTATGATATTTTAACAAAGGCTTAGTATGATTTTCAAGAACACACACGTTGTTCTGGGTAATTCATCATCTATTAATTTCATGCCTTTTCGTCAATCTAAAATTTTGATTAAATTATAACTATATTCACAAACCTTGGTAACAAAGATAAAATACATGAAATATTCACGTTTTAGTCTTCTGCATGAGTCACTAAGATGGCTTACGGTCAAAGGTCACCTGGATCAGGCCAAGGTCGTTGTCAAGAAATTGGCAGCCATGAACCGGAAACCGGTACCAGATATGCGCATCCTTGAGGTTATAGCAGAAGAGGAGAAGAGAGAGGGAGTAAAAGCAAAGAACTATACCTACCTACATCTTTTTAAGACCAAAGACCTTGCAAAGAAAACAACCCTCACGTGTTTCTCATGGTAGGTCGTTTATATATTATAACGTTTCCTAGGTTTGAGCAAGTAAACTCTTTACTACGCCCTTTTGCTTTCAATATGCATAATATTGCTTCAAACATTCCTTGTACCTTAGAATCAGCTGAACAGCTGAAAACAATAATTTAATTACCTGCATCCCACCAAGAGCCATAATTTGATCTGACAGGTCGCGTAGCAAGTGATGGCTAATTCTCACTTCTGAAAGTCTTCGCGGCTATTTGATAATTGAGGCTATTTAACAACTGATGAGTGGTAAACTTCTTCTCATCCTTGCTGCAGTTGATAACCTTACTACTTTCATCAATATAGAATCGATTACAATAGAATATTTTGTCCTTAAACTGAAATTGGTTAACAATTCAAATTTACAATGACGATAGCTGTCTTGTGAAATCAACTCCTCACACTGTTGGACTTTTATTTATCATCCACTTCAGATATGTACGTAATACATAAACAATCTTAATGATACGTTTACAACGAATATAGGTGACCTTCACCTCACACGACAAAACCAAGAAAGGTGTTCTATTAAAAGGGATTTATGTTTATAGAACAGTTTATTCTTCGAAAGCTATCATGCATAAATCTAGTTGTCATAAACAATTTTTTTAATGATTCTTGTACCGTTAGCAAATTTTATATCTGAGATCCATATTTCACAGGTTTTCCTCCTCAATCATCTACTATGGGATATTTTTCGGCGTGAAGAACCTATCAGGAGACATCTACCTCAACATGGTTCTAATGTCCCTCACTGAACTCCCTGTCACTCCCATAGCTATAGGACTCTCTGCTCTGTGAGTAGAAAAAGTTTTTATTGATTATATTTGATTGATAGTACTATTGCCACATACCTCGTGCATTAATCAAGCTCTACTACAAACCGCTAAACTGTGTCTCACTATAGGACTCTCTAGTCTGCGAGAACAACGTGTTTTATTGATTATAGTTACATTTTGCAACTTGTTCACATGAATCAATCAATTTCTGCAAAATCTATAACGATTGTTAATTAGCGAATTGTTCTCTTACAAAACACTTACCAAGCTGCACAATCTAATTCATTGAAACAATCTCTTCACTGTATGTTTCTCTATTTCAAACCATCGGGTCTATAAACATACCTTTATTACCATGCTTCAAATAAAACAAAGGTTTTGAGACGTCCTCTGATTAGATTTTAAAATTTTGTTGTTGGAGTGGTTGAATATGGGTTTTTTAAATACCCGATTGCCTGCGCTTCAAACTGGACCTTAAATACTTACATTGTTAATAAATAATGATGCATGAGAATTAGCCGGAAGTGGGGTTGGATCGCGGGGAACGATCGAGTAATCTTGAATTGTTTTGTCACGAGCAAGAGCGAGGATCATAAACCAAATGGTAATAAATAAATAATAAATAAATAATGAGCACATCGTCCTTCAGTCCTCTATCCCTGAACATACATGAAATAGTTCCTGAGCCGAGTCTTCATTTATGTTTTATATACTCATGACTGGTTATTTAAACATGTCGTATTAATATTTCTTTATATGGACACAATGTTCGTTTCAGATTTAAGCGAAGGTGGGCATCATCTTCCTGTTACTTTCTGACATGTGTTGTGTGTTTTGGATTAGCAGTTTGTACCCGACTAGGTGAGTTGTAGAATATCCATTACCTCAAGACAAATCTAAAGGTTAAAATGTAAATACAGAGGCATTCTTGTCTGTCTGCATCAATTATTTTATGGATTCCAAAGGATTTTATAACCACGAGCCTCATATAATGTCGTCTAACATAAACTGTAAAACATGGTTGTTCATATTGCCTAAATATCATCATCATCATCATCATAATCATGTTTATTATCCATATGGTTGATGATAAGCGAGTTAATATTTTCGATACGAGCACATGTGCACATATCTGTTTTGCCGTATCTGATTGGTTGAAGTATGACCTTGACCTCTGTGAACGAGACGAGGGACTACTTTCTCCATTCATAATTTTTTTACGACGTAGCGTAAACTTCATTCACGGTTTTCAATCACGATGAGACGAGATTACAAGTCGGGAATCATAACAACAATAAACGCTTTCTTTATTCATAAATTGTCACTAAATAAACCAACGTCAACAAATATTAACTTTGTATACGTTATTTTCCAGTTTTCCTGCAAAATTTGCGGGATGTAAAATTTTCAAAAGTACGTAGCAGCTAGCCGACAATATGGCGACGTTTTCGCCTGTCAACTCTCTTGGTAAAATAGATTGTTGTTAAAATTATGGACATTATTCAGCCACTTGGAAGTTTTAATGTGTTTGTGATTCGTAAGGAATCAGGTACAATCGAACAAATTCCTCGTTATCGTTTGATATTTTTATTCAACATCACTATCGGGTCGGGTGCCGGTGTGACTGAGTGCATGTCGCCTACATCGCCTCAAGTAAAATAACGGAGAATCTAACGTCCCCTCGACCTCTCGTCAGATGACGAATAAAACCTTCGAACTTAAACACTAACGTTTCATCGATGGTGCCATATCAATATTCAAAGTTATTAAACATGTTTAGTTGAATTTCAACTCATTCTGTCATTTATCTTCAGCTGAATAACTCTTTCTAGCGGTCTTGCTTGCACGTCGATCAACACGTTAAAATGGCCGCGTCACTTCTATGCTAACTTTTATCTTTCCACAGCGATGTAACAGTTTTGCTATTTTTGAAAGCAGTGTCGATATATTACTTACATAACGTAAACGAGTAAAGTAAATGGTCATATACTTCCGTTATTTTCCCCAGTATGTTTCTCTCCATTAGACGAAGCTAGAGACTTAACTGTGCTCTAGATACTACTACATTGACCTGGTTTCTACTTCATGCGTTTCGTAAGCTAAATTCATCGTTTTCGGGGGAATTCTAACAAAACTTGAATGGATAATAAAGAATTTATTACACTCGCAAGTGTGTCATATGATATATACGAAACTCGTGTCAAATTGTTGTATTACCCGAGCGATAGCTCGTTTCGTATATATCATATGACACACTTGGTCGTGTAATAATCTCTATATATCATTTGGATTATAGCTATTATTCGTATTGTATGTTAACAGCCCCTGAAGATGATAAAGATGCTTACATCAACGGTCTTGCAATGACTGCCAAGGTGATAATAAGCCTGGCTTGGATTATTCTTATGGCGCTTGGAGTTGAACAGATTCCTACAGTAATAAGGTAAGCAAATAGAGGCTTAATAGTATTAACAGGTAACATTAACTCGAGAAAATTATGCACAAAAGGTTTGAATTACAACAGCCTGAAATGAAACCTACAGTTTCCCATTAAAACCACAAAACAAGATTTATATCCTTTGTAAAAGTATATGAACACAGTAAATGAACAACATTGATATTCATCGATTAATAAACCGGAAACGTTTTGACTACAATCGTTGTTGTTATGCACGAAATTTTATGATGTTTTTTGTCCTTTTCTTATCAGGAATATGGAATCCAATATAGAGTATATAGATTTTATTTCAGTTGCAGATATTAGATCAGTTTTGCCAAATTCTGAATTCATATCTCTGATGTATTAAATTATCTTGAACTTAAATCAAGTAATTAGGCAAATGCTACTGCCGCCAAATTACACTTCGTAATGTTTATTCTATCCTTTAAAAATGTGTTCTATCATTTTACCACATTCTTAAATTCCATTTATAATTTGGTTGATAATCGTTTTTGAATGATATTGAAAAAGGTTGAAACGGTTTTCGTTTGTCTTCCGCAGGAACTTAGGGTTTGCCACTCACAATACCAGCGCTCGTATAGGTGGTGTCCTAGCAGCACAGATTCTATCTTTGGTAATACTTTTTCTTATCATCCAAAACTGTGTTCCACAGGAGATATTGCTTGTGGAAGATCAAGCTATATCTCCTAGGAGATATCTTTTTGACAGAAGATTTTGAACAATGCCCTATTACAGTCAAGTTCATGACATCACAATTGTTTTACATCATCAAGTAATGACATCACAATGATATAACGTCATAAACATGATGACGTCACAATGCTATGACACCACTCCACTGAGAGTCTTAGAAGAGTGCAGTTTTTAGAAATACACATTTTTCACGGAATTGAAATGAAAAATGATTTTGGATGATAAATAGAATCTCACCCTCGTGTCTTCTGATATCAAATATATCAACACTTGTTGATAAAAGTAAAACATCCTCGGCAAGCCTCAGATATTTGTATCTTTTATCAACTTGTGTTGATATATTTGATATTAGAAGACACTAGGGTGAGATTCTCTATATATCTATATTGATATTGATAATGACAATGATAATGACGACGATGATGATCATGATAATGACGCCGCAGATGATGATGATGGTGATGATGATGAGGAGGAGGAGGAGGAGGATAATGATGACGAGGCACAATAGTATCAGGACGACAATGATATATGGATATACAACTTCTTTATTACACAGTGGCGACGTTTCGGTATGGATCCTTATACCGTGGCGTCGCCACTGTGTAATAAATAAGTTGTATATCCATATATCATTGTCGTCCTTATACTACCAACTTCTAGAATGCCACTGAAACAAAACAATAGGATCACATCATTAACCTATAACAAAATACCATACCTCGATATCCACAAATACCCTTGGAACCTTAAACATAAAGACACTTTGATATATCGATTCATATATAATGCATGACAATCGAACTAAAATTTATATATTCCATCATCAGATTCATCATGATCATCATCATTAAGAGCTTCAGTTATATGAAGATGACAATGTTTTATAAGTTGTGAAGATTATGGTGGTGATCGTGAGGAGGTGAAGGCGGTTGAGGATGATGTGATGATTATGATGCTGATTACGATGTTTGATGATGAATATGAGGGGGCGATGATGATGAAGATGATGATGACGACGACGATGACGATGATAGATAACGATGACGATGATGGAGGATTTATGATCATGATGATGAAGATGATGGTGACGATGATGCATGAATATAACGATGATTGATGATTTTAGATGAAGATTGGTTATGATGATGAGAATGAGGTTGTGGATGATGATGTCTGAAAATTATTTTGATTATGATGATAGATGATGATACGCATCTTTGTTTTGCAGGGAGGTAACGATGACTTGATGGCACCCTTCATAGCAATGGGAGTCCTGTCTTTCCTGACATCAGTATCTTGTCTGCTCCTGGATGAGACGAAGAACCTCCCTCTCCAGGACACAATGAAGTCGGCAGCTAGTTATAAGAAAGATGTTTTACTTGAGCAAGAAACAAATGATAAAGTTAAGAACATCAATAAACCAATATAAATATGTGACAAGATTATAGCTACTTCCTATTGCTGTAGGGGAGGGGGTATGTTATCTTTTTTATATATATTGACAATTCCCAGTGTTTGCATTTCCCTTTAAAGAAATCTTTAAGTTGTTCAAACATATGCTGTTATCTTCCTAGCTAATCACCATGGTTAGGATTCACATTTTCAAAGTTCCAAACGTTTTTGGCATATTCTTAACTTTTTATATTATAAGTTACAAAGTTTTTAAAAATTAAAAATCAAATATAATTTCTATTCTTATGTGCTCTAAATAAACTATTTTACACTGTTTTGAAATATTTTAAAATCAGCTGAAACGTAGACATCATTTGATAAGTGTGGCTGAAAAAGTTATTGTGAATAGACAAAAATGTAGATTATGATATTTGACACCGAGTATTTATAGTGAGGCAGAGCCTTTGATGTCATATTTTAGTTTTTCCAATTTCGCTGCACCTTGTAAACTGCCCTCATTCTTCACCCCCATGTTATTGATTGTTAGATAATTTACCAACCAAAGATTTTCAAAGGACCTGAAAATGTCATATTTTATAAATAAAGAAAATATTTCACTTTTTGAAATGGTTTTATTCTCACTGAATCAAAATAAATTTGAACATTTTAAATTTGAATTTATAAGTATTAACTTCTAAGTACTAGGTTAAGCTTTTTCATTCAACACTTTCGTAACACAACGTTTATGAACAGAAAAAGACAACAGTCGTGAAGAGTCATAACAATGCCTTGAATGAGAAGAGAAGAAAGAAGAACGAGGAGTATATTCCTAAATAATCAACAAGCCCCGAAGCCATATATGATTCCGAGGAGTTCTCAATTTTTATCATATTAGATATATGCTCCCCGAAATATCTGAAATTGACATTTCTGTGCTCACCAATCGGATATGGAAGCAGAAGCTGCGCCCCTTATATTATTATTTTGTCTTTTAATTGTATCCTAAATACCTCCAAGTGATTGGTTTGACAGTCCAATACCCTGGACTACATGGGACACATCACAGTTCATGGCTCCCATTACAAATTTTTGGGACTTGAACCCGGTCCATTGACATGCTAGCCCAGTGTGCTAACCACTACACCACTGTGCTCCATTTAAATGTGTTTTAGACTTACCACAGCCATTGAATCTTTACAGCGTCTGTTATTATGTTTATCTTGAGTCACTGTTGGTACCTGCCAATCGCCTTACTTCATACAGCGTGATTATGAAAATGACCTAATATTCAGCTCAGTTTAGACGTGTGCCTAACGAAGGTAACCAATAAGCTTCCCATTGTTTGAGTCACGTTCAGTTCAGTTTCAGGACACTGAGACACACTTTAGGTGAGTGTTACCTCAGATATTATTAATTATATAAAGGAAATTTTAAAATGTTTTGAATTCGTCAGTGAGAGTTGATTTGCAGATACGATTATTTTAATTAACAAAATTTGGACAAATATGGCCCATAGTCGAACAGGATACGGAAGACTTTGAAGATTTAAAATCAGAAATCCTAGAGAAAAGCTGTTTTAGTGTTCCAATACACGTCATTGGACTAAAGACTTACGGCCTAAGTAAAATGCAGAGAATAGAAATGAGAAAGTGAGTTTGGATTGAACGTGTTCTTAACAATATTTCAGTTATTGAACACCTGTATGAAAATCATCCAATAGAGACAGATCAGTGAGGAATGAACAGGATAAGGGAAAGGAAGGAAGAGAGGCTAAAGAGAGGGAAGGATAGCAGGGTTTTAAACGACTTATATTTGATCTTGCTTTTATCCGTCGACCTGTCCAGCTTTGGTACCCCTGCGGGCAGAGCTTAAGCTACAGTTGAAAATCCCTCTGTGTGAATTGATACTTGATATTTGGTTGTAGGTATCGTGTCGTGGAAAGTCTCACCATGCATTTAGATAAACTGCTGGAGGAGTTGGGAGGATTCGGACGATACCAAATAATACTTGCTTTCGTCACAGCCCTTATTAGAATTGCGATTGTCCCATCCATGTTGATGATGGGGTTTGCTGGAGTCGAACCAGACTGGTGGTGTATGGTTGATAACCAAACCCACATGACCAACGAAAGCTACAAACTATGCGAAATGAACGGAACGTGTGAAAGAATATACACTGAAGAAATGTCGACTATTGTGTCAGAGGTTAATATATGTTCATACTTAAATATTCAACACTAGAAATCTGAATTACAGATCTGAATTTTTAACTACAAACATACTGTTGTGATTTTCGTAAGCCACGCTGTCATTCTGTCACTATGATGCATGCAGTTTATGTAAATTTTGATTTAATTGACATTTTATAGAATCACCAATATTAAATAGTTGCCTCCATCCTCTTTACTCAACAGATTTATGAACATAACGAAAGAATATGAATATTCTTATTGACAGAGCAAATGAAAAATTGCATTCGATTCATTAGCAAGTGTTATGTAAAGTTCAATTTGACACGCTTTTGAATTGAATTATTTCAATATCGTGAACTATTAATTTCAGGAAATTTTTGGTTGGAGACACAACCTTGTCCCTCACCATAGATACATTCAATCGTTTAATGACGTTACATACGCAGGTATGCGCTTAGAGCATGTCCCTGAGTGATGTGGATAACGCGCTATATAAATCCTCTTATTATTATTATTATTATAAGAAAACACGTGAACTCGAGCCAGGCAATTTTGTACATATGTACAATTAACATGACACTGATTATGTTTCACCACCTGAATAATGAATGGTGATGTACATTTCGTAAGTCACAAGTCAATTATAAGACAATAATTTGCAACAATCCTGAAACCATGACATGTCTGTGTTGCATTTGAGGGGCGGGGGATAGGGGCGGAGTGATATTGGTTAAACTGAGATCCATCAATAACATTTTTTGTCCAGATGATTATTCTATTAGTAAGAATTTTGTCTGAAGAAAAAGTAAAGAATCTGTAGCGCCTGTCCAAATAAACACTCCTTAAAGGTAAATTACAAACTATATACATGACGTATAAATTACATTAATATTTTTACAGCATATACAATAATGGATATGTGATGATATAAACTAATTGGAATACGTTTCTTATAACTTCTTTGAGTGGCATTTAGAAGTTGGAAATTAGATAAGAGATGAATATATGGATGAAAACTTTATTCTGAGAAAGTAATGTCTCGACACCCAGCTTCCCGTGTCGTTGTCAACTAGCTGTGTCGAAACGTCGCGTTCTCAGAAAAAAGAAGTTCCCATCCATATATTCGTCTCTTATACGTTTCTTATAAGTTGAAAGACTTAAATCAATTATCATTTTAATCCATTGTTTGTGATAAACGATTTACTTAATCCTTGATTTGAGGTTAATCAATAATCGATATATCACATAAATTGGAATACGTTTCTTATAGGTTCAAATATTCTGATCAATCATGATTTCAATCTATTGTTTGTGGTGAGAGATTGATTTTGCAATCCTTTAGCACTGTTATTGGTGTACATAATTAGCTAACGGACATCGTTTACGTCAGCAAACTCAATCTCTTTACCCTTTTAAGAACACGACCGAGGCTTATTGAAGTTCATGGTTTATAATCTCATATAAATTAAGATTAATGTTACTTGTGTCAAAGAAAACCTATATAGGAAAGTCTAATGCCACCTGTGTGACATTCTCTCCCCACAGAGGTAGCTCCGTCATAAATTGCTCTACAACCTCTGTCTTAATCCGAAGGTTTCTCCGGCACGAAATGTAGAACGCTGATTGAATGCAATTAAAGTTAGTTGTGCAATCAGGTTCAAATTGAAATCGCCTTAGTTATTTCTGGGAGCTTTAAAAAAGCTAAATTTTATTCGAATATGCACCTTGCACTTTGAGTCGTCTTTACAGAAAACATAGCCTCATATTGCGACTGCATCATAGCATAGGCCTATGTGACAACACATATGTTTTTGCGAAACCGCATTAGTGGTGGTTTGCCGTTTTTCAAGGGAAGTAACTCCAAAGTCGAATCCAGTATGCAGAGCTATCGGTTTGTTTACGTATTCGCGCTCGCGTGGTCGGGAGGTATGTTGTCTCAAAGCTTTGACGCATTTTTTTTTTGAAAATCAATAAATAAACATGTACGTTCCGATAATTGTTAGTTTGTCAAAGAATATCGGCTTCATATTAAAAGACTGTAGTGTACGTGGACCCACTGACTTCATATGCATATCATTGTACTATAATGATGGCAAGCCCCGGGGGCCTCATTTCAAGAAATCAAACAAATGTAATTTTAATATCAAACTGGAAGTCAAAACGTGGTCAACACTAGTATAAGAGAAATACTAATGAACAGGTGCCCTTAAGTTTTATTTTTAAAAATTAATTTAAACATTTTCTTCCTGTCCTTATAAATATTTTCCCCTCAACATTTAAGAAGGAAGATCTGCATCTTTTGGACTAGGCTTGTATGAATTAGATTCTAATATTTATGTTTTAGTGTAATATTTCAAATGTGGGCCCTCTGTTGTCAATCTCCTATAAGCGACAAACTAAGAGGGCCCACATTTTAAAAACACATGAAATCATGTACTGATATTAAGTAACAGATTTTAATCTTGATGTTTTTGTGTAATATTTCAAATGTGGTCCCTCTTGTCACTCTACTATAAAGAAAAAAAATAGGCGGACCACATTTAAAAAAAGCATCAAATCATGATGTAAATAGAGAAAATATGAATTCTAAAATGTTGAGAATTTTAAATTTTTATTTTTGAATTTGAGGGGAACAAAACTGTTAAATTAATTGAATTTAAGAAAACAAGAAAGGTATTTGAGAACTTATATTAAATGATTAGTTTGATGAAATCTTACCTGCTTGATTTTATTGAGATATTTCCATCAACAATTAAAAAATCCTTAACTGCGTTTTCTTATATAATGGGGAACACTGTAATTTTGATGTTTTTGTGTAATATTTCAAATGTGGTCCCTCTTGTCATTCTACTATAAAGAAAAAAATAGGGGGACCACATTTTAAAAAAGCATCAAATCATGATGCAAATAGAGAAAATATGAATTCTAAAATGTTGAGAATTTTAAATTATTATTTTTGATTTTGAGGGGAACAAAACTGTTAAATTAATTGAATTTAAGAAAACAAGAAAGGTATTTGAGAACTTATATTAAATGATTAGTTCGAAGAAATCTTACCTGCTTGATTTTATTGAGATTTTTACATCAACAATGAAAAAATCCTTCACTGCATTTTATTATATAATGGGGAACACTGGTATTTATAAACAGCTAGGCCTAGTGCGTTTTGTTTAATATCTTAAATGTGGGCCCTCTTTTATCAGTAACCTACATGCCACAAAATTAGGGGGCCCACATTTTTAAAAACTATAAATCATGATTTTGATACAGAAAATGTGGATTCTAACATGTTAAGATATAAAAAAAATTATTTTCATATTGAGGGGAACAAAACAATTAAATCAATTGAATTTTAAGAAAACATGATAGCATGGTTTTGGATTTTATTGAGATGTTTCCATCAACACTTTAAAAAGTCCTGAACTGCATTTTCTTTTACACTGGTAGAAACAGATTCTGATGGTTTTTGTTTCATATTTGAAATGTGGGCGAACTTTTGTCTAGTCTCAATCGTAGATGGAAACCACGCTCCATCGCAGCTTTGTCCTGACCTTGTATCAAATGCATCAACCAATGAACGTACACGGATGATCCATGATCCCTGACCTGACCTTCTTTTGACCAATGAGAAAGCCCTGCTCGTTGCTATGGCTGTGTACACGATCGTCCTTCTCTCAGTCGGCCAAAAATAACTTGGATCCACATTACTTCGTAGAATAGTTCCCATGGTGTACTTATTTATTTAAATAATGTCGTACTTGATCCTCAAATACAATGTGGGGGCATTACATAATACGTTTAAAGTTATTAAGCTTCAAAAACTGTCTCGTAAGAAATGTGGTCCCCCTCGTTACGGCCTCTATAAGGAGCGAAAGAAGGGGGACCACATTTGAGATAATCTTATCTTGATGGGAAATAATCATGAAAATTATTTACACCAAAAAGGAATTCCTTAGTAATATTTTATGAAAAGATCGGCAAATTAGAATCATAGATATCGGACTTTACAGCAGGGATTCGAAACCAAATTGGTTAGCTTCTAGATGAACCGCACGAGTTATTTCCCTTGCAAAAGGGCCAACCACCACTAATGCGGTTTCGCCTATGTTTTTATGCATTCGGTTTTTTCACTGCCTGAAGCCCAAGAAACCTTAGTATTAAGACAGAGGTTGTATAGGAATTTATGACGGAGCTACCTCTGTTGGGAGAGAATGTCTTTGTGAAAAATTACTATTTAATGATAAAGTTGGACACTACTCGTGTCCAGCATAGACAGTATGAAAATGTTTGATATAACTTGTGTGGAACATAGGCTATAAAGGAATGTTTATGCTTATTGAGTCCAGCGATGAGTATGAAGATATTTTGATACTATTCATGTCCAGCTAATCTATAACAGGAATGTCCTATTCTACTAGTGTCCAACATTTAACGCAAGGATATTTTGATACTACTTGTGTCACACATATATTATACAGGAGAGTTAGATCATACTTATGTCAAGCCTACACTGTAACAGGAAATGTTGATAAAACTTGTGTTCTTGTGTCTAGCATAGACTATAAAGGACAGTTTGACGCTGGTTGTCTCCGGAATAGACTATAGAGGATGTTTGATACAGCTTATGTCCAATATACACTCAAATATACACTCTAAGGGGAACTTTGGGCAAAACTATAATGGAAATTTTGGGTAAGTCTTGTGTCCAGAATACACCTTATATGCGTCCAGAATAGACTATAAAAGAAGTGTGCCATACATGAACTATAAATGGTTGACAGTACGTGTGTCAAAACTAACTATATAGGAAGTTTGACACTACTTGTGTCAAGCATAAACTATAAAAGATAGAGGGACACTACTTGTGTCAAGCATACACTATTTAGGAAATGTTGACACTACTTGTGTCAAAGGTAAACTATAAAGGGAAATTTTACACTACTTGTATCAACTATAAACTATAAAGGAAATGTGTCAAGCATAAACTATAAAGGTAACATTGACACTACCTGTGTCCAAAACAAAAATGAGGGAAAGTATGACAATACTTATGTAATGCATAAGCTATAACAGAAATTTTGACAATACTTGTTGCAAAATAATCTTTAAAGGAAATATTGACACTACCTGTGTCAACAATAAACTATAAAGGAAAAATGTACATACTTGTGTTGAAAATAAACTATATAAAGGAAAAATTTAATATAGTTGTGTTAAAAATTAACTATTAAGGTATTATGTCAATTATAAAGTAAATTTGACATTACTTATGTAAAGCATAAACTATAACGGGTATGTTGACACTACTCGTATTGAGCATCGAGTCATATAGTGTCTAACTGAGCGCTATAAAGGATGCCTTTGATTTGTCAGTCAGTGTGCGAGTGCATGAAAATTGGTATTGTTATAATAAGTAAGATTTGGAGTAATTCGTCAAGAATATCCTTGAATTATATTTCAACAAGATTGAAATATTTGTCCTTCAAAAGTGGATGTTTGATTCACTAGCTGATTAATTAGCCGTGTTCATTAAAGTTCTGCAGCAATTAAACTGTCTTATAAATGACAATGTCTTAATTGTAATACGAGTTATTGCTTTCAGCATCATAATTACCACATTTGTTTATTTGATATTTGATATTCCAGTGGGATCTGGTTTGTGATCTGTCATGGGTTACCAACACCATTATATCGGTTCAGATGGCGGGAATGTTACTTGGTGGACTGGTCGTTGGGTACTGCGCAGATGTAATTGGACGTAAGAAAACTATTTACCTGGGCCTCATCATGTTGGTGGTTGGAAATACTGTTGCTGCATTCTCAATCTCCTGGGTGATGTTTACAGTTCTTCGTGGACTAATTGGCATCAGTATGGCCTTAACCTTTGGGCCTGTATATCTGTACCAGGTTGAGTATGTTGGTAAGAGATGGCGGGTAACGATGGCTGCTCTACCAGACTGGCCAATTGGTATGCTTCTACAGAGTCTCATAGCAAAGTGGATTCATCATTGGAAGTGGTTGCATCTTGCCTTTGGTTGCATGGCCCTTTTTGTTATTCCATCCTACTTGTAAGTTGGTAATAAACTTATCATCTATTGACAAATGAAACAAAGGCTACACATACAATTCCAAAACTATTTTAGAACACCAATGTCAGTTTTAGAATAAGCAATCTATATGTGTAAAACATGTCTTACGTTTTATTGGTTAGATAACTTCCATAAGGTCAATATATTTACATGTGTTTTGATAAACAAGTACAAAGACATAATATATTCACGTTTTAGTCTTCTGCATGAGTCAGTAAGATGGCTGACTGTCAAAGGTCATCTTGATGAGGCCAAGGTCGTTGTCATGAAATTGGCAGCCATGAACCGGAAACCAGTACCAGACATGCGAATCCTGGAGCTAATTGCAGCAGAGGAGAAAATAGAAGGAGAGAAAGCAAAGAACTACACCTATCTTGATCTCTTCAAGACTAGAGATCTTGCAAAGAAGACAACCCTCACGTGCTTTTCATGGTAAGTGTGGAGCACTGTGTTGTAGTGATTAGCGTGCAACACAGGCCAGAGTTCGAATATCGGTGGAGACACCAAACATTGTAACCTGGGTCCCAAACTGTGTCGTGTCCTTGGGTAAGGCACTTCATCCATCAGTCCATCAAGTTGTTAAATAAATACCCGAAAAAAGACGTCCGGAGTGACAATATCGCACTAAGTCTTAGTGCAAGTAGCTGCTTTGAAAGTACACTTCCATCAGGGTAATAATGTAGGTAGCGCTTTTAGCATATATTATTACGTGGAAAAAGCGCCATAAATATCCTTATCCTATTATAATTGTTGTTGTTTTTATTATTAGTAGTACTATAGTAATTAAAGAAGTATATGTAGATGTAGATGTAGACGTAGTAGTGGTAGTAGTAGCAGTAGTAGTAGTAGTAGTAGTAGTAGTAGTAGTAGGAGTAGTGGTAGTATTAGTAAAAGTAGTGGTAGTAGAAGTGGTAGTAGTAGTAGTAGTAGTAGTAGTAGTTGTAGCAGCAGTAGTAGTAGTAGCAGCAGCAGTAGCAGCAGCAGCAGCAGCAGTAGTAGTAGTAGTAGTAGTAGTAGTAGTAGTAGTAGTACTGGTTAGTAGATAGTTTGCAAATTATCAGGTCTCATGAGGTTTGAGCACGTATATTCTATTACTTGGTGAGAGTCGTTTAACTGGCTGGTTTAATGCGATCAGGGTATAAAATCTTTGCGGATGTCTAAAAAGATATCTCCTTTACGGATTTTTTGTCCTTTCACAGGTTTGCCTCTTCTATCATCTACTATGGGATATTTTTCGGCGTGAAGAACCTATCTGGGGACATCTACCTCAACATGGTTCTAATGTCCCTCACTGAACTCCCCGTCACACCGATAGCTATAGGACTCTCCGCTCTGTGAGTGATAAATGTTTAATTGATTGTACTTGATTGATAGCACTATTGCCAGCATTCTCTCCCCACAGAGGTAGCTGCGTCATATATTACTTTACAACCTCTGTCTTAATACGAACGTTTCTTGATGTAGATATGTAGAACGCTGATTGGATGCAATAAGGTTAGTTGTGCAATCAGCGACGCCGTTTGAAAAGTTACAATTCAAATCGCCAAAGTTATTACCGTAAGATTTTCAAAAGCTAAACTTTATTCGATATGCACCTTTCACTTTTAGTCTTTTTTTCAGAATGCATACGCCTCATTTTGCATAGGCCTGTGTGACAACGAAAATGCCATTCATGCATTTGGTGTTTTCATTGGCTGAAATATTGCCTGGTAGTTTAAGTTGCACTATTGCGCCGGTAGGGGAAACTGTAGGAAGCCCGAGAAACCTTCGTATTTATACAGATATTGTATTGGAGTTTATGACGTATAGTAGCTACCTTTGTTGGGAGAGAATGTATTACCACGTACTTTTAATAATTAATTGCATTAATCAAGAGCTATAACAAACCGCTAAATTGTGTCTTTTGAAATTGTACCTCGAACATTGGATTGGCAGGGGGTTTGTAACTATAACGAGTGATCCTTAGTTTATTTCCTTAGAGCGAGAGCAAGTATCAAAAATTAAAAAGGAATGCTAAGTAAAATTTGCCTAATACAATTCCAATTCTTATCTTTTTCCTTTTCTGATATTTTAATCCATTGAAATCCTTTTTTAACGGCATTTTTTCGCACTTACTTATTGTTTAATATCATTGATGTCTTTTCGTTGGATGAAACTCAACTGGCATAGCGTACGTCCCTAACCCGGAAGTTCGAATTCGGTGTTCGATTGCCGGCCGCCTCAGACGAAAGCACACACATTATCATTATTACTATCATTATTATTATTAGTGTTGTTGTTGTCGTCGTCGTCCTCATCATCTTCATTATTACTCACATTTTATCATTTCTATATAACGCAATACCTAATGCCAATTCAAGAGATGGGAGAATCAAACATGTGATGTTTATAATTGGTTATTTTCTCTAAACAACAAGAATAAAATATATTCCTTTAAAGACAAACAAAATGTTTCAGATTTAAGCGAAGATGGGCAACATCTTCCTGTTACTTTCTCACATGTGTGGCGTGTTTTGGATTAGCAGTTTGTACCCGACTAGGTGAGTTGTAGATTATCCATCGCCTAAAGACGAATGGACTATTAGGGCTGAAAATCTACTGTTGGCATGATAAAGAATACTTTCAAGATTCATTGACTTGATTAACTTTAAAAAAAAAAATTAATGTTAAAATCGTGCAACTTATTAAATTTACATGCTAATTTATAGCTCTCTCGGTGGCATTAAAGCATTGGTTATTCAAATCATATTCACTGGTCTTTTTGAAGCCCGTTAGTGTGTAGAACCCATGTTAGAAGCATTGAAAGACTTGCCGAAAATTGCCATCAGAGTTGAAAGAGAGTCAATAGATCTTCAACATTTCCAAACATTTTGTAAATATTTCTACACCAGTTGAATATATTTATCTCTATATTATATATCTCACTTATTAATAACAAAGAGTATTTGAGTCATTTGCTTTACCTTCTATTAAAAACCATTTTAAAAAACCAGTTAATCATCATTGTCTTGTGTACTAAAAATTTCAAATTCGATGTTATCAATACAGAATAAAAAATAGTTAGTAGGTGAACATTTAGTCTGAAAATATAATGATGCTGCAGGATTGTAGAGATTGTATCTTTCGGGTATATACAGTAAAATGATTTTCAGTGAAGTCAGCCTGGTGGTTATAAGAACTTATTTTGAAGGTAGTTTGTGCCAAATAATTAAAGCAGTATTTCCCACTAAAGATCTACTTACCTTAACCAAAGGTATTGTATTGCTTAGATATGTAAGGTAAAGCAGTATGCTAAAAAAAATGCTGAACACGTGTTTTATTGAATTGAAAATATCAAGCATTCCATGATATTCACATTATGGTTTGAATTCTTAAGTTGACATGGTCTTTTTCAAGAAAATCTTTCTTTTCTAATCATATATCAAGCAATGTTTTATTACTTCAAGTGAAAAAGAAGATAAAATAAAAGTTCTCATCTCAAGTAACAATATTATTTACAGATTCCGTAATTCTTAGTAATCCTAATTAAATTAGATATCAAAGATGCACATTAAGTTACAGAGAAATAATCG
This sequence comes from Phorcus lineatus, assembly GCA_921293015.1. Taxonomy (NCBI): domain Eukaryota; kingdom Metazoa; phylum Mollusca; class Gastropoda; order Trochida; family Trochidae; genus Phorcus; species Phorcus lineatus. Next base: position 29,522,569 of record OV121094.1, on the reverse strand, counting down.
ATGGCCAATGAATTATGTTCATCTCACTAGGATACACAACCGATACAACAGTTATCAAGATTATGTAAAATCTTCATCCTCATCATATTTACCGTCATCATCATCAACATTTTTGTTACTTTTATACGTTAACAGCACCTGAAAATGATAAAGACGCTTACATCAACGGTCTTGCAATGACTGCCAAGGTGACAATTAGCTTGGGTTGGATCGCTCTAGTGGCTCTTGGAGTGGAACAGATTCCTACTGTCATAAGGTGAGCAAACAGTGGCCTATACTAATGCCTTGAAGGAATAATGCCTACCGAGTTAATGAAATGCATCAATGGTTTTAAATTCAACAATCTAAAAGCAAACCATCCTCAGAAAATCATCTATGTACATTAACAAACCTACCCTTCACCCTTGATTGCTCGCGTACGCATTCTTTTGAGGTTAGCGATGAAGAGGCTATTGTGATTTCATCATTTGTTAACTTAATGGATCTTCGGAATTAGCAGAGCTAAGTGGTATGACATAGGATTTGTGTGTTTAGAGGATGTGTCAATATGTGTTAGACTGATATTGCTTTCCACGAAAGATGACCGTTTTTGAGGTGCAAAGCTCATGGATGCTGGAAATCCTTCGGTTGATTGTGAAATGTTACCTTCGTATGTGCATGGCTTCTTGAGAGTACAACAGGATTTCCCTATGATGGGAATGTTACGCACGTTTAATAATTTATCCTTTTTCAAACTTAATGAACATAGTTAATGAACAACATTTTCCCCCATAGTTTACAAAGACTACCTTTATTGGAATTAACAATTGATCAATTGATGAAGCACATTTTGATAATAGTTTTGGATACTATTCTTTAAATGTTACAACGTTCTTAATCCCATTCTTATCAAGAATATTGAACCGAATACAAAATGATTTCATTCCAATTCAGATATCAATTTTCCTTCCAAATTAAGTTTCAGTTCTAAAAAGCAGATTTTAAGCTGAACTTAAAGGTCGATGTTCGATCAGTTTTGTCTGTTTCTAAATTAATTACTTGGATTTGACATATTACCTTTACCTTTAATCAAGTAATTAAGCAAATGCTACGATTATCATTATTCAATATTTACATTCGATCATCAATTAGGAATCTATATGAAAAGTATACTCTCTGCCTTCATTTGCATTGTTTGGTTGGTCAATGATCTTAATTTTGGGAATTCTATAATGTTACATAATTGCATGTGTCTTCCACAGGAACGTAGCGTTTGCCACCCACAATACCAGCGCTCGCATAGGAGGTGTCCTTGCGGCACAGATTCTGTCATTGGTAATTATAATTGATAGTTATAATTATGAATATGAGGACGACAACGATAATGATGATAATCAGGCACACAAGAAACACCTCATGAAACTACAAAACAAATAAAAACCTAGATACATTTATCTTTCAATACCCTGGGTGCACAGACATTATGACTGTACCCATGACAGTCTAACAAAATATCAGCATCATCATCATCACTTTTGAATATGAGGATAATGATAATGATTACGATGATGAATGATAGAGGATGTATCAATTTGGTTGTCATGATGCTAATGATTGGTTTTATGATGATGTTGAGGATGATTAATAATGATGTCTTGAGATGATGATGATGATGACGACGACGACGACGACGATGATGATGATGATGGTTTTGTTTATGATGATGACAATGATCGTGGTGATGATGATGTTGATAATCGTGATGATGATAATGATGATCATGATGGGGATGATCGTGATGATGATCATGACGGGGATGATGATCGTGATGATGACCATGATCATGATACGCATCTTTGGTTTGCAGGGAGGGAACGATGACTTGAAGGCACCCTTCATAGCAATGGGAGTCCTGTCTTTCCTGATCCTATCGTCCTGTCTGCTCCTGGATGAGACGAAGAACCTCCCTCTGGAGGACACCTTGAAGTCGACTTCCGGTCCTGAGGAAAATGTTTTATTGGAGCAAGATCCTGTGAAGGACATTGTTCGATTAGAAAAATAATATTAACATCCTTCGAACGTGAAACGACCAAAACGAAACATGTTACAACCTCGAATTCTCGAATATTACTATAGTAGTACCATAAAAGAGGACGAAATTGATCAGATTCAGAATATCAAATATTTTGAATATGATGTTACATGGCTTCTTCTTGCAATACTGAAAGATAGGCGTATAATTTTCAACTGGCTGATACTCGTGTATGACTTCAGTTATGTATATAACTTGTTGTAAAGTTGTTAATGCATTTAATCATTACTGATCAGGATCCAATTTAAATCATATTTCATACGATTTAAGTTTATGTAAATATGAGTAAACTCCTTCTGAAAAAGACTTGTATGAATATTTAATCAACTTTTTTGATATTTTGATATAATAAGTTTATCAATTTATGTTTGCGACAGAATCAAGCAATAAATTATATAAAAATGAGTTTACTTTTAAGTTGTTCAATGTTTGAACTATTGCTCATTGTCCTATGATAATCAATTGTCCATTATGAGCTTTTTATGAGCTGCATAGGTTGAGCATCTCACAACTTAAAAGGTGCTTCTATTAATTAACAGATTGAGAACTCGGAATATCAAAGGTCAAGGCCGAAATATGGGTAATGACCATGTTCACGCTTTTATCAAATTATGGGACAAGAAATAGGTCTTGAGAACACAGATTCATCATTTATTTGTTAAACCCCTGGAAATTCCTTTGAAATGCTCACATTAAAGGCCCAAAGTAGAGGTCGCGAGTTTTGAAATCAGGAAAAAACAAAATTATTGTAAACATGATACACTTCAGAAATTGATAGTGCTGGTTTTTCTATTAAAATTTAAAATCGTTTTAACTATCTTCTTTATGAACAATTTCAAATGCTTATTCATCTAAATGTCTTTTCAGATTCAAAATTCAACAATTAGTAATGATAAAAAAATATTTCTCAAAACCCTTGGTTAACACAATAATAAAGGTTGAATTTATGCATGATCCTTCTCAAACATAACTTTCTTCAGAGCCTTATACGTATCTGCTTAAAATGCCATGTATCGTCATAATAAAACATAAAATAGATATATTTCGCGTAACCCTTTGTTCACACAGTATTATATATTACTGCAAACTTTTTTCAAAGTATGCCAAACAAACAAGTGATCACATGATTTCCATTCGCTTCTTTAATAGTTTCTACAAGGAAGTGATAATGAAGGAGTATTTTTATTGCCTTCGACAAACAAAAAATAAGACTTTATAACATCGTTGCTAGGCCATGGCCACTTAAGAATTCTTTCCTATCCCCGTATATTTACGCTGACAATTCTGTTCCCTGTCAAACGTGTAGCATCTATCTCTCTGTCGACTCAAGCTTACAACCAAGGAAAAGGGTGCTTCTGTATGAGAATTTTATATCAGCTGTAACTTTGTCAAAATTCTGAAAATGCAGTCGCTATATAAAATCGGTAACCATCAACTCCCCGTCCCCCTTTCAAAATTCTTCGATCCGCCGCTGCACAATTAATCCTACATGCAACCTGGTCAAATTACAAGTGAATCGCAACTTAGTTATGCTCTTCAGATTACCTTTTTTTCAAATACCACTTTTTAACGGGTTTGATTATGGGTATAGTATTTACTTAGTTTAGTTTAAACATATTTTATTCACAAGAAAAGGATTGGGGACAAGTTATCCAACTTAAAATGCCCTCTCCTAGTATGTACAAATTTGATTTACATAGTACATAGTGAACACAGACAGCAGACAGTGAACAAGAGTAGAGTAAGAGTATTAGGAAGAACAAATATTATTGACAATTATCTGATTCAAAGAAATCTATTTGTTTCATTGATGTAAGTTTGTACAAACATAAATAGAGTTTTGTTTTGACTTATTGATAGGTCTGCACTTCCCTCAAGCAAAAGTTTAAGATCTATTGTAAATCCGGTAAAGCGCCGTAATGAAAACATAAGTTTTTCTCTCTGTTTGCTATACAATGTACATTGCAACAAATAATGATATACATTCTCAACATAATAACCGCAAGAACAACTAGCAATTGTTGAAATTCCAACTTTGTACAGATCATAATTCAATGTACTCACAGCATATCTTAATTTTGTATGGATGATATTCAATTTCCTTTTGCCAAATGAATAGTATTGTGGGGCATGGACATGTCTATTACCAAAACCATTTTTAAATGTTGAGACTGTATTTGACTGCCGATGATTGGTTGGAAGAACATTCCAGGAACTAATTGTTGATGGAAAGTAAGAATTTTTTGAATGTTTGAGTCTTGCGTACGGAGAAGATATATTTTGAGAGTTACGTAGATTATAGTCACATTTAGAGCCGACATAGTTAGGAATTAGATCGACAAGGTATTGTGGAGCGAATCCATTTTGAATCTTATACATCAATGTTAGCTTTCTTTTCCTTCGACGTTCTTGTAATGTTTCCCAACCAGTTTCAAAGTACAGGAATTTACGTGATGTTTGCCTTGGTAGGCCAGTTACTATTCTTGCAGCTTGCAACTGAATCTGTTCTAACTTGTTTATTAGTTCTTGATTACACCCGTCCCAAACTTCGCTTGCGTATTCAAGATGTGATCTTATAAACATCATATAAATTCTGTTAAGTGTTTCTCTACATAACACATATTTCAAAAGTCGCAGTGAGGATACCATTTTTGAAACACGTTTTAAAATATCTTCAATATGATCCGCCCATTTGCCATTACTAGATAGTGTTACTCCTAAATGTTTATGTGTCTCTACCATTTTTACTTCCACCCCATCAAAAAACAACTTAGGTTTGTTGATATGCTTTTGTGTGGAGAATAAAACAGCTTCAGTCTTATCCGGATTGTACTTAATTAGCCATTTTTTACCCCATAAATAGTATTTACTTATAGTGTCAAAGCACATTACGCTTTGCCAGATCCAGGGGGGAAGGGGTTGGGGGAGGGAAATGTGGTTCAAGTTTGGTAAATGTTCATAGTCGTTATTCTCATACATGGTAAAACTATACAAGAAAAGTGAAAGGCATGGAACTTAAATTCAGTTGATTATGTGAACACACATTTTTTCATCAAAATAATCTTTTCAATAGTTGTACTTGTGACACCCATAGAGCGCACCCCTCCCAATCGATGTAATAAAATCAAAAGTCAAAGAGTTTATAAATCGTTCAATCTAGCTTTGGTGTTCAAAGCTACGCTCAGTGTCTTGATTTCACGGCACTGCCGAGTCGATACGCTTACATTCCAAGCAGCGTATCAGTCCGAGTCAATAACGATGAGTTATGTTTCTATTGCGAGCGCAATGTCGCTTTAAGTAAACACTGCAGGGTTTTAGAGTGATTGATTTGTTATCATCTTTAGTGATAGTTTAATGGATATAAATTGAATACCATTGTTGATTTTGTATGTTATATAAAACATTGTGTAATCGACAAATATGCATTTGTTTCAATTACAGGTGATGAAAATAATTCTAATAAAGCTAACAGTGAAGGCATTGGGATGGTTGAACCATACATTGTCATAGAACGTTAATTTTTAACAAACTTGCATAAAATTACAAGAAATAAATGCATTAACTCTAACGCTGAAAGCTGCATTTCTTGATCTGACCACGGCCATATGTTTCAGCCAATAATAATCTAGGCTGGAGAGACATCAGCAACCTTTGAACTGACATAAAAACATCACATCACACCATGATCAGATCAAGAAACGCAGCGAGGTACGTGGGACAAGGAAATCGACAGCCAATGAACTATGTTCGTCTGACTAGAATGAATATCCGATAAAAGATTTTATTAAGATTATGTTAAATCTTTAATCTTCATCATCAGTATCATCATCATTATAATCCTTATCAGCATAATCATCATCATAAACTTTTTTTTAAATGGGATTGTTATTCTTTTACACCACCTGACGATGATAAAGACGCTTACATCAACGGTCTAGCAATGACTGTCAAGATGACAATTAGTTCTGGTTGGGTCGCTGTAATGGCGCTTGGAGTGGAACAGATTCCTACAGTTATAAGGTAAGCAAACAGTGAAGTCTAGTAACTCCTACAAGGAAAAATGCCTACAGAGTAAAACTAAGTAATGCACCAATGGTTTTAAATTTACCTGTCTTAAAGTAAACCATCCTAAGAAAACCATACATGTAAAAAAAACCATCATACTCAAAACCACTCAAACACTCAAACACTCCCGTCCCTTGCATGTACATATGCACCATCTGTTTTCATTTATATTACGGCGTTGGTATATTTCTTTTGGTTTTTAAATTCGATAATGTAAAATACTCTGTCTTCCCCAGGAACTTAGCGTTTGCCACATATAATACCAGCGCTCGCATAGGAGGTGTCCTGGCGGCACAGATTCTGTCGTTGGTAATTAAAATTTATAGTGATTATGATGTTAATAATGATGACGTTGACGATGACAAAGACGACGACGACGATGATAATGATGATGACAGTAAGTGCATGACAGTCCCAAAAAATATCGTCATCATCAACTGACTATGATCATAATGATGATGATTTACAATTGATAATGATGATGATATTGATGATGATGATGACAACGAGGATTAATTATGATAACGATGATGAAGGATAGTGGATGTATAATTATCATTGGTGAATTATGATGATGAAGTGGATGATGGATAAAGATGTGTGATGATGCTATTGATTATTATTATTATAGTCGATGATGAGTATCATAATGATGATCTTGATGATGACCACGATCGTGATACGTGTCTCTGGTTTGCAGGGAGGGAACGATGACTTGATGGCACCCTTCATAGCAATGGGAGTCCTGTCATTTCTGGTCGTAGTTTCCTGTCTGCTCTTGGATGAGACGAAGAACCTCCCTCTGGAGGACACCATTAAGTCGACTTCCGGTCCTGAGGAAAATGTTTTATTGGAGCATGACACAGGGGATCCTGTTAAGGACATTGATCGACCAATGTGATAATAGTACTTTTAGAATGCTTTGAATGGGAAACTTAAACCTCAAATACTCGAATTTGACTAAAGTATTACCTTACTTCAAGAGGATTTAGTTCATCAAATCTTTTGACTCTTTTTTACTTCTAAAATTACAATACTGTAAAATAGGCGTCTAAAGTCCAACTGGCTGATACTCGTGTATGATTTCAGTGATGTAAATACCTTTTCATTTGATAATAAATCAAAACATTACTGATTAATTGTGTGAAAATAACCTCAGTTATATCATACAAGAAAGAACAAGTATACTAGTATGTATATCAAATCAACTATTTGTATAAGTATGATATTAGTTTTTCATGAATCATAGAAATTTGTGTGATGCGACAGAATCAAGCAATAAAGAATTAAAATAAAGAACATTTAGTTTTAAGTTGATCAATGTTTTCACTAAAGCCTTCTATTGACTTCGCATAATCACTTGTCCATTATAAAATTCCATCCTTTCAAATCCAACTTTTAGATTTCACAAAATGAAAATGCGTTTTTTTGATATTTTTACACTTCTTATTCCGTTCCTATAATTGATTGTTCAGTTTAGTAGACATGTACAGTTCAAGTTTAAGTTGTTTTAGTTTAAACATATTTTATTCATGAAGAAAAGGAAGAGGAACAAGTTCTCCAACTTAGAATACCTTCTCCTTGGAATGTACATGGATGATTTAGAATTTTTACAGAGATGACAGAGCATGAACAAGAAGACAGATAAGAAATTATAGAACAACAAAGAATACAATTGATATGTTACAAGAATCTTTTTGTCTCACTAATGAAGGATTGTACTGACTTAAATACATTTATATTTTGACAAGGTGATAAGTCAGCACTTCCTTCCAACAAAAGTTTATGGTTAATTGGTATATCTGTTAATGTACATATGCGCTCTACTGATAACGTTAAGTTTAATCTTTGTTGACTGTACATTGGGCAATCAAAAAAATAGTGATAAAAATTCTCAAAAGGATGTCCAAATGAACATGGGGGTACATTTTATTCCAACTTTATATAAATCAAAGTTTAAGAAACTGACTGCATAACGCATCTTGGTATGGATAATATTAAGGTTTCTTTTACCAAATGAAAAGTATGCGGGCGCACATGCATTGTTATTTGTAATATGTGATTTAGGTCGTCATGCCAATTAAATGATTGATAGCTGGAATTAAAAGGAAAAGTAAGTGCCTTTCTTAAACCTACAGTCAATAATTGATATGTAAACAAAGAAAATTACCTAATGAATTAACCAACAAAGCATTGAAAAATTTCTGTAATTACATTTAAAGCAACGTCATCTCATGGAATTACATTAAGTTACTGAAAAAGCATAATTATGAGAGCAGGTTGAAGAAATCCTAAATTAGACATATGATACGTCAATCGACTTATATCAGCCCGACATAGGTAGAAAAGCATACTTAGATTGACGTTTAGTGAACATTTTGGTCAAATGATTAGTGTACGCCTTTTTTGGCAGTATTAGGGAGAATTTGACCAATCAAACAAGCAATTATTACTTTGCCGACTTTATATATTTATAACGTAAAACCCAGCACATTTTTATTTAAAGAAAATCGAAAACGCCACGATCTGTGAACAGAATGTCAAAACGCAAAATATAACACAAAAACGACTCTAAACTTCCCAAAACTGCAAAAATGGCGTTACAAATATAGACTCGTCTTCACATGAGCAACACGTGGAGGCTGAGAATAAATAGTGCTATCATTTTTGCCGAGTTTTGACGTCATCACGCTGTTTCAAAGCAGAATCTTATTGTAAACATGACGTCAAAACGCGTCAGAAATATATATTACATATGATAATACACCCTCCCCAATACTGAAACGCTATAGGACAGACAAGTTGCCAAAATACTCGCCTTTGACAGAAGTGCCTGCGATTGATTGTATTGAAAAAATCAGTATTATAAGCAAAACTGACTGATCAAAACCGAAAAAAGCAAGACTTGATTCATAAATAGATAAACAGTTTGCTATTGTCTGTTTCAACTCGTGTATTGATTGGATGTTTCGTCTAGAGTTTTGGCAAAAGTGAGTATATTAACGAGGTTATATAAACAAAATATTGGCGGTAAGTTATCTCAGATGACATTGTATATGATTTGAGATATAAGCCACGAATTGGGTGAGGCCGTGATTAAGAGTCATTTCAAAATGATAAAATGGAGCTTGTCCGTTCTATACGGAAGGGGTATAAAAATATTTGTTTTATGTACGATTAGATCTTTCCTATTAGATATATTTAATTTCCTGTGCGCTGACGTAACTCTTGGCGTCACAGAGACATACAAACTTTAAACAATATTGTATGAATTTCATAGCAGGACAAGATAAAAGCTAAGGACATCTTGGCCGAAAATCTGGACAATGACACCGGTCATAAGTTTCGACCTTCGAACATGCAGATGTTTTCTAAACTCACTTAATTAATGTCTTTTTTGTGAAAAACTAATTATCAATTCATAAACCTATATTTTATCAATCATATTTATGACTATCAAAAAGAACAAAGTGATAGAAGCCCATTCAAGCTAGGATGTCATGTAATCAAACTCATTTTACTAGTGTTCACCCTTCACTTTTTCCTCTCATAACATATAACTGTAGATGAAACAGTTATTAGATAATTTAGATGCAGAAAGTTTTTAGATCTTTTTTCTCCAGTTAGCAGCCCTGTTTGTCAACACAATATAAAAGAGTGAATTAATGCATGCTACCATGATATAAATCCTTTGTTACTTCTCAAACATACACCTTATTTCAAAGTATGGCAAACAAACAAGTGATCACATGATTTCCACTCAAATATTATTGACTCGCTTCTTTTAAAAGTTTCAACAAGGAAGTTAACATGAGCAAACTAACACTTTATTACTTCGTTGCTGAGCCTAGGGTGTGGTCACTTAAGAACTCTTTCCTATACCCGTATATTTACGCTGACAATACTGTTCTCTGTCGAACATGTAGCATCTTTCTCTCTGTCGACTCAAGCTTACAACCAAGGTAAGAGTGCTTCTGTTTGATAATGTTAAATCATCTGTAACTTTGTCAAATTTCTGAAAATGTAAAACGGCAGAGTATTAACAGTTTGACAGCAGTGGCGTATCCAGAGGGGGAATGGGGAGGGGGGAGGGAGGGGTGTGTCATTTCCCTTTCTTGAAATATGTGAAAAATCGACAATAAAAATCGGTGACCTCCAAACGTTAAGTTGTTAACTAATTTTCCGGTGCATATTGTACATATTGTAACCTATACATGTAATATTTGGCGCCAATAAAAATATTTGAAAATCCCCTTGAATAGTTGTTATTTTTTCAAAGGTTATCTTTTCTAAAATGGTACTTGTGACACACAAAGGACGCACCCCTCCCAAACGAAAATTCTGTACCCGCTTTTGGTACATGAATGTTACATGAAACGGATAGATGCATGAACTTGGATAATGGGTGACTCCCGACATGAATATTTTGGTTATATGATTCATGCTGTCACTTCAGCTACGATATTTTGTTCAAAATATATCCCTCTTCTCCCCAAGCAGTAGCTATGGGCGCATGGTAATCTACGTCTTACTACATATATGATGGATTGGTCAAGTAAAGGTACTGATTTGAGTAATTGAGTTACTTAAATTGCGTATGGGAGAAAACATAATTTATCTTGTTACAGAGTTGATAAATAAGGAAATAAAAAAGTTATAATTCAACTATTCTATGCCTTTTGCAACAACTTTTAATAATCCTTTAGCTTAAAAAACTGTCCTATGTTGCTACCGATGACCTTTCTTATTTAAGGAAATGGCCACCAAGAATATATCTGAATCTGTTTGCACTAAGAACCCACTGAAATTCAAACCTACTTTTGGATATTACGACGTAGATTTCCATCAATCAAGTGTAAATAAGCCCCCTCCCCCCCCCCCCCCCCACAAATACACACACACCCCCCCCCCCCCCCCCCCACCCCCACCACACACACACACTGATATCTACTGTTCCAGTTGCTTCGATACTACAAAATAAGTAATATTTTATACTTTCGATAACTTTCCTCAAACACTTCAAATACCTCTGTTCTATTACGAGCTATTCGGAAGTTTCAGCCAGCGGTAATAAACTTGAAGGTGCGTATAGGTATTTATGACGGAGCTACCTCTGTGGGACGAAAAGGTGCTACTGTGAACTGTTAGGGGATTAAATAAATCCAGCTGCCATGTCATCTTTTTTGTATACTTTTCAGCTTATAAATAATGGATTTTACTTGCTGTTCAGTCATTGTACCTTTTACAATTTTCTGTTGCAGATGTTCACAACATTTATTAATTTTCACTTTAAAGAGTCATTTAAAGTGATTATCTTATAGCTATTAACACTTTGAACTACAATCCAACGTTTTAGGGGCTCCCAGAGAAATGTATCTTAAAGTTCATATTACGTTTAAGTTCACCTAATTCTTTATCCCACCATGAAGCCGCATATCGTTTAGAACATGCTTTTGTTTGGTCTGTATGTTTACCTAGCAAAGTTGCATGTGCAAAGAAAATGCTAATAATCATAAGAATGAATATTTGAAGGCGCAATATCATATCTTAGTTTCAAATGGTAAGTTTGATTATATATTCAATGAGTTTTGAATCAAAAGTGATCAAAATTACTTACGCGTTTATCAATACATTAAATGCGCTAAGCTTCGCTGCTAAGATTGTGACTAGAGAAGGTTTTAGTTCAAGAAAGGCATCGAGGTACGTGGGACAAGTTTCGAGCTGATTTCAATGAGATTACTAACGCATGATGTCATTTCAGAATGAGGACCAAAGGACTCTTCCTGCTGCTACTCCTCCTGCTGGGGGACTCTTTGTGCACGTATGTCCCCTGTCCTCCCTGTGAGTGCTATCTGAGAGAGGGGGAACTCTACGCAACATGCTCAGGGAGACATTTGAAAGACGTCCCGGACACAATCCCACGCAGCGTGAACCATATGCTTGTCAATGAAAATCAGATTCATGTAGAAAACTATACATTTAAAAGATTCAAAGATCTTATCAGTCTTAATTTATCTTCAAATGGGATTACTATGCTTGGAATTGATGCATTCGTTTACAACAAAAAGCTTAAAACTTTGAATCTTAAAAATAATATGTTAAAAAATGAAAGCTTCCCGAAAGGTGTGTTTCGGTCCCAAAAAGCTCTGACGTCTCTGGATATTGCCAACAACACGATATCTGAATACCCTGACTCTGCACTCAGTGACCTTGCCTCACTCTCAAGCCTCGTTGTGGACGGACTACCAATTGCTGACTTCCAGAGGGGTTTTACAAACTTGAAGGTCAGAAATCTGACAATGTCTGGAAATAGTGGTCGTTGTCAAACTACACACTTGACAAATAAAACCTTTATCTATCTGGAGCACTTATTTTACTTGGATGTGAGTCAATGTTATATACGCAAAATTGATGCGGGAGCGTTCCTCCCATTACGACGTATCGACACAATTGAAATGTCCGATAACAAATATCTTGGTTATGACGTCTTTGGACAGTCGATGTTTGGACTAAGAGACTCTTCCATTCGGATACTGAAGGCAAACAGAATTGTGTCAGAGTATTCCCTTGGACAAATTCTCAAGAAACATCATGTGAAATACTTCCCTGACACAAACATAACGGAATTTAGCTTTGACTTTAACAGACTGGAAATCGTCGAATCAAACATTACCAACTATTTCTCAAAACTCGAGACTCTCTCTATCAAAGGAAACAGGTTTGTTTTTGGTGCGTATCTATTTGAATGTGATAGATTAACCAATCTCAAAGTTCTAAATGCTAGCAACCAATATGACAGTTCTGTAATAGGTATGTTTCGAAAGTACGTATTTAATACCAGGGAGACAAGAAGCATGTTGGCAAAGAGGTATGGCCGAGCAAATATCCGAGGTAGCCTACCTCAATTCAGTCATTTTGAAAGTGATTCAGAGCCAATAAGTCACACAGGTGAACGAAGAAAAATTCGGGAAGCACACACATCAGAATTTGTAAAAGAGTATGAAATGCTTGGCAATAAAAATAAACTCAGCCGTGTAGATTTACAAACAAAATTTACAATACCATTCCCAAAACATTTGCAAACTATTAACATATCCAACAGCCATTTAGAATATAACCTCCCCGTTATAGTAGTTCACGATAATACCGTAAAAGCAATAAATGCGTCAGGCAACCTATTTACAAAATGGATTGGTCCTATTACAAGTGTCACAGGACACCTTCAGCTAGAGCACCTTGACCTGTCAAACAACTTCTGTAAGACCATCAATTCCACATTCTTTAATTCAACAACACATCTCCGTACACTTAACATCAGTAACAATTACCTGTCTGAAGATTTATCAAAGGATGTAGAAGGGTTAATATTCAAACAGTTAAAGCAGTTGAGGACTCTGAGGATTTCCCACAACATTCTGCAAGACCTCCCACAGGCTCTTTTCAGTGACCTGTCACTGTTGGAAAACCTCGATCTGAGCTGGAACAGTCTTTCCTCCTGGACTGTGGCCATCGGTCACATGGTCCATCTGAAGCACCTGGACATCTCCTCCAACAGGTTCCTCGAAATACCACAATCGCTAAGAGCTGATATTGACAACATCACAAAAAAACAACAGTCACTTCGTATCTCTATCAAAGGAAACTCACTGAGATGTGACTGTCAAACTTTGAACTCTCTGCAGTGGATGTTGGACAGCAAAGTAACATTCCCAGAACTGAATGTGACAAAATGTGTGCAGGAAGACATGTCAAGTGTTCATTTAGGAGACCTACAGGAGTTGGTTAGAAAGCTACAGTTGCATTGTAGAACCACTGCTTCCCTTGTGGTCGGGCTGTCTCTAGGAGTTTTCGTCTGTCTGCTGCTCTCTGTTGCTGGTGTGCTGTACCGGTATCGGTGGAAGCTGAGGTACCTGTACTACACCACGAGGAGAAGGCACAGGGGGTACCAGAGACTGGACCAAGAGGAGGACAACTTCACATACGATGCGTTCATTTCCTACTCCGACGAAGACAGGAGCTTTGTTATTGATGACATGCAGTTATTCCTGGAGGAAAGATTTGGACTCAAACTCTGCATTCACCATCGAGACTTCATGGTTGGCCAAGCAATAACAGATAACATCATCAACGCGATCCAGACAAGCCGCAGAACGGTTGTTGTTCTGTCTCCAAACTTTGTGAAGAGCTCCTGGTGTCTGTATGAGGTACACATGGCTCGCCTGGAGGGTGTGTACACTGGACGGGACGTAATGTGTGTGGTGTGGTACAAAGATCCACCCAGCACCCGGGACCTTTCCTCGGACCTGCTGGAGGAGCTGGCTACAGGAACCTACCTCAAGTACAACGATGAGGAGCAAGAGATGTTCTGGCAGAGTCTCAGAGATGCTTTGACTGGGACAAGAGACTAACTGCTCGTGCAATTGATAAAATGTAGATTTGTTTTTCCACCAAACCAATTACGTTTTTATTCAGACTAGATTTTCCTCTTCACAATTAAATCATTTAGATTTTTCAGTATAAGCCTATTCCAAATATATACCCATGTTATATGTTTACTGCACCAACTTAAGCTTAATGTTAAAAACTAAGGATTTCCCTCTATTCTTGAATTATTTAAAGACCAAATTTGCCCATCCTGCTAAGTCAGCGATTATTATGAATCCGCTCTCACTCCTTCCTAATACCCTGTTCTCTTTCAAGCCAAAACCCTCGTATCGCTAGCTATCTAATCAGCAAATGAGATGACTCGCATTCAGACCCAACGGCACCACCCGGATGGAAAATTCGAGTTTTGGCTTGAAAGATATCAGGACATTAGGAAGGAGTGAGAGCAGAGTCAGTAGCTTCAAGCTCCTTAATTAACGACATTTCATTGGCTGAAAAAAAACAGGTGAGCATAGCCACGAATATCAAGCCCGATGTTAGCCCGAAAGAGATCAGGATATTAGGAAGAAGCGAGAGCGGATTCATATACGCTGATTTAGCAGGATGTAATCTGACACCTACCATGATGCCTTGGCATGATATAAGCTAGGTATAATTTTAGGATGCCGGATATTCTACGGTCGTTCCTGTACATATTCTCCTTTGCACTCTCAGTTAACTCTGTAATTAGTATGTGGATACTTAGAAATGAATAAATTGTGACCCTGGGTATTGTATGGACATAAGAATACAAAACTATTTCTATTTAAGCAACTCATACACAATAAAAATCTTTAAAGATTTGACTTTTGATATCAGTGTCATTTGCACGTGACAGTGCATACAATAACAACGAGTTGATTATTAAATTAGAAAATAATTGTGATGAAGCGATCAGAAGCTAAATTTATTTAACTCAGAGCTTAAGTAGCGAACACTTTATTTGGAGCCCGCATCTTGAAGCTGGAAGAGAAATTAATTTTTTTTAATCTTCTGTCTGATTTCGGGATTTAATCTTTCTTTTCCATTTTCAACTGTTAAATGTATTTTAAGTACCAAAAATAATAACCAACTCTGTGCTCAAAATTATGGATTATCTCGTGAGTTATTGATAATGTTTATCATTATATTTACCTCAGGACATAAAACATATGTAATTCCTCGCAAATCGTTGATAATTGTCATATTGAGGCCAAAGTTTACGATGACATACTTTACATATGTATTTCGTGAAGTGTATTGATTACAAACGGTTTGAAAGCTACAAGTACAACCGTATTGAATGTTGAAACCCTTGGTTTTAACTGTCATTTTATTCTACTCACTTGACAAAGAAAAAAGAGCACCCATCTACCAAATTTTCCAGTAGGCATTGTGAAATTTGTATTACATATAACAATGGTAGAACATACATGTGTTTTTATTTCATTTGCCGTCATCGGTTCTGTAACAATGCTTAATTAATACATTTTTTGTTCTTCAAATGACGTCAGAGTGAAACAGGAATGGAAGCGTACGTAAAAGACATTTATTATCCTGCCTGTCCGTCTAATAACTTTTTATTCATCAATTGATGCAGTTTCAGATATGAAAACGAACATTCTGCATTATTTTTTTAAATTTTTAACAAATGCGTGTATATGATTTGCTAAATGTTCTTAGATTATTTAGGAAATATAATTATTTTTATTGTTTCATAGTACAAAAATAGACATATATATATATATAACAGACAGACAGACATTTAATTCACTGGCCAATAATACAATCATAAGCAGGTAGATATAGCATGAGCTTCATAGAAAAACATTAGAATTTCTTATTTTCCTAACTGGGTATAAAAATAGGCATAAACGGTTAATAACAGCTTTATCTTTTGATGACATAAGATTTACAAAAGTAAATTGTGAAATTCGATGTCGATTGCCATTAGGGCTTTATCAGCTTGAGTAGCCAGAGTAGTTTGAGCTTTAGTCCAAACTAATCTAAGAGTGAACACTATACTCAAGTATCTATAACAAGAAACCACCTCTAGCTTTTGCTCATGAAGAAACCATTTTTCATAGTGTCTAATTGTTCCACTAAATCTGAAAACAATAACTTTAGTCTTTTCAATATAAACCAGTAAGTTGACAAAACTTTTCCAGACCAAAAGTTTTTTCTGTAACTGAATAGCACTATCTGCAACCGAGGAAACATCATCTGCAAACATTAGGCTGTATAAATTATCAACATCAGGAGGGATAAAGATACCACGACCAACAAAATGGTCAATATTTTTAATAAGCTAATTAAAAAAAAACAATAAACAACTGAGGATTAAGGACACAACCCTGCCTGGTTCCTATACTACAAACGGGAAGACCATCATATGTTCTGATACAATCTGATAACCTACCAAATAGTGGTGTAACGATTCATCGATAGTATCGATGTTTGCATCGTCTTCTATGCGATACGAGTGTATTGATTCAAAACCCTTTTAGACAATATATCAGGATATCTATATCGTGAGAGTCCATGATATATCAAGCTATCGCCAATTGAGACAATATATCCCGATATTACTTACTAAATAAGTTTTGAGCAAATAAGCTGACAAAGTAAAGTATTTATTCTATTAACTTTGATTAGACAAACACAAAATATATTGTATTTTCTGTTACTTTACAAGCAATTTCACAGTCTCTGAATATGTGACTGTGTTTGTGACAGGTTGGAAGCTAGGAATAAGATCACTTATTGTGCTATCTACTCTGCTTTCTAAAATTGTAGAGCATCGGGATACGTATTGTATCGCAACCATGGTATCGTGATGATAATCGTCTCGCAGGTTCCTTTGCAATACTTCCATGATATATCGTCTCACCTCATAAAACTGGAATCAGGATATATTGTCTCGGCACTACGGCCATAATAAATAGGTCTACTACCATACATCCATGAGAGAATATTATAGAATTTGCCCATGACACCCACTTTTGAAGACTCAACAATATAGAACGTTGTGATTAATTGTGGCAAAAGCCTTGGAGAAATCTATAAATAGATAATAAAACCTTCCTTTCCTCTTACATGCACATGTCTCAACCATAGCCTAAAGACAGAAAATATGATCTGCGGTAGAATAATTAGCCCTGAATCCTGCCTGAGCTTCATGAAGAATATTCTTGTCCTCACACCAAAGTTTGTAATTTCAGTCTAAATTCATCATGTTACTACTATAATCGATAAGCAAAACTTGGTACAGTCTGTCATTAGGGTAGGTTTTCTTTACCCTGGAGCAATGTACGGGTTGACCGACTGTTAAGTACGATAATTGATGATGAAGGTCAAGTTGTCGTTAATCACTGACCAGCGGCATAGTGACGGTTGACGGCATCAAGTACTCTTTACAACAACAACAAATCAACATCACATCGCAGAGGAAGGCTGAATGTATTACTGTGAAGGACGATGGTTTTTCATGACCTTATCTAAGCGCTTGGAATATGCAGTTATTGTGTGTAAAATCTATGTTTAAGTGAAAAAGTATAGACTGATCGCGAAATGTCTATAAAACATTTCAACTTGATCACATTTTAAATTTCGCGAATAGAATATACCATTCATGAATTTCATGGTGATACATATTATTAGAACTTGATCATAATATTGAATGAGGAAAATGTTCTTGGTTGTTGACTTTAAACAGTCATTCATAATATATAAATGTTCAACTGTTTGCGTAATATTTTGCATTTTGTTTATTGCAACGTAAAAAAATAAGCAAATATGTTTCTCCATTGACATTTTGCTATTAAATATCAATTACATAACACTCTTTAGTGAAAAATATTTATCAATTCTCATGATTATTGCATTTTCTTTCCTTCGAATTTTCTCGAATTAATGATTTGTATAAGGAGTTTATGGTGTAATAATTGATTATAATAACGACGACATTTCTTTAGAGCACACACCGACATATACATGGTAGCGCCGTATTCATATAAGCAACATTAAGTTTGTTTCCTGAAAAGTACGTACGCACATGTTACTAACATGATTACCCCATTGCTTACAGGGGTACAGAACATGTACGTATGAGGGAAATCGTATTCGGGTAGGGTGTCCCAAGAAAAGTTTTTATCGTTGGTGTTACGTTCTCAACTTAAAAAATGTAACAACTTCGGGAAGGCAGTCTGTGCTTGAAAATGGATATTAATGTATTTATTTTCAAGTTCATTGTTTATGATCATAGACATTAGGCCCATATGTTAGACTATGTAAACTAATGTTTACACTACTGATATCGCTAGCTTTCAGTATGTCTCTTTGTCTCTGTGTCTGTCTGTGTCTGTCTGCCTGTCAGTGACTGTTTGTCTGTTTGTCTCTTACTCTCTCTCTCTCTCTCTCTCTTACTCAGCCTCTCTCCTGTCTGTTTGTCTGTCTGTCAGTCTCTCTCTCTCTCTCTCTCTTACTCTCTCTCTCTCTCTATTTTACTCATTTTCAATGTACAAAAAATAACGATTACTTCTTTCCTCTCCGTCCTTGTCATCATTTCTTTCACTCTTTTGTCCCCTACCTCCCTCTGTCTCTCAATCTCTTTCATTAACCATAGATAATCCCACTTCACTGTGTCAATATCACCACATAACCTATACCATAATTTCCCCCTCCATCTCGCCCGTTTTCCCGTTGTATCGTTTTTCATTAACGGGGATCCATGGCATTAACCAAATAATTGAGACTGTTGTGACTGTATTACTGAAACCATATCCGCATGACGTTGTGAGGCGGTTGATATTTGACAAAGGGCAGCTTATAACATCAGACAAATGGAAAACGTCACCACTGGGAATTACTTCAATATATTAATCAGAATAGACTTTCCTTGGCATTTGACTGAGAGTCAATTGATGTAAATGATGGCGTAATTCAACACAATAACGGTTATGAGCTTTGGTGCTAATTGAAACATTGTAGTACACTCCGGGGACAATTAAGGAAACATCAAGTGATATTCTATTTATCAGATTGTATGCTAAATATAAACATTAACACTTAAATGTTCTGTTTGTAACTGTTATTCAATTTGACAGACAAGACATGACATTTGTGCTTCTGTTATGATTGTTATGAACGTCTCCATTTACTTGATGGCTTTGTCAGAGGTGTCTCTCTAGACAAAAGTACTTGAAAATATTGACAGGCTTTACTTTTTGTAAACGTATTTTTTTCAGAAAATTCAACGTTCGCCATTCAGTAAAACAACTGTCTAATTTATAAAAAAAGGAAGTTTTTTTCCTACGGTGAGGAAACAAATGCACTTTAAGGCACTTAATAGTTGCTTTTACAAGAAAATGTAAAGATGAATATAAAACAAAGATTGAAAGACAATTTTCTGTTAACAATTTGAGGAATGCTTGGAATGGCATCAAGACTATCATTGGATCAAACAGCAGACCTTACAAGTTACAATCAAATGATGACTTAGTATTTGCAAATGAGTTAAACTCATTTTACTCTAGATTTGATAGTTGTAATTTTTCAGAAGAAAGAAACAAAGTACTTGAATCCCTTCCCCCATGTGAGGTGTTAGATATTTCTAAAGATGATGTGATAACGTCTTTTGCTAAGATAAATTCACATTAAGCCTGTGGACCTGACAATTTGCTAGGTGTAGTTCTAAAAGAGTGCAGAGTGCAACTGGCTGGTATTTTCCAAAAGATTTTTCAATTATCATTAAATTTCCATCATGTTCCCATTCTTTGGAAAACATCAAAAATTATCCCATTACCAAAAAAGAAAAACCCCTCTGTCAATAATGATTACAGACCAGTAGCTCTCACCTCTGTTGCTATGAAATGTTTAGAACGAATTGTTAAGAATTTCTTGTTAAAGGATGTGATTGACGTTTTAGACCCCTATCAATTCGCATATAGAGCACGGCGTGGAGTAGATGATGCAACAATAACTCTGCTTAATAACATCTATAAACACTTGGAAAATTATAGTTCTTATGTCCGAATAATGTTTGTTGACTTTTCCTCTGCTTTTAATACGATTCAGCCACATCTGTTACTTGATAAACTTTGTCATATGAATGTTAACTCAAATATCATTAGATGGATACATTCTTTCCTTGTTAACAGGCAGCAATTTATACAAGTCAATAATGTTAAATCTTCAACTTTATGTACATCTACTGGTGCTCCACAGGGTTGTGTTGTTTCGCCAATTTTGTTCATTTTGTACACAAATGATTGTGTCTCAAATGCTGATTCGTGTTTTACCATCAAATTTGCAGACGACGCTGCAGTTGTAGACCTAATTAGAGAGTCAGAACTTGCCTATAGATCCGAGCTATCAAGATTTGTGGATTGGTGTAAATCTAATTTTTTATATTTGAACGTTAAAAAAAACTAAAGAAATGATAATTGATTTTAGGAGAACTAAGTCAACATTAGAATCTGTGTGTATTGATGGCAATGAAATAGAAAGAGTACATGAATATAAATACTTAGGTACTATCATTGATTCTAAACTATATAAGAAAGGACAACAACGTTTACATTGTTTGTGGAAACTAAAATACTTTAAAATAGATCAAACCATCTTGATGTTGTTTTACAGAACCTTCATTCAAAGTGTCCTTACATTTAACTTTTTAAGTTGGTTTGGGAACCTGTCTGTTCAAAATAGAAACAAATTGATAAAAATCGTGAATACCGCATCTAAGATTATTGGGCTTCCTATTGAAACGATCGGCAGTTTTTATGAGCAGCAGTTATCGAAAAAAGGAAACAAAATTTTGGGAGATTCTTCACATCAACTTTTCTTGGAATATACGACTTTACCTTCTGGACGTAGGCTGCGTATGCCGACTTTTCGAACAAACATGTTCCGCCAATCATTCATTCCCTGCAGCATTAGAGAAATAAATTCTGTCTGATGTTGCATCATGTTTTTCATGTAAATTAAGTAAATTATCTGTCTATCTTAACTGTTTTGACATGAATTGTTTTTTAATATTATGTTATTATTTGTCTTCATTCTGGAGAATTGTAATTATACAAAACAAATTTCCCTTTTGGGACAATAAAGATTATCTTGTCTTATCTTATCTTAAGGCAGTTGATTAAAGTTTTTTGGGCATCTCAACCGTTTTAACAGCCGACATAGGGTCAAATATTTATTATACTAGCAACACTTGTCAATAGTTTGTCAATTGTTTTTTTTGTAGATGAAAACAGATTTTTAAATTGTGTTGAATAAACTAACGAATGCCAAATGTAGGGCAAACATGATTGCCCTTGTTAGTAACATCTCATTCTCGTAACTGCTATTCTTACCACATTTGGTTATCTCTGGATAATTTGAAAACACTTTATTGTAAATATTAAAATTGTAGTAACGGAGTAATTGTATTAATATGGATCTACGGCTCATTTTAGTGACTTGTCGTGAGATAGCCGGAGGTCAGTAGTTAACAAGGCTTTGACCCATGCTCCAACTCCTGTTTTTGTTGTCACTTTTCTTCTTGATTGCTCGCGTACGCATTTTTGTGAGGTTAGCGATGAAGAGGCTTTTGTGATTTCATCATTTTTGTTAACTTAATGGATCTTCAGAACTATCATAGCCAAGTGGGTATGACATAGGATTTGTGTGTTAGAGGATGTGTCAATATTTGTTAGACTTAGATTCTTGCTTTCCACGAAAGATGACCGTTTTTTGAGGTGCAAAGCTCATGGTTGCTGGATATCCTTCGGTTGATTGTGAAATGTTACCTTCGTATGTGTATGGCTTCTTGAGAGTTCAACAGGATTTCCCGAGAGGGGGAATGTTACGCACGATTTATAATTAATCCTTTTTCAAACTTAATTAACATAGTTAATGAACAACATCCCCCCCTCCATAGTTTACAATGACTCCCTTTGTTGAAATTAACAATTGGTCAATTGATGAAGTACATTTTGATAATAGTCTTGGATACTATTCTTTAAATGTTACAACGTTCTTAATCCCATTCTTATCAAGAATATTGAACCGAAAACAAAATTATTTCATTCCACTTCAGATAGCAATTTGCCTTCCAAAATAAGTTTCATTTTCAAGAAGCAGATTGTTGGTTTAACTATAGGTCGATGTTCGATCAGTTTTGTCTTTTTCTAATTTGTAACATGTACCTTAAATCAAGTAATTAAGCAAATGCTACGATTATCATTATTCAGTATTTCCACTCTATCATCATTTAGGAATGTATATGACAAGAATACCAGCTGCTTTCATTTGCATTATTGTGTTGGTCAATGATCTTATTTTTGGGAATTCGATAATGTTACATAATTTCGTGTGTCTTCCACAGGAACGTAGCGTTTGCCACCCACAGTACCAGCGCTCGCATAGGAGGTGTCCTAGCGGCACATATTCTGTCGTTGGTAATTATAATTGATAGTTATAATTATGGTTATGAGGACGACAATGATAATGATGATAATGAGGCACACCAGAATCACTGCATAAAACTACAAGAAAAATTCAAACCTAGAAACATTTATCTTTAAATACCCTGGATGCCCTCAGGCAGACGCTATGACCATACCAATGACAGTCTAATAAAATATCAGCATCGTCATCATCACATTTAAATATGAGGATAATGATGATGATTACGATGATGAATAATGATGACGACGATGGATGACAGAAGATTTTGGTTGTGATGATGATAATGATTGGTTATGTGATGATGAAGAGAATGATGGAGAATGGTGTCCTAGATGATGATCATCATCATCATGGTTATGAAGATGATGATAATAATGATCGTGATGATGATGATGATGATGATCGTGATGATGATGATGATGATGATGATGATGATGATGATCATGATGATGATCATGATGATGACCATGATCATGATACGCATCTTTGGTTTGCAGGGAGGGAATGATGACTTGATGACACCCTTCATAGCAATGGGAATCCTGTCGTTCCTGATCCTATCGTCCTGTCTGCTCCTGGATGAGACAAAGAACTTTCCTCTCGAGGACACCATGAAGTCGACTTCCGGTCCTGAGGAAAATGTTTTATTGGAGCATGACACAGGGGGTCCTGTGAAGGACATTGATCGACCAATATGATTATTGTAATTTTAGAATGTTTTGAATCGGAAACTTAAAACTTAAATACTCGAATTTGACTAAAGTATTACCTTACTTCAAGAGGATTTAGTTCATCAAATCTTTTGACTCTTTTTTACTTCTAAAATTACAAAAACAAGGCGTATTAAGTCCAACTGGCTGATGCTCGTGTACGATTTCAGTGATGTAAATACCTTTTCATTTGATAATAAATCAAAACATTACTGATCAACTGTCTGAAAATAACCTCAGTTATATCATCCAAGAAAGAACAAGTATACTAGTATGTATATCAAATCAATTATTTGTATAAGTATGATATTAGTTTTTCATGAATTATATAAATTTGTGTGTTACCATTTAGTTTTAATTTGATCAATGTTTTGACCATAGCCTATTGACATCTCATAATCATTTGTCCATTATAAAATTCCATCCTTTCAAATCCAATTTTTAGATGTCACAAAATGAACATGCGTTTCTTTGATATTTTTACACTTCTTATTCCGTTCCTATAATTGATTGTTCAGTTTAGTAGACATGTACAGTTCAAGTTTAGGTTGTCATGCCAATTAAACGATTGATAGCTGGAATTAATAGGAAAAATAAGTGCCTTTCTCAAACCTACAGTCAATAATTGATATGTAAACAAAGAAAATTACCTAATAAATTAACCAACAAAGCATTGACAAATTTCTGTAATTACATTTAAAGCAACCTTATCTCATGGAATTACATAAAGTTACTGAAAAAGCATAATTAAGAGAGCCGGTTGAAGAAATCCTAAATCAGACATATAATACGTCAATCGACCTATAGCAGCCCGACATAGGTAGAAAAGCATACTCAGATTGACGTTTAGTGAATATTTGGTAAGATGATTAGTGTACGCCTTTTTCGGCAGTATCCGGGAGTATTTGGCAGTATCCGGCTGCTGACCAATCAAACTAGGCATTATTACTTTGCCGACTTTATATATTTATAAACCCAGCACAAACCCACTGTCTCTGAACGAACGTCAAAACGCAAAATAACAACACCACACAACGACTCTTAACTTCCCAAAACTGCAAAAATGGCGTTACATAGACTCGTCTTCACATGAGCAACACGTGGAGGCTGAGAATAAATAGTGCTATCATTTTTGCCGAGTTTTGACGTCATCACGCTGTTTCAAAGCAGAATCTTATTGTAAACATGACGTCAAAACTCGTTAGAAATATATATTACATATGATAATACACCCTCCCCAATACTGAAACGCTATAGGACAGACAAGTTGCCAAAATACTCGCCTTTGACAGAAGTGCCTGCGATTGATTGTATTGAAAAAATCAGTATTATAAGCAAAACTGACTGATCAAAACCGAAAAAAGCATGACTTGATGTATAAATAGATAAACAGTTTGCTATTGTCTGTTTCAACTCGTGTATTGATTGGATGTTTCGTCTAGAGTTTTGGCAAAAGTGAGTACATTAACGAGGTTATATCAACAAAATATTGGCGGTAAGTTATCTCAGATGACATTGTTTATGATTTGAGATATAAGCCACGAATGGGATGAGGCCGTGATTAAGAGTCATTTTGATAAAATGGAGCTTGTCCGTTCTATACGGAAGGGGTATACTTATCTTTGTTTGATGTACGATTAGATCTTTCCTATTAGAAATATTTAATTTCCTGTGCGCTGACGTCACTCTTGAGGTCACAGAGACACATAAACTTTAAACGATATTGTATGAATTTCATAGCAGGACAAGTTAAAAGCTAAGGACATCTTGGCCGAAAATCTGGACAATGACACCGGTCATAAGTTTCGAACATGAAGCTGTTATTCTAAACTCACTTAATTAATCTCTTTTTTTTGTGACAAACTAATTATCAATTCATAAACCTATATTTTAACAATCATATTTATGACTATCAAAAAGAACAAAGTGACAGAAGCCCATTCAAGCTAGGATGTCATGTAATCAAACTCATTTTACGAGTGTACATCCTTCACTTTTTCCTCTCATAACATATAAATGTAGATGACACAGTTATAAGATATTTTAGACGCACAAGTTTTCAGATCCAGTTAGCAGCCCTTTTTGTCAACACACCATTAAAGAGTGAATAAATTAACGTTTCTATGACATAAATCCTTTGTTACTTCTCAAACATACATCTTATTTCAAAGTATGGCAAACAAACAAGTGATCACATGATTTCCACTCAAATATTATTGACTCACTCCTTTTAAAAGTTTCAACAAGGAAGTTAACATGAAGCAAATAGGAGTCTTTAAATGCGCTCGAGCAAACTAACCCTTTATTACTTCGTTGCTGAGCCTAGGGTGTGGTCACTTAAGAACTCTTTCCTATACCCGTATAGTTACACTGAAAATACTGTTTTCTGTCCAACGTGTAGCATCTATCTCTCTGTCGACTCAAGCTTACAACCAAGGTAAGAGTGCTTCTGTTTGATAATGTTAAATCATCTGTAACTTTGTCAAATTTCTGGAAATGTAAAACGGCAGAGTATTAACAGTTTGACAGCAGTGGCGTATCCAGAGGGGAAATGGGAGGGGCGAGGGAGGGGGTGTCATTTCCCTTTCTTGAAATTTGTAAAAAATCGACAATAAAAATCGGTGACCTCCAAACGTTAAGTTGTTAACTAATTTTCCGGTGCATATAGTACATAAAGTAACCTATACATGTAATATTTGGAGCCAATTAAAATATTTAAAAATCCCGGTGAATAGTTATTATTTTATCAAAGGTATCTTATCTATAATGGTACTTGTGACACACAAAGGGCGTACACCCCCCCCCCCCCCCCCCCCCCCCCCCCCCCAAACGAAAATTCTGTACCCGCTCTTGGTACATGAATGTTACATGAAACCGATAGATGAATGAACTTGGATTCTACTGGGTGACTCCCGACATAAATGTTTGAGTTATATGATTCATCCTCTCACTTGTTCAAAATAGTCACTCTTTTTCCTAAGCAGGAGCTATGGGAGCATGGTAATATACGTCTTACTACATATATGATGGATTAGTCAAGTAGAGGTATTGATTTAAGTAATTGAGTTACTTAAATTGCCTATGGGAGAGAATTCATCTTGTTACAGAGTTGATAAATAAGAAAATAAAAAAGTTATAATTCAACTAATCTATGCCTTTTGCAACAACTTTTAATGATCCTTTAGCTTAGAAAAATGTCCTATTTTCCCACCAATGGCCTTTTTTATTAAGGGAAATGGCCACCAAGAATATATGTTAATCTGTTTGCACTAAGTACCCATTGAGATTCAAACCTACGTTTTGATATTACGACGTAGATTTCCATCAATCAAGTATAAAAAAGCCCATATTCGGTCATTGAAAAACGCAGCATGCATAGATACTCTATTTGTTTTCACCGAGGCATACGCAGTGATGCAGTCGCTAAAGAAGTCGACAGTGTTCCGTAAATGAAGTTTCAAAGGCAATATGTACATTCGAATTTAATCATACCTTCCCAAAGCAAAGGGAAATAATTGAGGTTTCTGGAATGATCGCTTAAGGAACTTACGGGCTTCTTCATGTCTAAACGTTCATATTGGAACAGAAGTGCGTATAGGTATTTATGACGGAGCTACCTCTGTGGGACGAAAATGTACTACTGTGAACTGTTAGGGGATTAAATAAATCCAGCTGCTATGTCATCTTTTTTGTATACTTTTCAGCTTATAAATGATGAATTTAACTTGCTGTTCAGTCATTGTACCTTTTACAATTTTCAGTTGCAGATGTTCACAACATTTATTCATTTTCACTTTAAAGAGTCATTTTCAGTGATTATCTTGTAGCTATAAACACTTTGAACTACAATTCAAAGTTTTAGGGGCTGCCTGAGAAATATTATCTTAAAGTTAATAATAATACGTTTAGTTCACCTTATTCTTTATCCAACCATGAAGCCGCATATCGTTTTGAACATGCTTTTGTTTGGTCTGTATGTTTACCTAGCAAAGTTGCATGTGCAAAGAAAATGCTTATAATCATAAGAATGAATATTTAAAGGCACAATATCATATCTTAGTTTCAAATTGTAAGTTTGATTATATATTCAATGAGTTTTGAATCAAAAGCGATCAAAATTACTTACTTTTTATCAATACATTTAATGCGCTAAGCTTCGCTGCTAATATTGTGACTAGAGAAGGTTTTAGTTCAAGAAACGCATCGAGGTACGTGGGACAAGTTTCGAGCTGATTTCAATGAGATTACTAACGCATGATGTCATTTCAGGATGAGGACCAAAGGACTCTTCCTGCTGCTGCTACTCCTCCTGCTGGGGGACTCTTTGTGCACGTATGTCCCCTGTCCTCCTTGTGAGTGCTATCTGAGAGAGGGGGAACTCTACGCAACATGCTCAGGGAGACATTTGAAAGACGTCCCGGACAAAATTCCACGCAGCGTGAACCATATGCTTGTCAATGAAAATCAGATTCATGTAGAAAACTATACATTCAAAAGATTCAAAGATCTTATCAGTCTTGATTTATCTTTAAATGGGATTACTATGCTTGGAGTTGATGCATTCTTTCACAACAAAAAGCTTAAAACTTTGAATCTTAACAACAATATGTTAAAAAATGAAAGCTTCCCGAAAGGTGTGTTTCGGTCCCAAAAAGCTCTGACGTCTCTGGATATTGCCAACAACACGATGTCTGAATACCCTGACTCTGCACTCAGTGACCTTGCCTCACTCACAAGCCTCGTTGTGGACGGACTACCAATTGCTGACTTCCAGAGGGGTTTTGCAAACTTGAAGGTCAGAAATCTGAAAATGTCTGGAAATAGTGGTCGTTGTCAAACTACACACTTGACAAATAAAACCTTTATCTATCTGGAGCACTTATTTTACTTGGATGTGAGTCAATGTTATATATGCAAAATTGATGCGGGAGCGTTCCTCCCATTGCGTCATATTGACACAATTGATTTGTCCGATAACAAATATCTTGGTTATGACGTCTTTGGACAGTCGATGTTTGGACTAAGAGACTCTTCCATTCGGGCACTGAAGGCAAACAGAATTGTGTCAGAGTATTCCCTTGGACAAATTCTCAAGAAACGTCATGTGAAATACTTCCCTGACACCAACATAACGGAATTTAGCTTTGACTTTAACAGACTGGAAATCGTCGAATCAAACATTACCAACTATTTCTCAAAACTCGAGACTCTCTCTATCAAAGGAAACAGGTTTGTTTTTGGTGCTTATCTATTTGAATGTGATAGATTAACCAATCTCAAAGTTCTACAGGCTAGCAACCAATATGACAGTTCTGTAATAGGTATGTTTCGAAAGTACGTATTTAATACCAGGAAGACAAGAAGTATGTTGGCAAAGAGGTATGGCCGAGAAAATACCCGAGGTAGCCTACCTCAATTCAGTCATTTTGAAAGTGATTCAGAGCCAATAAGTCACACAGGTGAACGAAGAAAAATTCGGGAAGCACACACATCAGAATTTGTAAAAGAGGATGAAATGCTTGGCAATAAAAATAAACTCAGGCATGTAGATTTACAAACAAAATTTACGATACCATTTCCAAAACATTTGCAAATTATTAACATATCCAATAGCCAATTAAAATATAACATCCCCGTTATAGTAATTCACAATAATACCCTAAAAGCAATAGATGCTTCCGGCAACCTATTTACAAAATGGTTTGGTCCTATTACAAGTGCCACAGGACACCTTCAGCTAGAGTACTTTGACCTGTCAAACAACTTCTGTAAGACCATCAATTCCACATTCTTTAATTCAACAACACATCTCCGTACACTTAACATCAGTAACAATTACCTGTCTGAAGATTTATCAAAGGATGTTGAAGGGTTAATATTCAAACAGTTAAAACAGTTGAGGACTCTGAGGATTTCCCACAACATTCTGCAAGACCTTCCACAGGCTCTTTTCAGTGACCTGTCGCTGTTGGAAAACCTCGATCTGAGCTGGAACAGTCTTTCCTCCTGGACAGTGGCCATCGGTCACATGGTCCATCTGCAGCACCTGGACATCTCCTCCAACAGGTTCCTCGAGATACCATCTTCTCTAAGGGCTGATATTGACAACATCACAAAAAAACAACAGTCACTTCGTATCTCTATCAAAGGAAACTCACTGAGATGTGACTGTCAGACTTTGAACTCTCTGCAGTGGATGTTGGACAGCAAAGTAACATTCCCAGAACTGAATGTGACAAAATGTGTGCAGGAGGACATGTCAAGTGTTCATTTAGGAGACCTACAGGAGTTGGTTAGAAAGCTACAGTTGCATTGTAGAACCACTGCTTCCCTTGTGGTCGGGCTGTCTCTAGGAGTTTTCATCTGTCTGCTGCTCTCTGTTGCTGGTGTGCTGTACCGGTATCGGTGGAAGCTGAGGTACCTGTACTACACCACGAGGAGAAGGCACAGGGGGTACCGGACACTGGACCAAGAGGAGGACAACTTCACATACGATGCGTTCATTTCCTACTGCGACGAAGACAGGAGCTTTGTTATTGATGACATGCAGTTATTCCTGGAGGAAAGATTTGGACTCAAACTCTGCATCCACCATCGAGACTTCATGGTTGGCCAAGCAATAACAGATAACATCATCAACGCGATTCAGACGAGCCGCAAAACGGTTGTTGTTCTGTCTCCAAACTTTGTAAAGAGCTCCTGGTGTCTGTATGAGGTACACATGGCTCGCCTGGAGGGTGTGTACACTGGACGGGAAGTAATGTGTGTGGTGTGGTACAAAGATCCACCCAGCACCCGGGACCTTTCCTCGGACCTGCTGGAGGAGCTGGCTACAGGAACCTACCTCAAGTACAACGATGAGGAGCAGGAGATGTTCTGGCAGAGTCTCAGAGATGCTTTGACTGGGACAAGAAATTAACAGCTCATGCAATTGATAAATGTAGATTTGTTTTTCCACCAAACCAATTATCTTTTTATTGAAACTAGATTTTCATCTTCACAATTGAATCATTTAGATTTTTCAGTATAAGCCTATTCCAAATATATACCCATGTTATATGTTTACTGCACCAACTTAAGCTTAATGGTAAAAGAAAAGGATTTCCTCCTATTCTTGAATTTTTCCTTAAACCTTCAAATATATTTGTGACTTTGGTCTTATTGCCTAATCTGTAAATTATGTACGATTCTTATCGAGTTAAATTTCAGATATTAACATGATTGTTTCTAAAGTAACAACAGTAACAGCTGGAATGAATTTTACCTTGATAAAAATCGCCATAACTGAGATTATGCCAGGTGAGACTTTAAAGTTTAAAGTTTAAGGTTTAAAATGCTGTTTAGACGTACCTTGAAAACTTTGTGTTAAAAAGTTATTTTGATAGACTATAGCAGAAACCAACAATGCTTTCTAATCGTTTGAACAGCAAGTTTGAATCTGCCAAAGAAGTGAATGTACTTTATATTACATACAACATTTGAAATGTAAAATTAATAACACAAAAACTAACCGAGAAAAAAACCATGTACCTTTAAAAACTTGAATTCTCGGAAAGGGAAAATAACATTGTTGAAAGTAAGCATTGTATTCACCTAGTGGAAATATAATGGTTTGTTTTTTGATTATACCGAAAATTCACAAGGTTCGTAAAATATTGCCAATTATTTAAAGACAAAATCTGCCCATCGTGCTATATCAGCGAATATGAATCTGCTCTCACTCCTTCCTAATATCCTGATATCTTTCAAGCCAAAACCCGAATTTTCCATCCGGGTGGTTCCCTTGTTGCTGAATGCGAGTCGTCTCATTGGCTGGTTAGATAGCTAGCGATACGAGGTTTTTGGCTTGAAAGATATGAGGGTATTAGAAGGAGCGAGAGCGAATTCATAAAAGCTGATTTAGCAGGATGTAATCTGACACCTACCTTGATGCCGTGGCATGATATAACCTAGGTATAATTTTAGGATGCCGGATATTTTACGGCAGTTTTACTGTGCTTATTCTACCTTGCACTCTCAATTAAATTAACTTTATTGTTATTGTTATGTGGTTAATTAGAAATGAATATATTGTGACCCTGGGTATTGTATAGACATAACAATACAAACTCTTTACTTCAAAACTATTTCTATTTAAGCAACTCATACACAATAAAAAAAACCTTGACAGATTTGACTTTTGAGAGTGTCATTTTACGATTACGATTACAAGACAATGCAACAAGTTGTTTATCAAATTAGAAAATAGTTTTGCCAAGACAATGCGATTAGAAAATAAATTGATTTAACTTAGAGCTTAGGTAGAGTACACTTTGGATCCCCGAATCTTGAATCTGGAAGAGAAATTATGAATGGCGTATGAGTACAATTTGTACTCTACTGTTTGAGCTCGGTGTTTAATCTTTCTATTCTATTTTTTACCTATAAGATATTCGAGATTAGTCTGAGCTTCGTATTTAATCTCTCTTTTTTCCATTTTCAACTGTTAAATGTATTTTAAGTACCTAAAATAATAACCAACTCGGTGCACAGAATTATGGATTATCTCGTGAGTTATTATTATTGTTTATCATGAAATTTACCTCAGGACAGATAACATATGTAATTCCTTGTTGATAAGTAACACAATCAGGTCAATGTTAACGATCACATACTTCACACATGTATTTCGTGAAGTGTCTAGATTATAAGCGGTTTTGTAAGCTACAAGTACAACCGTAATGAATGATGAAACCCTTGGTTTTTAAACTGTCGTTTTATTTTCTCATTTGACAAAGAAAGAGAGCTCAGTTCTACCAAATTTTAACATCCAAGTAAGCAATGTGAAATACGAGTATGTATTACGTATAAATATGGCAGAATATATAGATTTTTTAAAATCATTTGCCCTACTTGGTTCTGTAACAATGCTTAATTCATACATTTTTGTTCTTCAAATAATGTGAAATGGGAATGGAAGCGTACGTAAAAGGCCTTTCTTATCCTGCCTGTCCGTCTAATAACTTTTTATTCATCAATTGATGCAGTTTCAGATATAAAAACGAACATTCTGCATTATTTTTTCAATTTGTTTATTTAGATCTTCACATGAAAAGCTATAATCGTCATGTGGAACACTTTTCACAAATGCCTGTATATGATTTGCTAAATGTTCTTAGACTATTTAGGATATATAATTATTTGTATTGTTTCTTAGTACAAAACATAGAAATATATATATAACGGACAGACAGAAAAACATTTTATTCAGTAAAACTGGCCAATAATACAATATTAAGCAGGTAAATATAGCATGAGCTTCATAGAAAAACATTAGAATTTCTTATTTTCCTAACTGGGTATAAAAATAGGCATAAATTGTTAATAACAGCTTTATCTTTTGATGGCATAAGATTTACAAAAGTAAATTGTGAAATTCGATGTAGATTGCCATTAGGGCTTTATTAGCTTGAGTAGCCAGAGTAGTTTGAGCCTTAGTCCAAACTAATCTAAGAGTGAACACTATACTCAAGTATCTATAACAAGAAACCACCTCTAGCTTTTGCTCATGAAGAAACCATTATTTATAGTGTCTAATTGTTCCACTATTTCTGAAAACAATAACTTTAGTTTTTTCAATATAAACCAGTAAGTTGACAAAACTCTTCCAGACCAAATATTCATTCTGTAAGTGAATAGCACTATCTGCAACCGAGGACACATCATCTGCAAACATTAGGCCGTATAAATTATCAACATCAGGAGGAATAAAGATACCACGATCACCAAATTGCTCAATATTTTCAATAAGCTAATTGAAAAAAACAATAAACAACTTAGGATTAAGGACACAACCCTGCCTGGTTCCTATACTACAAGCAGGAACACCATCATATGTTCTGATACAATCTGATAACCTACCATACATCGATGAGAGAATATTATAGAATTGGCCTATGACAACCACTTTTTAAGACTCAACAATAGAACTTTGTGATTAACTGTGGCAAAGGCCTTGGAGAAATCTATAAATAAATAATAAAACCTTCCTTTCCTCTTACATGCATATGTCTCAACCATAGCCTAAAGACAGAAAATATTATCTGCGGTAGAATAATTAGCCCTGAATCCTGCCTGAGCTTCATGAAGAATATTCTTGTCCTCACACCAAAGTTTGTAATTTCAGTCTAAATTCATCATGTTACTACTATAATCGATAAGCAAAACTTGGTACAGTCTGTCATTAGGGTAAGTTTTCTTTACCCTGAAGCAATGTACGGGTTGACCGACTGTTAAGTACGATCATTGATGATGAAGGTCAAGTTGTCGTTAATCACTGACCAGCGGCATAGTGACAGTTGACGGCATCAAGTACGCTTTACGACAACCACAAAGCAATACCAAACCCAAAAGAAGGCTGAATGTCTTGCTGTGAAGGACGATGGTTTTTCATGACTTTACCTAAAACCTTCGAATATGCAGTTATTGTGTGTGAAATTTGTGTTAAATTAAAACATTATGGACTAATCGCGAAATGTCTACATTTTAACATGATGATATTCTATTCATGATGATGCAGGCATATTTCTTCATATGAGAACTTGATGATTATATTGAATGAGGAAAATATTCTTGGTTGTTGACTTTAAACAGTCATTCTCAATATATAAATGTTCAACTGTTTGCGAAATATTTTGCATTTTGTTTATTGCATCGTAAAAAAATAAGCACATATGTTTCTCCATTGACATTTTGTTATTAAATATCAATTAAATAACAGTCTTTAGTGAAAAACATTTATCAATGCTCATAATTATTGCATTTTCTTTCCTCGACTTAATGATTTGTATAAGAAGTTAATCGTGTAATAATTTATTACAATAACGACGACATTTCTTTAGAGCACATACCGACATTTATATGGTAGCGCTGTATTCATGTAAGCAACAATAAGTTAGTTTCCTGAAAAGTAAGTACGCACATGTTACTAACATGATTACACCATTGCTTACAGGGGTACAAAACATGTGTTTGTACGTATGAGGGACTTCGTCTTAAGGTAGGGTGTCCCAAGAAAAGTTATCACTTTTTATCGTTGGTGTTACGTTCTCAACATTAAAAAGTGTAACAACTTCGGGAGGTCAGTCTGTGCATGAAAATAGATATTAATGTGTTGATTTTAAAGGTCACTGTTTAGGATCATTAGACATTAGGCTCAAACGTGACTATATTTGTCAAGTAATGTTAACAATACTGATATCCCTAGCTTTCGGTATGTCTCTTTATCTCTGTCTCTGTCTGTCTCTGTCTGTCTGTCTGTATCTGTCTGTCTGCATCTGTCCGTCTCTCTCTGTCTCAATCTCTGTGTCAATCTGTCTGTCTGTCTGTCTGTATGTGTGTGTGTGTGTGTGTGTCTCTCTCTCTCTCTCTCTCTCTCTCTCTCTCTCTCTCTCTCTCTCTCTCTCTCTCTCTCTCTCTCTCTCTCTCTCTCTCTCTCTCTCTCTCTCTTACTCATTTTTGTTATCAATAACGATTACTTTTTTTGTCCCCTATCTCCCTCTGTCGCTCTAGCTCTTTCATTAACCATAAATAATCCCACTCCGGCTTCACTGTGTCAATATCACCACATTACCTCTACCCTAACTTTCCCCTCCATCTCGCTCGTTTTCCCGTTGTATCGTTTTCATTAACGGGGATCCATGGCATTAAACAAGTTATCAGACTGCTGTGACTGTATTACTGAAACCATATCCACATGACGTTGTGAGGCGGTTGATATTTGACAAAGGGCAGCTTATAACATCAGACAAATGGAAAACGTCACCATTGGGAATTATTTCAATATGATAATCAGAATAGACTTTACTTGGCATTTGACTGAAAGTCAATTGATGTAAATGATGGAGTAATTCAACACAATAACGGTTATGAGCTTTGGTGGTAATTGAAACATTTTAGTACACTCCGGGGACAATTAAGGAAACATCAAGTGATATTCTATTTATCAGATTGTATGCTAAATATAAACATTAACATCTCAATTTTTTTTCTGTAACTGTTATTCAATTTGACAGACAAGACATGACTAATGCTCTTTGTGCTTCTGGTATGATTGTTATGAACGTCTCCATTTACTTGCTGGGTTGTCAGAGGTGTCCCTCAGAGACAACTTTACTTGAAAATATTGACAGGCTTTACTTTTAGTAAACGTATTTTTTTCATAAAATTCAACATTCGCCCTTCAGTAAAACAACTGTCTAATTTATAAAAAATAGTTAAGGAAGGGTTTTTTTCCTACGGTGAGGAAACAAATTCCCTTTATACTTTTTTTATCACTTTAAGGCAGTTGATTACAGTTTTTTGGGCATCTCAACCGTTTTAACAGCCGTCATATGGTCATAGACGCCGAAAAAATATTTATTATACTAGCAACACTTGTCAATAGTTTGTCAATTGTTTTTTTTGTTTTGTTTTTTTGTAGATGAAAACAGATTTTTAAATTGTGTTGAATAAACTAACGAATGTCAAATGTAGGGCAAACATGATTGCCCTTGTTAGTAACATCTCATTCTCGTAACTGCTATTCTTACCACATTTACGGCAATACCTTCTCTGGATAATTTGAAAACACTTTATTGTAAATATTAAAATTGGAGTAACGGAGTAATTGTATTAATATGGATCTACGGCTCATTTTAGTCGACAGACTCCACAGACTCGTCACCGATTGATAACTCATGCCCGTTCACATCAAAGATTAAACAATTTTCTACTCCTTACAGGAACGCCCTCAAATGTTTTCATAAAGGAGACAACTGCAAGACGCCATCACAAGTTGAAAGCCCATAAGATAATTTTGCAAATATTGAGACATTAGGGTGTGACCTTCCCCGCTCTTCTCTAACCACCTGAGTTTTTTATGGAAGATGACAACGTCTTCTTTCACATTTATTACAACCATATACAGGCCTATACATATCCCATAAACGGTGTGAAGTTAATACGATACATTTAGAGTTAAGTATATATTCCTATATATTGAAACCGTCTCACAGCAGTATATATGATACATTTTCAGCATTGTATATTTAATGAAACTTATTTCCAAACACTATTAGTGATAATGACACGGATTACAACTCTCTGTAATTCAACATTG